>JBAMCJ010001224.1:0-358359 GCA_037075205.1 Drosophila prostipennis | reverse complement strand
GGAAGTTGGATAGAGGGTGGAAATTCCAGAGTGGGTTATTGCCAGTAAATGCCGGGCTTTTCACCCTTGAACTAAAATGGTAGCATTAACCTTAGCTGACATTCTGCAATGGGATTTAATTTAGTTTCTGTTCGTCGTAAGCGTGTTGAATACTATTAATTCATACTTTATAATAATTAACAATATATACATAATTATTTTGAAGTTAAATCTCACTGAAATCTTTTGAATTTTGTCTTAAACTTTTGTTTTAAATATTTTGCTTAACCCTAGCTCGTGCATTTCTTTTCTAAATCATTAATTAATATTTTGTAATAATTCTTTTTAATTGGTAATTTGTTTTTTTAATTGTTTGCTTACATTTTCGTTCTAATTTAAATCGAATCATATCTTAAATTCCTAATTTAAATTTCTTTTTTTATAGATTTAGAAACCTAAATGTAATACTTGAATTAACATTAATTGAGTTATGAGTAAAAATTTCCTGTTTTTTTAGCATTCCATCTTAAGAGAATTTTACAATATATATTCACAAATTTATATCTTTCTTGATTTATGGCCACAACGTGTCTGCATTTGGCAAATGTCGCGTGGTTTTTTTTTTAATTTTGTGGCACCTACAAAAGAAATTTTGGAAAGTAAGACTGGCGCTGTTTTTTGGCGGCTTTTAGGTTTGACAACAAATAGCCAGCCAAACAGATGAGACAAACAAAAAAATGTTGCTATATTTAAATGTCTTAAAATAACAACAACAAATTTAAAAGAATATATAGGCACTTATATTGAAATGGAATTTTATAGGGTTGACTAATAAATACTCTTGGCCAAATTTTTTAAAAAATAAATAAATAAAAAATATATTTAAAAACTTCAAGCTAACTCAAAATATACTTAATTTATATATTTTCTAAATACTGTGAATTTTAATAATTGTTCGGTTATACCCCATAAACTAACGCAATTTGCACACACAAAAACAGCATTTAGCCAAATAAAAGGAAAACATTTTAGCCAAAACATTTTAGCCAGGAAAAAAAACAAAAACGCTGGTCGATGGCCGGCCTAAATGGGCACGCCCATTCACCCACTCAGCCTAAATTCTCCAGCACTCCCCTATTTTCCGCTCTCAATTTTCCACACCCCCCACTCATTTTTCCTCCCACTGGTTTTTCCGTTCACCTCCTTTCTCACGCACACAAACACACAAATCGCAACTTTCTGTTTGTCCTGGCCATCGTCTAATTAGTTGTGGGCTGTGACCGCCTTGATTTATATATTTATGATGGGCGTGGCCCTGGGCTGGTGCCAACTAATTGCCGCCAGCTTTTCCATTTCCTTTTCATTTCTTTGGATTACTGATAGTGACCCTCGAAGTGTAGCTTTTTTCCTTTTCCTTGTATCTTACCGATACAGTTACCAACTCGTTCACAGATACACACACGTTAATAAGTGTGCATTTGGCAGCTGCTGCGAACAAATTGGTTAAACGTCAAACCGTCCTCAGAGCTTCCGTCTCAATCCAATCCCAGTCCCGACCAGACTTGGCAGCTCTTTCAGCGTCAGTTTGCACATTGAGCCAATAAATTGCAAATGAAATACAAGTAACAAGGCGACGGATGAGCCTTGTGTGCACGGCGAAAAAAATATGGGAATCCTCAATCCCAAATTAAATTTTTATACTACAAAATTTAAACTAGATAATATCAACCAACTCTTTTTAATAATAATAATTCAAGTTACAAAATTTTTAGAAAAGTGTTATTAATTAAAATATTTAATTTTAATATTTACTATTACGAAATATAATTACTTAAATTTTTAATCAAGAAAAAGTTAGAAATAAATATACAAATTTTTAACTTAGAAACATTTTTAAAAAATGAGAAAAGATCCCAATAATGTTAAAATGCAATGTAAAAATATTAAGATAAAATATATATTACTCATTTTCTACCTGTAAAGGTTATACAAATATTTGAGAAGTATTTTAATAATAATACTCCAAAAATCCAAAGATAATACCCCAGAATTTTAAATATTTCTTCTCTCCCTGTGTACGTGCATAAAAACCGCACCGTCATAATCCCGCGTTTCAATCTCACCCTCTTTGGGGAGACCATTGGCTCTATTCACATCCCCCTTTTGCTTTTGCTTATCAATCAGACAGCAAATAACAGCAACAAATAAACAAGTTGCTGCATTTAAGGAGCCAACAACAACGCTCAGTGAAAAGGAGCCATGGCGCGAATGACAAATTGATGCATTGCGATATTGATTGGCCGGCTGGCTGACTGACTGACTGGCTGGCGTTGCTATTGCCACAATGAACGCCTTGACTGAATGTCAAGTCGCAGCATTGAAATGAATTTCGTGTCGTGGTTGGTTTTTTTTTATTGATCGATTGTTCCACTGCTTGATTGTGTGTGTGAGTGTGTTAGTATGTGTGGGGATATAGCCGGTATCAGGAGCCAATACAATTGTCCTTAGCGCGCCGAGTGCCGCAAGTCTTATTTATTACGCATACGTCACGTTGTCGAGTGCAGGAAAAGGGCAGCCCATGACTGTGACCTTGTCAATTGTGTGTGGAAACATCTGCAAGTCCTTGCATTTCGCAATATTCAAGCTAATTCAAAGAAAAAAATAAAGAAAACTTTTTCTGCCAAGGGGAAATCAAAATGATTAGGAGAAAAATCCGGCGAGGGAATAAAACAATATAAAACTAAACACGCGCGCGTCGCCAAGTCGCTGTTTGCCCTTGGCCCGAGCCACGCCCCCAAAAACCCGACTATCGCAACGCCCTCGCAACGCAAAATTGGCCCAAATAAAAGCATTGCGTATACGACATGTGGTACGGCATTTCACAATGCGGTTTATGGCCATAACAGCGGGTAGCACGTGAATTTAAGTTGGCCCAATCACGCAGCCCCCCGCCAACATTTATTTTGAGGACAGAAAAATATTCAGGGCATTTCATAGGGAAATTGGATTTCTTTTTTTTATGGCGTTCCTTTTGGCGAAATTACCGCTTTTGGGCGCTGCTTATTATTATTATGCCAACATGGGGATTTCTCACAGATGGGCAAATTTCGGTGACACTTTTGGAGTAGGGAACTATTATTTTCGATCGATTTTTGCAGATGTTATTATATCAATTTTTTTTATATAAAAATACAAAAATATATATTTTTTTTTAATATTCCTACATAATATAATGATTTTTTTTACTTTTCTTATTTTAAATAAGGAATTTATTTAGTGTTTAATTTGTAAAATTTAATTTATAAAACCAAAAAAAAAAAATTAATAAATACTTACATCGATTTTTTCATGAATAATCCCGGATATAACATTGATTTAATTTTTAATTTTCCTATTTCTAATTAAAATTGCATTGGACACTGAATAATGCAAAGTAAATATGACAGATCTCTGGAGTTTATTAAGCTATAAATTCTATAAAAAGGACTATTCAAAATTTTATTTTAGTTATTTAAAACGGCAAATTGCGGGTTTTTATTTTGTTGATATATATTCTTTAATTTTTAATTCAAACCTAATTAAAATGTTGCTTTAAATTACATTTCTAAATTTAAAGAAGTCGCTTAAAAGTTTGGTTTATATAATTTCTAGCTTTTACTTATTGCCAATATTCTATTGAACTTCTGTCAATTTTTCTTGTGGCCGAACTGTTGCATTTTGAGGTAAAGTTACCAGCTTTCTGTCACTTTAATTGCAAATTGCCTGCAGGCATTTTTCGGGGTTGGCAAAAGTTTGTGGCCAAAAGTTTGGCTCGGTGAGAGCGTTGCGTTGGGCGAAGCAACAGGCTGCAGGACCGACCGCCTGCAAAGTCCTTAAGCCACTGAGTGACAGGAGCTGCCAAGAGTCTAGCCTGCTGGGAGGACCACGCCCCCTTCTCCACCGAAGGACTTTGCATTTTGCAGGCATATGCGACATTTGACATGCGTAAGCATAAATTATGCACTGGGCGAAAAACAGGTGGGCCGCAATAAAATATTCAAATAGTAAAATAGCTGCTGCTGTGCTGGGCTGCAAATAAAAGCCAAGGTGAGGTCATGCTTATGTAAAGACGCAGCCACGTGGATGGCGACGATGATGATGACGTGGCACAGCAGCCTTGTCACCCCCACATCCACCCATCCACCCACTGTTCGTTCGTCCTGGGGCTTCCCTCCTGCCAACAACTAACGTCATCAAAATAGTTGGTAGGGTAGTATCCTTCTTCGTGGGCCTGCAGCTCGTTCGCCTTGGCCTTTGTTGCGGTATTTCGCAATATTGTTTAAACACGTAGCCAGCCGAAAAGTTTATTTATAGCGCACCCAAAAGCTTTTGCTCCGTCCTGCGACTTTTATTCGTCGTCCTTCCCACCTGCCTGACATTTGGATATATATGGCTTTATACACGATTTTATATATGCTTTTATGACAGTGTCTCACATTCGATGGTTTTCCGCCTTTTGTTTGTGTTTCGTTTCGGGCTCAAACTTTTTTGTGTGTTTTCCGAGGCGACATAAAACACGCATGGGATACATATTTTATGGGCCCCCCGAAAGGCTGGGAAATATACAGAAGAAATGAAAACAGGCCAACGGAAAGTCGGGCGCAAACATACAGTGCGTTTCGGGAATGTAGGCCAGTTACCCATATTTATGCTTTGAAAGTTGGTTAGCTTAATGCTGAACTAAGGAAAGTAATATATTCAAAAGAATATTTAAACATTAAAGAATTCAAGAATTTTTTATCATTTAATGAAGAAAATAAAATTTATTAAAAAACTAAGGCTTAAATAATATTTAATCATTCAAGAAGAATATTTAATTATTAAATACGTAATACATGTTTTCGTATAATATTTTATCATTTTATCATTTAATGAAGAAAATAAAATTTATTAAAAAACTAAGGCTTAAATAATATTTAATCATTCAAGAAGAATATTTAATTATTAAATACGTAATACATGTTTTCGTATAATATTTTATCATTACAAAAACAAAATAAAAGAAATTACAAAAATGAGGTTTCAAAAATATTTTAACAAAAAAACCAAGTTTTCAAAATATTTGATATTAAATAAATAAAATAAAAGTTATTGAAAAATTGAGGTTTGAAGAATATTTTATAATTTAATGAATAATTTAAGACGATGCAAAGCGGTTTGATATAATTAAAATATAATATCTAATATATTTAATTAAAAGAATTTAAGCTAGTACTATTTTTTTGCGATTTTATGAATTTTTAATTATATAAAAAAGTTGTATCCTAATCACTAATTAGCAATCAGATTGTCAACAAGTTTGATTTCATTCGTCATAACCTTTAATGGTCACTTGAGTTGGTTCAGTTAAATTGGTTCAGTTTAATTTTCAATAGAAGTCTGGGCTTGATTTTTTATAACCCAGCTTGCAGCATTCAGAAATCCGTATCTCTGTATTGAAGTGGGTCAAAAAGGGTTCCTTTTTTAAACTAAAGGACTTTAGCTACCCCTGAAAAGCAGGCCACATATTATTTTTAATTATGCCAGAGGCTTAATGGGCTGCTCTGTGGCTCCCAGTGGCAATCAAAATCTCATCAGCTTGTTAGCGTTTCCCGCGAAGAACAATGAACACATTTATTTACATAATTAATCACCGGTCGCGCTTATTGATTATCCTTCCAAGAAAAAGAGAGCTGAGGGTTCGCTGAACCCATTTCCCTGGGTTTCCGGAGGGGGTCACTCATTATGCGAAGCTCAGTTGGCAGCAATAACAGTTATTTCAGCGTAATTGCAGTGCGGGGACAACCGGAGTGGATTTGAATTGGTCCGTAGGCCAGGAAGTCATTTGCACAAATGACGTTTGCTACCTCGCTTTGCCGTCATCAACTGCAGTGGCTTACGTAATGATTGACAATCAGGTGGGGAAATGATGTCCCATGGTGTTAGATGTTAGATGTAGAGGGGTGTTCGTAATGCAATTCATTGATATTTATTACCTGGCCAGTGACTGACTGTCGAACCCCAAAGCGTTACCCCGTTATCGTTAATTAAATTACCAAGTTGAGGGGGAGCAAAAGAGGGGTAAATGACAAACTTGTTACCTCACTCAACGACATCCCCTAATGCCACCCCCTAATGGCATCCTCATCCTCCTTGGCCACATGGACCAACCCCCCGTCGATGTCTAATGGCATTTGATAATGGTGTTTGTGTTTGTGTCTGCGTGGAAAATGGCATGATGACGTAGTGAATGCCTGAATGATGGAGGCTGCCATGTAACATCAGTGGTGACAATTGAATATCTCTTGAAAACATTTAACATTTTATTGCTTAAAAGGGCAGGAAACTGTTTGAAAATATAATAATAAATGTATTTCTTAAAAACAATATTTTTAATACATTTATTAAATAATACATATATACACAACTTATAAAAAACAATAAAAAATAGATTATTAAGAGAGATTAATAAATTAATTAATAAATTCCCAATTTGTGTATAACTTTTATTTTGAAATAATTTACAAGTAACAACAAGAGAGAACGCTATAGTCGGGTTGGTGTCCCGACTATCTAATACCCGTCACTCGGCTAAAGGGAGTGCGAGGGAGATGGATATATAAACTTTGATCAGCTATAACTTTTTAACGAATGGTCCGATTTAAAAAATTTCTTCTACATTTCGATAGGTATTGATAAGCACAACAATTTTTGCATTTTTACTTTTCCGAAATATTTAAATTTTTAAAATCGTATATTAGCTATTGTGGGCGTTAGAGGGGGCGTGGCACCTTCTTGAAATAAACTTGCGCTGCGTAGGAACTCCAAGAATCTTCATGCCAAATACCAATCCTCTAGCTTTTATAGTTTCCGAGATCTCAGCGTTCATACAGACAGACAGACGGACAGACGGACAGACGGACATGGCTATATCGACTCGGCTAGTGACCCTGATCAAGAATATATATACTTTATAGGGTCGGAAATGCTTCCTTCTAGCTGTTACATACTTTTGCACGAATACAATATACCCTTTTACTCTACGAGTAACGGGTATAAAAATACAAATTAAAAGTTTTAAGAGAATTCTTGTCTATCGATATATCATTTTTAAAAAAGCTTTAATTCAAGTTTTTTTAGTAATATATCATTCTATTAAGAAGCTCAACGCATATGCTCCGATTGTCTATTAAATTAATATTTATTTATTTATATTATTGGTATCTTATTAAATCGAATATCTTTAAACATATGTAGGACCCCTAGAAAATGTTCCAACCTTTTAACCCAAACCCGGCCAGAAACTAACCAAATCAGCAGCACTTGCATGGGAATCGTTAAAAATGGATAGAGTGGGCGTGATCGATGACGGTGGTCCGCAAATAGAGACCAAAGCGCAGACCCCTCGAGATTTTTAACAGTTCCAGGCCCTCGAGAGACGAACCCAGTTTGAGCAGCTGGCCAGTGACAGCTATGGCTCTCAAACTGTGTCAAGTGGCACCGCAAAGTGGGTCATTGCAGGCGGGAAAAGTGGGTGGTTTCGGGGGGCGGAAGGGGGGTTTTGGGGGACTCTGAAATAGCAGGCAAGTGACGGGCCTCAGGATAAGCACGCTTATGTAAAGCGTTTGTGCAGCTAAAAGGCTTTTTCCGCCTGCTTCTCCCCCATGTGGGATAATTTATTGATTGGCTCAAGATGCGAGATTCTATTTAAACTATTTAAATCCCTTTGTCCTTGCAGATGCGCACAATTAGCTTAAACTGACAGCAGCAACAACAACAGCCAGAATTTACAAGCAAAAGGATAATCACAATCACCAAGCAGCGAAATAAATTACCAAAAACCGATACTAAGCAACCGAACTATATTATCGAACTATTTTAACAACTTAAATGTAGCACAACAGAAGCCTTACGAAACAACAACAAAACCATTTGTGCTGTGCTTTAATTATAGTAAACAAAACACACAAACAAAAACAACACGAAAACAACCCCGAAAAGAGAACCGCGTAATTATTACACAATTATAAAATAATAACAATAATCATTATTCTTCCACTTGCGAGTTTAAAATGTGTACATTTTTAAATCGATATTAAAAACTAGTAGCGAAATTATTAATACCGAAATGAGAATAACTGTTTAACGTTCATTAAAACTTAGCAAAGAGCGTTGTGAATTTAACAAAAAAAAACCGAAAATTAAACGGTTAACAAACCTTTAAATTAGACAAAAAAAATTGTACGCAATTAGTAGATTTTAAATGTAAGATTTTAATCCAAGCTAAATTTTTAAACGAGCTTCAAAAACACACACGGTAAAAAAAACACATAAGAACCTTATCCTTAACCTTAACCACAGGTTTTGTGAGGGTAACAATCAAATGCGCTGGCTCAGCGCCAAAAAGTAGGCAGCAGCACAAAGTACAGCGCCAAAAAGTAGGCAGTAGAAAATTTATACAAATTTGGCGCCAGCGGTGGAAGCAGAAGGAGGAAGAAAAAGGACGAAAACAGCGCCAAGGACTCCGACGACCTTCGCGTGTGCAAGCGTCGTTGCACAATAAAGGACGCCACTAACACTCTCAGCCACAGACACACACACACACACCCCCTGAACTCACCTAGACACATAGAAAAAAAACACACACATTCACAAAAACCACAGGACAATTGCATGGGCGGCCGCCATGACCGGAAGTAAAGTACGGTCACGTCCACGTCCACTGGCCTTTGCATAACAATCAGCCCGCCAAGGAGCCGCCACGAAGGGAGACAGCGGAGACAGCAGGAGACAGCAGGAGAAAGCAGAAGAAAGCAGTGAAAGCAGGTGAAAAAGAAGAAGGCTAGAAGAAGGAGATATAAAAACAACGAGCACACAGGAGCGCCCCCTCTAAAAATGCAGGAAATGAGCTACCTACAGGATAATTCCAAGATAGAGGCCCTCACCAAGGCGGTGCTCATTTCGATACTGGGCGTGGCCATCGTCCTGTCCAACCTCCTCATCATCGCCACCTATGCCAACTTCAAGGGTACGTTGTACACGAATAATATATGCGCTTAATGCTTTCAGCAGGAAACCATCTTGAACGCGGTTAGGTTTGGTCTTCAGAACTCTATATCTTCATAACAAAAAAAAATGGAATGGGTTGTGACACAGAAATAGATAGGTTTTTAAAATGTGTGCCCAAAAGTTTGCAGTATAGTCTTCTTGCCGTAAGAATTCATACCACTTTTGAGTTTAAACTATATTGTTGCATACTTTTAGTCACCTATTTGGACATTTTCAAAAACCCAGCTATTTCTGTGGCACCCTTTAATAT
This sequence comes from Drosophila prostipennis, assembly GCA_037075205.1. Taxonomy (NCBI): domain Eukaryota; kingdom Metazoa; phylum Arthropoda; class Insecta; order Diptera; family Drosophilidae; genus Drosophila; species Drosophila prostipennis. The sequence goes on along the minus strand of JBAMCJ010001224.1, from coordinate 349,043 downwards.
GTGTTATATCTAATTTAAATAATTTACTTATTTTGACCATTAAAACCCAAATCTTTATATTTAAAATGCATCCTTAATTTTAGTGTAAAGAAAGGAAAACCGTATGAAGTAAAACAGCATCTGTCTTCATTTAAATGTCATGTGTTTTTGTTGTCTTAAATGCATTAAATATTCAACGAAACCATTTTGCTTAAAAAATATTATTTATTAAATTTAATATGTGAACTACAAAGTTTTTACCTTTAACCGATTTAAAATATTATCCTTTAAAATATTTTATTTTTATTAAATTGAATCAATTCCAAAATTCCTTAGGCTATAGTTCTAGTGAATGTCGTAAAAATTAGACACGCCCAAAAATGTTAATGAATGAATCATCTATTGTTTGCATTTGTTTTTTATTTTGTATTTTATAATACTTTAATTTCACCAACTAATGATAAACGTGTCCACAGGACCCACAGAGGTGATAAACTACTACCTGTTGTCCCTGGCCATTGCCGATCTGCTCTGCGGTCTGCTGGTGGTTCCCTTCTCCGTATATCCCGCCCTAACTGGAGAATGGATGTACGGCGATATCGTGTGCCGGTTCACGGGCTACCTGGAGGTCACTCTGTGGGCGGTTTCGGTCTACACCTTCATGTGGATATCGGTGGATCGTTATTTGGCGGTGCGCAAGCCACTGCGATATGAAACGGTTCAAACGAAGACGAGGTGAGTGGGGGATCTCTAGATCTACACTTTGGAAAATATGAAGTAAAATACAAAAGTAATTATATTTAATGAAACATATTGTAGTAATATAAAATAAATACTATAGTTCCTTAGATGCAATTTTAAGAAAAGTAATAATTTTGAAATTTCTAGAATTTAAAATGCACTTTCATAAAGTAAAAATTTTTTAGTTGCCATTTCAAACAAATTAAGCTTTATTTTATATTAATTTTCCAAACTTTAATTAGATTTCCTAAAATAATTAAATAAATTAATTGAAATATTTATTTTTTGTAAAAATATAAATTTGAAATTGTTTAGGATTATAAAGAATTATGTTTAAGGTTAACCTAACCTACCTTTCTTCTGCATATCCCTCAGATGCCAATGCTGGATGGTGTTCACCTGGATATCGGCGGCCCTGCTCTGCTGCCCCCCGATTTTGGGCTACTCGATGCCCATCGAGAACAACATGACCCACATCTGCATGCTGGACTGGGGGAATATGGCGGCGTATACCGTGACATTGGCGATTTTAGTCTTAGGTCCCAGCCTCATTTCAATCGTACACAATTACGGCTATATCTTTGTAATGATGCGTAAGATTAGGTCCGGCGAGCCGATACACGATAAAGAATATGCAACTGCTCTGGCTGAAAATTTATCGAACCCTAGTCATATGATGTCATTCGCATTAGTCTTTGCATTCTGGGTGTCCTGGCTGCCATGGATTCTGTTGCGTCTGTATGAGGTGGTCACGGGCGATGTTATCCAAAGTACTCTTATCAACTTCGCCGTCGTCTGGATCGGCATATTGAATTCGTTTTGGAAAATTCTAATCATGACCAGTATGTCGCCGCAATTCCGTATCGCTTTGAGAGTATTTTGCTTAACCATTTGTTGTAAGACTAAGGGCCGTTTGCAAGCAGAGCTAATCGGGTTGGACCCAGATGACTAGAGTTAGATTTAGATTTTCATTCTCCTCAAAAAAAACAAAAATATTAATAAAAAAGAATCCCCCAAAACCCGAACCCCTTTCCGCCATCCCTTTGAGAAGAACCACAAAGTCCTGCAAGTAAATTAAAAGAAAATTGGTTGTAATTGCATTGAGCCATTTCCTTCAACAATCTCTCTCTATATATCTCTCTATATATAAACACTTACTTGCCTGTTTGCCATATAGTTGCATATTTACGGGCCGTTTGGCGCTACGCGACATGCCAATGAAAGCACCACAAAACACAGCCACTGAAAAACGCAACCACTCAAAAACGCAACCACTCAACCACTCAGCCACTCAACCACCCAAAACCCAAAAACCAACAACCAACCAGACACCAAAAACACAGACACGTTGAAAGACATATTCATATTTCTAGAACTAAGCTAAGCTAAGAGTTTTTAGCGTATCCAATTATGATTGATTAATTGATTGATTGATTGACGATTATTATTGTGTATTTATGAGCTTACCACGTATATACTTGTACTTAACTCTAGCCATATACATATATATGTAGCAGCGATTATTCTAATTCTAATTCGTAGACAACAGACAATTCACTAGGCAAGAACAACATTTCCGTTTCCGGTTTAAAAGTTCAAAACGTGCTACTACTTAAAAAATACATAATATATGAAAATCATAATTATCTAAAGAATGCATAAGTATAATATATAAAACCTTTTTCAAAGTCCATATTAAGTAGCATTTAGAATTTTACAAACAAAACGTGTAGAGTTTATTAAACAATTTGCCAAACTTGACGACGACGGGCCGGAAATTAAGAATTCGAAATTCAACAAAAATTCAATTTTCGCACGCTTTGCGATTGCGCTTTAGAAACGGAAAACCCAGGCCCACAAAGTAAATAAATAACTAAAAATAAAACTCAACACAGCAAAATTGTTAAAATCCAAAAGCGAAGAAACCCGAAATAAAAACATTTCCAGTAGTTCTTAGCGATATAAATAAATAATATATAAATAATAACGAAATTGAAAGGATAGGCTAGTGTCAAGTTTCGATCGTTGTTAAAAAATCGGCCCATGTGTTGTATGTACATATTTTCCTTTTGGCCGCCCCTGAACGCTTCGATTTTGGTGGGGACCACCCATAATTTCGCCTAGTTCCCTTAGTGGGTCAAATTCAGTTTCCCAGGCTCCGCCGATGAAGCGTCCAGGGTCCCAAGACGAGTGTTTGTCGTTGAATATTATTATGGAATATTATTCTTGGCCGCAAACATGCCAAAAGCGAAAATATTGAACGAAAATTTGGTAAACGAAACTGTGTATATTTATTTTATTGTTGTACATTTCATTGACGATCTTTTGTACATTTAGTTATAGTTCGAAACTAATTTAGACACCAAAAAGAAGCAAGTGTTATCGATTTTTAAGTGTAAGGAAATTGTTAGAGCCGCATAAGCAGATAGAAATGGCGTTTCGACAAAATATAAAAAGTGAACGCAGTAAATAAATGCAAAAATGATAATAAGGTATGGAATGTTTTATTTGAATTTGGCGGTCACGTAGCAATAATTCGTTTTACAGCACTGAATCTCTAAGAGTTGTAGGTGGCGTATTTGTTCTGTTATAGATGGCGTATTAGTTCTTTAAATGAGCCTAAAACTGGTATTTTGGCCCACTGTCATACTATAGTAATACATATTTTAAACGTGCTTACAAACAATAAATAATAATAATAATAATAGCTGTATATCATGGAAATTAGAAATAACGATCCCGGCGCCGTTCAATATGGCAACTTTTTCAACTACTACCAATTTAATTCCGCCCCAGAACGTGTAAAACTCTTGCCGGATAAAGATATATGGTTACCTTCTACAGATGATAGAAAATCATCAGGAAATACTCCCTATATTGTTCTTGATGTGGGTTGCAATTGCGGGGTATTTACCCAACTTCTGCACAAATACTTAGAGGAACGTCTTCAGAGATCTGTGAAAGATCCTGGGAGTAGATATAGACAATCGTCTCATACAACGTGCTCTCGAGGAGAATGAATCCCCGGAGAACATAAACTACGCCTGCGTGGATGTCCTGGATGATAATGCCTTTGAATCCGTTAGAACTTACTTGAAGACCCAAAATCGCCAGAAATTCGATGCCATTTGCTGCTACTCCATTACCATGTGGATTCATCTAAATCATCATGATCAGGGTCTCCAATTGTTTCTAAAGAAGCTCTCCAATCTGGCGGAACTTCTAGTGGTGGAACCACAACCTTGGAAATGTTATCAAAAAGCTGAGAAACGTCTGAAAAAAGCAGGAGAAATCTTTCCCCTTTTCCTAGAGCTCAAGTGGCGATCTGATGTGGAGCTGCAGATAGAAAAATATCTGGAAGATACACTCGACCGACGGAAGACATTCGAATCTACTCCCACTAAATGGCAGCGGAAAATTTGCTTCTATAGATAAGGACTTAAATGAAAAATGTAAATAAAGAAGAGATATATATATATTTTATCTAATACTTTAATAGCAATTGTGCTTTTTATTGCACTTATCCGTAAAATATCTCAATTTCAAATCTTTAAATTTCTCGTTTAAACGTGTATTTTTTATAATTTATAGGGTTGGGAAAAGGTTTCCACTTCAACAAATAATTATGATAACAAAAAAGCAATCTGCTAAAATGAATAAATTCACATTAATCCACATTGAGCTTCCTGAAGGAACCTTCGATTCCAAAGAGCCCTTCAAAATCGATGGGTTTTCCCGGACGCAGGCTCTCATCGGTTCCATAGTTGGCATTATCCCTGAAGAAGTTGCTGTATTCATCCAACTTCTTCTCCCATGCGGCCACAATTTCCGGCACTGTGCCATTTTCTCCACCATATTCCACTGGGAGATATTTCAGGGGAATCTGCTCCGTCAACAGATCCATTTTGTTGCCATGCACAAAGAGACGTGACTGCATCTTCTTAGACATCATCGGTTTGAACATGTTAAATATTTGTTCAAATCCAGTAATGGTGTTAATGAAATGTTGGGCCTTCACACGGAGTGGAAGAGCTTCCTCGGAAAACACAGTGAATTTCTTGGCCATCGAGGGAGTCATCTGGAACATATGTGCCGCTGTGGCTCCTTTGAGGTCCATGATAAAAACTAATCCATTAACATTGGCATAGTCATCCTCCAAAATGGCAATCTCTTGAATTGCCTGAGCCACTTGCATGCACTCTAGGATGTGTATACTTCTCCACAGGACACAATCCCATTCTCCAAATTCCAATTCGAGGTCCATTTTCATTCAAAGGAGTGGGCAGGTAGATAATGGCCCTGTTTAAGATTATTATATTGATAAATTACAAGACTTTTTCAATAGTTATTCCAATATTCCTCACCCCGTTTGGTGTATCTCTCGGAACTTGCCCTCTGTAGTACTGGTTATCCTAAAGTATTCCGGATACTTAGTCTTCAGCGTGTAGAACTTATCTAACTTGGACTTGGCCCGCTCCAAACTGAATTTGCAGCCGCGCAGGAAGGCCACCAGAAACTGATCATCCATGCGGGGATTCAGATGGGGCTGCTGCTCGATCCAGGTCCTGAAAGCCTGGAGATCAGCCTCGAGACGTGCGGGGTCCTCCTTGAGTTGCTCTCTGGCCACTTTTTGCAGCTCAGGCGTGAGTGGGCGGATTTGGGGAGCCATTTTATGAGCCGTAAAGAGTAAGTACTAGCGAACTGCTAGGTTTCAGGTTTCTTGAGGCACTAACTGTCCAATCTACGTTCTATTGATGGTTGATTCCTTTACGGAGCTTTATCAATTGCCTGATAAGCCTTCTCCGATTGGGGGCCATAAAAACTAAACAAAGACAAACACTGTTTGCAATATGCGAAGATAAGCAAAGCAATTTCAAAAGGAATACTTTAGTTTACATTAGCCAAAGATCGGGGATTCCATTGGTTTGTTTTAGAGAATAGATTTTTAGCTTTATTTAGGGTAGTACTACTTCTGGAAGGGATAGTAGTCGTAATTGTACTTCTATCTTTTGCTTTTTGTGGGCGGCGGCGATGATCTCCTGGACATCTTTGCGATAGGCGGGTGGCAGTTATAGCGCCGAACGATGTCTATATCCCCACCGATTTCTTCTTTTAAGTCAGCAATCCTCGTTGGAGTTTCCGGATAATGCCACCTTTGTCCAGGATCGACTCTGCCGTCCGTATCAATCCACATTGAGCTTCCTGAAGGAACCCTCGATTCCAAAGAGCCCTTCAAAATCGATAGGTTTTCCCGGTCGCAGGCTCTCATCGGTTCCATAGTTGGCATTATCCCTGAAGAATTCGCTGTACTCATCCAATTTTTTCTCCATGGCGGCCACAATTTCCGGCACTGTTCCATTTTCTCCGCCATATTCCACTGGGAGATATTTTAGGGGAATCTGCTCCGTCAACAGATCCATTTTGTTGCCATGTACAAACAGACGTGACTGCATCTTCTTGGACATCATCGGTTTGAACATGTTGAAGATCTGTTCGAATCCTGTAATTGTATTGATGAAATGTTGTGCCTTCAGACGCAGCGGCAGAGCCTCCTCGGAGAACACAGTGAATTTCTTGGCCATCGAGGGAGTCATTTGGAACATATGAGCCGCAGTGGCTCCTTTGAGATCCATTATAAAGACGACTCCATTAACATTGGCATAGTCATCCTCCAGAATGGCAATTTCTTGCATGGCCTGGGCCACTTGCATGCACTCCAGCATGGTATACTTCTCCACGGGACACAAACCCATTCGCGAAATGGCGATTCGAGGTCCATTTTCGTTCAAAGGAGTAGGCAGGTAGATGATTGCTCTATTAAAGATTATATTATAGTTTTAAGTTAATGGTCTCTTTTGGTTTTTCCTATCCTATTCCTTACCCCGTTTGGTGAATCTCCCGAAACTTGCCCTCTGTAGTACTGGTTATCCTAAAGTATTCCGGATACTTGGTCTTCAGCGTGTAAAACTTATCTAACTTGGACTTGGCCCGCTCCAAACTGAATTTGCAGCCGCGCAGGAAGGCCACCAGAAACTGATCATCCATGCGGGAATTCAGATGCGGTTGCTGTTCGATCCAGGTCCTGAAAGCCAGCAGATCGGCCTCGAGACGTGCCGGGTCCTCCTTGAGCTGCTCTCTGGCCACTTTTTGCAGCTCTGGCGTGAGTGGGCGGATTTGGGGAGGCATTTTCTTGGTCGTTTATCAGGAAGTACTAGCGAACTGCTGGGCTCCAGGTTTCTTAAGGCACTAACTGTCCTATCTACTTTCCATCGATGGTTGAGTTTTATACGGAGCTTTATCAATTTGCCTGATAAGCGTCCTACGATTGGGGGCTATAAAAACTAAACAAAGACAAACACTGTTTGCAATATGCGAAGATAAGAAAAGCCATTTCATAAGGAATACTTCAGTTTAAATTAGCCAAAGATCGGGGATTCCATTGGTTCTTTTTTAGATTAAATTTTTAGCTTTATTGAGGCTATCTACTTCTGGAAGGGATAGTAGTCCAAACCGGAGTTGTAATTGTACTTCTTCTTTTGCTTTTTCTGGGCGGCCGCGATGATTTCCTGGACATCCTTGCGATAGGCTGGCGGCAGCATCTCCTCGTGCAGCGTGCAGGGTTTCACCTCCGGTTCCTCCACCTTAAAGATATAGCGCCGAACGATGTCTATATCCCGACCGAATTCTTCTTTTAAGTCAGCAATCCTCGTGGGCGCCGTATCGAAGGCGATGGTGAAGTGGGTGCCATCGCGATGAACCACCCCGTGTTCGCTGACTTTGTGGGGCAGGGCGCGGGTTCCCAGGTTCTCCAGCTTCCGGATGATACCTCCTTTGTCCAGGATCGACTCTGCCGTCCGCTTGATCACGGAAATCAGTTCGGGCTGTGAAATAACACACATTTCTTATTTACTTTTATGTAACCTTAGCCGGTGGATTTCATGAGGTACTTACGCGGGGCAATTGACGCAGCACCAGGGCTAACTCGTAGGAAGGCATCGCGGTTGGTGGATAGTAGTAGCTATCAAGTGTCCTAATATATTATTTAAAGCCTTTAATTGAGAGTTTTAAGTCATAAAAGCGTAGGAGAATCTATAATAACACGGCGGTTAAACAGCTGTTGGTACAAGAGGGCGAAAAAATGCCTAACGCCTGACGCATACGGACACACTGCACAGTGGGCTAAATAAACTTATGCTTGAAAATTATTAAAAAAGTGGAAAAATAATTAAAAATAGGAATTGTGAATACTACATTTTGATCAATAAAATGACTTTTCATTTATATCGTGACTTAAAAAGTGATTAATTTCCAACGCACCATGTTCAAAATATTTTTTATTTAAAAAAAATATATTTTATCTTTTTCAAACTTCGTAAAAAGGACCTCTCTTTATACATAAAACAAAAAATGGAAATAGGTATTACCTAAACTGTTGAATTGCTGAATTATTTAAAACATAACAGAAAGTTTCCGTAAGGAACGACCCTAATTAATTGTTGTCAAATTTAACGAAACCTAAATAAGTTACTGATTTAGAAGAAGTACAAATTCTGAAAATTAAATTTTTATAAAACAGCTGAAAAATAGTTAATCGAAATTCAAAGCAAATAAATGAACAAAAAATCGTGAAACTCGTTAAAACCAAAAAAGGGTCGAAACACAGCTAGATGTTACCAAATTTTGTTTCAAAGCTAGCCTGAAAACATAGGTCAGCTTCGGCCACACTATTTTCACGAAAATCCAAAATTCCAACCACACCCTGTCCACACTGTTTTTTGATGCCGAAGTGAAAACAACAACGAGCGGATCGGTTTCGAAGCGGATAAAATTGTTTTTTCGCACGCCAAAAAGGAGAAACAAATGCTTGCGTTGTGTGAGTGCGGGTGTTCCGACTGATTGTGTGTGTGTTTGTGTGCAAATGTCGCCCGAATTATGACGCATACCAAAGTGCAGGCGCAAAATAAAACCCGAAATTGAAGAAGTTGCAACTGCAGATGCAGAAAAAAAAAGTTAACACATTAAAAACGGTGGCAGAAGAAGAAGCAGAGTGCGTGCACTCGGCAATTGTGATTACTGTGTGTGCGAGTGTGTGTGTTGTGTGCGAAATTATGTAAATACAACAATAGTAGAATTCCAATTGTCCTCTCTTTTTTCTCAATTATGAAATGCAGTTGCATCGCTCTCCTCTCCCCTGGCTCGTTCTCTCTCGTTCCATCTTAAACCCTCTCTTTGCGCAGCGAAATGCCAGTGCATAGAATTTCCTACTTCGAACACCCAAGTAAAACTCCAAAAACTCCCCAAAAAAAGAGTTTTAACTCTCATTAGTTATCAATTTACCTTCTTTTCTACCTGCCGCTGCAACTGACACGTCTGCATTGCCACTCTTTTTTTACATGCTTTCTTACCTGCCCAACCACCGAAAAAAAACACAAAAATGAAATATATATGACTCGAATTGCTCTCTTTCATAGAAAATTAAACATCGCGTCGCGCAACGCTGAAAAAACAACAAAATCGACAAAAACAACGGAAAATGAAAACGAAAAAAGCAACTATAAAATTAATTAACCTTTGCGGGAAAATATAATAAAAACGAATAAAAGTTCTCATCTCTTACTCTTCCCCTCGCTTTCTCCCTCTTTCCCGTCTCTTTCCTCATCGCCTGTGGATTACATTATCTTCTTTGGATTATTATTATAACAACAAAAACAACGACAACAAATACAGTGGCAAGCGGATCGAGCAGAAGCAGCAGCAACAACAAACTGGCCGAATCGGAAAACGCAGCGCAAAACTCCAACAACATGAGTTGGGGCACCGAGCTATGGGTAAGTTCTTGATTTCGAGTTTCGAGGGATTTTCCAGGGGTTATCTATTCAGATTCGAGAAACGCATTGGGATATTCAATAAAGAGGCCAGGGCACTGGATTCGTTTGCAAATACATAGTTCATATTTTGGTTCATTCAAAAAATGATATCGTTACTTTTTCATATGCAATCCAAAGCTCTATTAGTTTTCGATTTTGAGGGATTTCCTGGGGTTATCTCTTCAGATACGGAATACATATTGGGATATTCGAAGTAATTTCGAAACTTTTTGCTAGATAAAAAAAAAAGAAATAAAAAAAATATAACAACAATTTGTATATAACGATCTTTCTTTTACTGAAATCCCAAAATAAGTAATTCTTGAGTTACTTTAATCAAATATTTTTAAGTTGAATTGACATTCCCGAAAACTTGGGATTACGATTAAATTTGACCATGCATTATTCAAATAAATGATTAATTTATACAAATTCTCGGCTAGTAATATCTTGTTTTCTTTATTCTTATTAATATAGCTTCTAAAAATGCCAATGTCTTTTAAAAGACTATTAAAAATTTCAAATCTCATTTAACTCTTTTTAAAAAATTTAAAGCAAGCCAATAAAATAATTGAGTATTAAATATTATGTGGTTTTTGACTGGCAGTCAAATCATTCCTTAAATATTTTCTGAATACTCTGCATTAAGCTCTCGATTCCAGTTTTCCAATAATAACATTGTTTTTCTTGCTACAAAAACCCTATTAGTTTTCTAATTGGATACCCAATCTGAGCGAACTTAACCGTGTCGATTAATTGTTATTTCAATGTCATAAGTTACCCATAGGAAATCCACTCAAATGCTCGAGCAGTGAGAATTTTACAAATTGCTTCCCATAAGCCAAAGTGCAGGCAAATGTTTTAAGAATGCGCGGCTTATAGAGAGCGTCTCTTTCTGCCCCAGCATTGCCGTCCTTTTTCGTCTACCGACCAAGCTGGAACTTGAAACTTTTGAACAAAAAAACTGGTTTTGCGGGTTTTATGTAAATTGCTGCCATATGAGCACGACGGCCAGAAGCAGCAGCGTGCGCCCAAAGCAATATGTGTATTTATTTCTCGGATATATCGTTGCTTTCTTGTTGTTTTTATTTTCTTCATATGTACCATAGTTTGCTTTCTGTTTCGGCGGAGGCCCCAAATTCCACTTCGATCCATCCATCGGATTTCGATTCCCAAGTACCGGGTCTCCACATTATTATTATTATTTTGTTTTTCCGCTCTGTCTATGAGTATTCTACGCCTCACAGCTGTTTTTCTGACGGATTTTTTCTAGTATCGTTTGGTATAGGGCGTTTACCTGTCTGTGGAGGGATTTTAAAAAAAAGTACATATATAATAAAAGCAAATTTTTAGCAAGCCTCAGCTGCTTTTTGCCCGCCTCTTTAGCCCCGATTTAGTTTTTGCTGAATTTCAATTCAATTCGGATATTCGGATATCGATGGATTTGGATTTCATATGCCTTCCGCGTTTCGGGGGTAGTTTTGCTTTCATCAGACGACAGCAGCCGGCACACCCTCAAAATGTACGGTGGTGTGCGTGTGCTGCTTGTAGGTGTGTGTGGGCTAGTGTTTGTGTGAGCGGAAAATTCGCCTCGACTGAAGAGGAGGTTCCCTGCGATGTCAGGACCAAAATTGCACGTCTAGACAACGTTTTGCAATCTATTTGTTAGCATTTTGTACATGCTCTTTTTTCTTTCTACTTTTTTCTCTATTTTTTAGTTGGAGGGATATAGCCAGTGTCTGCTGTTAGTTTTGGGCTCCGAAAAGCTTACCAAGTGTTTGTCTACCGGATTTGCATGCGGCTCAAAGCGACTTGAAAAGCAGCAGAAACTAATAAAATGCAGCTGGGAAAACTATAAAGTCAAAAAGGCATATTTAATAGACTTGCAGACTAACATAGTTTTTTGAAAAAAAAATTACATATCAAAACTATACAAAATTAACTTATAACTTATTGTTTTATATCTAAGGAACTGTGCAAGAATAAATAAAAACTCTCATAATAATGAAAAATAACTATAAAAAATGAGGTTACCTAATAAGTTCATACGACAACAGAAAATACGACAAATTCTCAAGAATATAAACAAATTCTTCTCAGGTTTTATGGTCAATTCAACATTGTTAGAGTTCTTGCTTTATTCTCGACTTCACGAATTTGTTTAGTGACTCATGTTAGAGGTAGAAATCCAGTTTTTTCCCCTACCTTTTTATATTTTGCAGACTCAATCACGAAGCATTGTGCGCTTAGCGAAAATCGGTAGCCAAACGAACATTATTGTATATGCCCAAAACTGTATTTTTAACATTTGCATAAATGATTTGCACGCCACACATAAAAATACTCGATATGCCACTTAACCCAAAGAAAGTGTAACCAGGCAAAGATTTCGGTTAATTGAATTTGTGCATGGAAAGCGAAGCGGACAAAATTATAATAAAAAAAAGTAATAATATTGTACATTTATAATGCAAAAATCATAGACTCATAGACCCACCCCCTCTCCTTTTGGCCATTCAATTTTCTTGGCTAATAACTACCGTCGATCGAGCGCGTGGCTAAGCGGGTCAATTGCGGGGCCTGAAAAAGCCAACAAGCGCCAGTCGTCGGGTAATACGAATAAAAAAAATGGGGAAAAAAAACTTTCTTTGCATTTTTTGTTGCCCATTTTTTAATGCGCAAGATTTTCACTTTAATTAAATTTAAAGCATGCCCCGTCCACTGCGACTCGTTGCTTTGCATATGCAAAAAAAAATACCATACCAAAGAAATAAAAGTTGTGGGCCCCACAAAAAAACTTGGTTAAATAAAATATCATTTTTTGTTAAGTATTTATTTCGACATTTGAATTTGATGGGAATTTCTTTTTTGGGAAAACACCCCGCCCACATATCTATATCTCTTTCCTATTTTCCCTTCCTCTCCCTCACTCTTTTTCTTTTGTGGATTTTCTTCTTTCGTCTACACAGAGTGGGCCTAAAAATAGTCGGTGTTTTTGTAATTTCGAATTGCTTCGGGTCTAGACAAAGTATATTGAATTAATGATGGTTTTGGTGCCAGAAAATTTTGGTGGGTATTCTTAAATCATACTCTAGGTATAGTAAGAAATTTTAGTTAATTGATAGTAGTTCTGAATTTTTTTTAAACATAAAATATGAAGTTTTTTTTATACTTGAATGAAATATATTTGAGAATTTGCAAAATGAATAATTTTTAGTTCATATTTTGGAAAATACTAACAAAATGACTGTACAAATAAATCTTAATATTTATCAAGAAGCGTTTTAACAGGTTCCAAGTTTATTATTAGTATTTCACATTTTTTTTTTAAATTTTTAATATCAAATTTTTTGGTTTTGAAATGCCTTTTGCTTGAATCATTTTCCCAATAACTAAATCTTAATACTCATTAAGACCCTTTTATCATGTTAAAAATAATTTGTTATATAATTTGTCACCAGCTTTATCTTTACAATTCGTAAACAAGTATTTTGTAGAGAATTTAGTTAAAAGTGCTGTAGAAGTGTATTATTCTAACTTATCTGTCTTTAAATTTGCTGCCTCAATGAATAATTTGTCTTTATTTAAGTGTTTCGCTTTGTCATACCCCATATAATCAGCTGGATTGCCTAGAGCACTCTGTGCAGCAGTATCTTACAAACCGATGACTGACCGGCAGACACTTCTCCAGTTTTTTCCACACATTTCCAGACCTCCAGTTCTCCACACTTGGGGTTCGTTCAATGCCATCGAGTCGAGTGCTGCAGCTGTTTAATGTTGTCGAGCACTGTGTAAATAATTTTCATGCAATTTGTACTGCTGCCGATGATCGTTTTTGATCAGTTTTCACATGACATTGAAAGGCCCAAGACAGAAAAACAAAATATAAAAGCGAACGCAAGACATTCACCCAAGCAATTAGCAAAAAAGTATGTATCGAATTTGGGGAACCGACTTTAGGTTTTAGGTTCGGTTGCCCCAACTTGTTGAACGGCTAAAAATATATGACCAGCGAGATCAGAGACAGACGGTCATAAAGCATTTTTTATGTGCCCGGGGTGTGGACATACTGCTGTAAGGAACTGTTTGGGTCTTTTGCTTCATAAAAAACGCAAGAAAGAAGCTCATATATCTTTTCGCAGCAGGTTATTTCCAAGGGGGAGGTGTGACCTGGGGATGAATGCTTTTCTATTTCTAACGTGTCCGCCATGATTGAATTTCCATCACCCTCTTTAAGACTGCACTTGGTCTTCGCTTTTCCCCCATATATATGTATATTGTACAATATGTAACAGAGAACGGCATTAGTGCACCGCAACTACAAGTACACCGCACAAACACTATGTATTTTCAAAACTCATGTATCAAAGCACCGCATCAAAAAATGATGCGGTGTTTTTTTACTCGTTTCTGTTGAGTGTTGTTTGTATGCGGTGTCAAAAATGAGCTTCATGTATTGATGTAGTATACTTTTTACTTATGTGTCCGGCCACCGCTTGTTTGTATTGTGTAGGCAAAAACAACCCTTAAATTTTTGGTGACAAGTGATTTTGTTTTGATGTATGATTAGAGTTTCTTGCTTTTGTTGGTGCCCGAAATTAGTTAACAAAAGTAAATAGAGATTGAAATAAACATAACAAAATTATATTCATTTATATTCATAGATCAAGTAAAATTATAATTATAAAGTAATTCTTATTCTATAATATTTACATTTATATCTATCTTATAACTATTTGTTTATGTGTTTATTTTTATAAAAAGAGTGTAAAAACATTAAACTATTGAGGGCATTAGGACCTAATCTGTTTCGTTTCTCAGTAATGATATTTCCTGCAAGGGAAAATGCTCGCTCGGCTGCTGCACTACTTGCAGGAATGGAAAGTACCTGCAGTGCAAACTTTGAAAGTTTTGGATAAAATGGTTCATTGTTTTTCCACCACTCAACAACTTCGAATTCTTCATTAATTAATACCTTTTCATTACAATATTTCTCTAATTCATCGTAAGCGGTTATGTTAAGCGGATTTGAAGTAGATTGTTGTAGCATATCGGAGAAAAAGAATTTATTTTTAAGTATGTGAGAATCTGAGAAAGATGTGGCTGGGCTATGACGATTTAAAGTTGCTGGTAGACTATTACTTGTTGTTGGAATTGGTTGGGATAAATACGTATTATCAAGCTTTTCCATTTCTGATAGACAAAAATCTTTAATTTCACATAAATCATTTTCTTGTATGTTTATAGCCGGTGGATACAAGAAAAATGCAATTTTATGATAAACTGATAAGTTTTTTTCCCATATTTCACCAACATTGTCGCTTATTTTTTCTTTTAAAGTTGAAATGGGAGGTGTATCTAAGGTGCTCGATTCGCATAGTTTCTTAACTTTAAAAATTGATGGAATGACAAAACAAATAGATGCCGAGCTGCAAATTTGCATTTCTTTAAAAATTATTTCAAAGTTTTTGCACAGCTCAACTATGACATTAAGTGTACTTATATTAATTGGCAGCAGTCTGTGTTTTTCATTATTTTCCGTTAATATATTATTTATTTCGTTCCAATTGTCAAAAATTGATTTGCACATTGTATAATTGGAGTTCCAACGTGTTTGGCACGGATTTTTTAAGGAAGTCGTGAGTTTGTGTTGCAAATTTGCTTTTTTAAAATATTTTACTAATTTTTTGCAACCACTTAAAACATCAGCCAGTTCATCGGTTTCCTCAAAAGCTTTGTCAAGCACATTAGCAAATAAGTGGCTACTGCAATTTAAACGATTGTTGCTTTCTAGGGCCTTAATTACATTTGTACCTCTGTCAGTTACATATTTAATTTTCTCCATACTATTAATGTCGAACTCGTTCAAAAGGGAAACCAATTTTTCACGCACATTTGCGGCAGTTGAACGTTGGAAGTCCATTGATTTAAGCCCAAGGATTAGGCTCACCATCTGATAATTTTTTTCGTAATGCATCGTCACTCCAAGGAAACTACGTTTGACGTAATTATCGGTCCACAAATCCATTGTTAGTGACGCTCCTCCTCGACTAACCACTTCTTTCAACTCACTGCTGAGATGTCCTTTTTTTTCATCAGCCTCTTTTTGGCACTTCCGGGCGATGCTAGAGGGGTCTGGTAGCAAGTCGTCAATGTCGACAAGTTCTCCATAGGTGGATCCAATTTTTATAAAAAATTTTATCATGGACTTGAAACCGCTACCAGACACAGCAGAAAACGGGCGGCAGTCCTCGACGATCCACTTCGAAACAGCATCTAGCGCCTCCTTTTTGTCCGGATTAGAAACACTCCTCAGGGCACTTGGTTGCTTATAAGCTTGGCAGCATTTGTGCCGGCTTAAATTGGATGTGCAAGTCAATCACTTAGAAATTTGACAAGTACAAAAAATAGTGTGCGAAAATGTATGGCATTAAAGCAACACTGTAAATTTTTGAGTGTGTACTTTTCCACCGCATACTTTTTGTGTTGTCTGTGTAACACTCACAATCAATGCGGTGTTTAAACACCGCAACTGCATAGTAGGCGGTGTTAGTAGCACCGGCACCGCTTTTTAGGCGAGTACACTAGTAGTGTCAAAATCAGGCACCGGTGCCGTTCTCTGATATGTAAGATCTCCTTGGGCACAATTCCAATTAAGCGGAGGGCAAGTGTCAGGGCCAGGACATCCCCGGGAAAATGGGGTGGACTCTCTGGCTCAAGGCCATGCTCCTTGGATCTCCTTGGTCCTGCGTGCAAGAACGCACCCTATCTGAAAATCTCAATCTGCATCGCCACCGCCTCTTCCTTCCTTATCCTTATCGATTTTTTCTCGACTTATCCTCTTTATCCTCCTTATAATATGGTAGCCAGATACAATCAAAATAGTTTTCTGGCTTACTCAAGGGAATTTTCCAAGTTCACGCTCGCCACATGGGGGAGGGTTGCAAAAACATTTTCGCTGATTTTATTGCATCCGGATGCGAAGATGCGAACTCAACCGAATTTGGCGGCAATACGAGACGCAGTTAAAAATGCTGACTAAGGGGATGTATTTATTTGCCAAATCGTTTTGGGTTCTGAGTGTGGGGCTAATGTAGAAGGAATTGTGGTCAGTTGGGGCGTCCGTTGAAAATATTTGTAAAGTTGGTTTTAGAGAAATTCTTTTCTGGATTTATGAGCTTATGATTATATAAACATTAAGTTTTCTATAATATTAGAGATAAATGTTTTCATTTCTATTTTCTATAGTCATTTATGGGATATTATACGTTAGAATGGAGATATTTTAAGAAATCTGTTTTCTTTTGTATTGGACTTGGTAATCTTAAAAAACCCAACCTTTTTCTATTATATTTGATATTTTTTGGCAGCAATATTATCTGAGCACATTCCATAAAATAACTCTCACCATCTATATCCTTCTCCCTGCGAATAATAACTCTCCCCACGATTTTAAATTCTATTCACATTGTCTTGGGCAGTGCATTGTAAAATTATTACTTTTTGTTTGCATTTTTGCATTTCGCACGTTTTGGCTCGCGTTGCCATTTTTTTTACAATTTTTTCTTGATCGTCTGTCGTGGGGTCTATTGATTTCAGTAGCCTTCAGCCAGTTTGCGCCGTGTGCATACCAAACAGCCTTAAGATACATATTTGCCAATGCAGGCAAAAAAACCTTTTAAAATGCAAATTGCAACCGTTGGAGTTTGAAATAAAAATCGGTTGCGGCGCCTGCGGTGACCATTTTAAGATTTGTGCCACTTCAGTGGGATTCGCCCCATATGTGTGGTGTTTATTTATATGGAAATATAATATTCTAGTTTGAAAACATTTCAAAGATAAGCTCCGAAATTCTTGTGCGATAAGTGGTGTGCATATATTACGCACCCACTTCCTTTCTTTCAAAGCTAAAGCCTCTTTGTTCTGATAAGTTGACCAACTTAAGTATAGTTGCGATAAGTGAGAAAAAACATATTTTAGAAATATTTCCACATTCATTTTTAGACTGGAATAAATAAATACGAAAAGTGCCAGAGAACGTGAACAAAATGCTGCCGAATTTTTCTATTCTACTTCTCCATGATGAACACCTTGGCATTTCCAAAACAAATCAATTTGTTGCCAAATGAGTCAGAGAAGCGGTTTTGTTTACAAAAAATACCTGCCGCTGATTCAGCTGGAGAAAATATCTTGTATAGAATAAATTATTATTATTTAAAGTTTCACAGTTTTTAGGCTTCATCGAGCATGTCGTTTCCGTTTAGTTTGGTTTTCAGCTTTTTTCGCTAGCGATGTGTCAGAAGAAAACTTATCAGTAAACCGTATGTGACTAAATTAAATGAACCTGTTGCTGGTCATAAAATCTATAAAGACACGCAGACCGACAGGTGACAAAAAATCCCTGGTTCAGTTTATTAAATTTGTGTGTGGCTCTATTTATCGGTCGGAAGTAGAGGGATTGCCTGGGGTCCCATATAAACAATAGATTTAGCACCCTATGGGGAATACAAGAATATTGAATTTTGTAAAAGAAATTTACCGATTTATATTTTTGAAAAAAAAAACGTTATTTTTTTAGGAAAGATAATCTTAGCCATATAAATATTTTCTAACCAAATGAAACTTTTTTATACAGTTTGCACACCACAAAGTGACACTGAAAAATATTTATATTTACTGTACTCAATCCTTTCAAGTTGTTTACGCTTTATTAGCATAAGCAAATTTAACCGTAAAGTGATTTATCTCACCTACAAACATATTCAAAAAGTATTATCAAGATTCCCAACCATTTTTATTATATTTTTTACCTAGAGTATGTGAAATTCAGCGTAGCGTTTTCAAGCCAAACAATTTTTGTTTGACTAAGCACACTCACAGCTCGCACACACATGGGCTATCATATCATATCAGCAAAGGTTAATAAGTAAATATTAGTTAGACATTAGATACACAATGTGGCCATTGCTACGTATCGCTTAGAACATTTTTTGTTATTATATAGGTATTTTTTTGTGGTTGCCTGAGGGGAACAAAGGCCAAATTCAATTATAGTTTGCGGCCAGGCAACAAACAACATGGCCAAATTGGGTGTGGTTCGAACCGAAGGAAAAAAACACAGAAATCCAAATCATGAATCAAAGATTTCGATTTTGGATAATAATCAAAATTCCAAAAGAAGATTTATGATGTGTGCTTAGAAAGATAAAATCAAAGGAGAATTCACTCCCACTAGAAAAATATAAATTTAAACTTTCAAAAATCTTGAAATTAGTTTGATAAATACATTTTAATATTTAAAATACTAGTTTCAACTTTTAAAGATTTTAAAATAAAAAATAATATAATTTTAATATTTATAATATGAGTTTCAGCTTTTAAATATTTTTAAATACCATAGTTTGATATTAAAAGGCATATTTAAAACAACAATAAAAATTTTTTTGTGTTCTCAATGAGTAAACATCTATATATTTATTGATTTTGTTGATCTAGCTTATCGATTTGTTGGATTGGGCGGAATTTGTTGTTTGTTTGTTCGCGCGATAAGAACTCTTTTCCGCTGCTCATTATCAACAGGTTCCCGGGCTCTCAACTATGACCCTGCGCTGTCAGCTTTTGTTTGGCAATTTTTCTTTTATTATTCCAGCGTTTATTAATTAGTCTAGAGATTTATGGACAGCCGGCGATAATTCATTCACGCCTGCTGACTTCTTTCGGGCTTTGGCGACATGTGGCCGCCCCTGATGGCTGATGGCTCATGACCAAGTCAAGTTAATATGCCTGGAGAGCCCTCCTTTCGAGTGGTTCGGGTGCCATTTTGCCAGAAATCGGCAACACAAATCGGCCACAAATCACTTGAAATTGCAGTTGGATTGGAAGGCAACCCCATTGCTTTTTGTTTTCTTGTCCAAAATGCACTCGAATTGAAGTGGTAAATGGGACGTCATGGCAACCGATGCCCTTTGTTCTCGGATCCCCTGTGTATATAAGTATATGTATTGTACATATATAAGAAAATGTGCCCTAATGCCAGTTTGTATCACGTTTTAGCCGTTGATTCTAGCAACACGTTTCATTATTTACATCCAGCTAGTTGATAAAAGGCAGCCTTCCTTTTGAGTCACTCACTGACTCATCCAAAAGGGGGTGGCCTTGCTTCCTCCTGATTGTGATTCTGTTGCTTCCACCCTCCCACGCACACACTCACAACAGCTGTATGACTCATCAGCTGAGACTGGGTGGTGTCCTTCAGGACCTACAAACCACCCACCCACCCACAGGCCCTCATGAAATGCCGCTAACATTGCGGCAAAGTGCTTGATTACGATGTTTGTTTAATACTTTTTTTTAACTGAACGTACGGCGAGCGACAATGTTTGCTGAAGGGGGATCACTGCAGGAAATGGGAGTTTAAAATAAGGGGAATTTTATTATAAGCTGGCTTATACATTATGCATAAGGTTTCTTGAGATTTACACTTAAGATTGATGGAAAGTTAAGATATAATATTTTTGTTAATTCTTTGAAAAATATGACCGTTTTAACTGGAATGAAAGTAATAAAATATTGTTAAAAACTTATTTAATTTGCCTTTCCAATTTTTGTTTTCATGGCTTTAAAAAACAACTTTTTATTATAAGTCTTATGAAATCGTAAAAATTATATGATTAATCCAAATTAGTCACATATTTTCGAGATCTATTTTACTTACATTAGTTATTTATTTTTTATATTGCAGAAATATCATATTAAATAAAAAAAATAATAAAACAAATATAACAAATTATATTTCTTAAAAGTAAATCATAAATCGATTTCTTAATTTAAATTAATCTTCCATAATTCTTTAAAATATTTTCCAAGTGTTTTCCCTTAGTAATAGAAGCTGTCGCAGCTTTGGCCCTATTCAAAAGAGCTTTTTCCGCCTGCTTAAAGGCTCGAAGGCAAGTTCAAAGGCAGCTGGGAGAGGCAGGGAAATAATACAAAGGACACGGGGAGTGAGGTCTGCCTTTTGTGTCCCTGTTTCGTCATCAAATGTTGTGCAGCAGAGAAAACGAGGAATTGAGGACGCAGCCCGGCTTCGCTTTTATCATTGCCATAAACATAACCGCTGTAAAATACGAAGGCTAAGTTTGGTTTGCCTGCCTGGTTTGGGTTTCCTTTAGTTTGGGTTTCGTTTAATATTATTTTTTTTTTGTGGAACCGCCTTTGTGTCGTTCCATCCTCAACCCCTTGAAGAGGAAAAAAAACAGTAGATGGCACACCCGCAAAACAAATTAGCTTCATTTCCTGCCCATATGACAGGCCCAGCTCTAAAGGCCCTACCAAAATTCAAGTATATTTTGTATTCAGAAATACATTAATTTGTTGCAAAAATTTCGTGCAAACTTTGCTGTCTGTTTTTCCGTTTTTTACATTTATTATTTTTCATTTTTTGCCAGCGTGTGTGGGCAAGTTGAAACTCCTCCACATGGAGAAGCAATAGCGGAAATCGTTAAATACTCTGGCGATAAGACTGAAAATGTTGCCAGCAACATGTATCTGCGAAAAGTCATTGAACCGGGGAGAAGTTGCATTGAAATCGATTCTCTGGACCCTCAACCAATCCTTTGACTCATCGCATCGCATCCATCCATATGTTTATTGGGGTCGCTTTCCATTTCTGCACAGTCCTGAATCATTTTTCAGTAATTTTTTCTCATTTTTTTAACGCGTGTCAGGGGGAGGTGATGTGTTATGATGTGTTGTACACATGAAGTGCTCGCCTTTTGTCTGCCTTTTGATGTTTTATGACAGTTTCAAATAAAAAGCATCCATTAACGAACTAAAATCGCTTCATCAACGGCTGCTGCCGGTCTTTGTTTTTTACCCCGGCTTAGTTGTGTTATTTCCTTGGCCACCGTGAGAAATTGCGCTGATATGGCTATAATGGTAGGAGATCAGTTTATCTACTTTCTTTTGGATCATCATCTTAGGTGTACACGTTATGCACTAAAAAAACTAAAGGGAACTCAACTGAACCCTAAGACAACATAATATTATACACCGAAAAAATTGATTACTTTCCAAAATATCTTATTTAGATGAGAATTAAATGAATACTTTGGGAAGTATAAAAATTATATTTACGGTATGGAATTGAACCTACAAAATAAAAACTTTGTAATACTTAGTATAAAATAAATACTACAAAGTACTGACCTTAAAATTTTTAGTATTAAACAAATACCACACTTCTATACATCATCTAGTATTTTTTAACAAAAAAAGTTCTAAGAGTTATTTTTCTTTCTTTTATATTAATTTCGTAAAAAATTGTTTACATATTTTGAAATGCACTTTACTACTTTTAGGAAATGTTCTGATAATGTCAAAAGTTTTTAAAGTTTTTCCCCCTGAGATGAAAAGGCCTCGGTAAATTAGCTGGCAACATAGTTGCCACTCAAACGTGCCACATAATATTATTAAAAACTGCAGTTCGCCGCCATAAAACGTTGCTAAACGAGGGATGGGTTGGGCATGGGTCTCGCTTTGAGAAATGGAGATGGAGTGGAGTGGATTGTAGATAGAGTGGCATGAGGTATGGGGTTCGAGGCATAAGGTATGCCAGTGGGAGCTGCAGATGGCGACGAAGAAGGCATAAAAGTTGCGCGCTGCTTGGTTGCAAGTGGAGCAGAGAGCAGAGGAGTGCAAAATGGGGGGACCTTAAAAGGAGGTGGGTGGTTAAGGGTAAAGAAAGGGGATCCCCGGAGCATTGCACTCCGCCGTCATTGTGGAAAACTGTGCAAACTTGAGGCAGCTGCCAACTATTTTGCATCCATGTGAGTGCTCTCCTCTCCTCAGTGTTTGTGTCTCGTGTTTGTTTGCTTATTTGCTGCAAATAACAAGATGCGCGACGTCTACTTCAGTTAATACTATTATGGAAAGATGGTAGCGCGCTGATTTGACGACGAACATGAATAAGTACTTTGAGGCGAGAACATTGACTTTGCTTTGCCTCTCTGGTTGTTACGGAAAAATTGAGCAGTTTACTTAATCAGTTCACTGGCCAAGTGCTGATACACTTTATTTCTGAGAATATCTAAATTGGTTTATTGCCTGCATTTCTTCGCTTTAATAGGTGATTCATAGAAGAAGCAATAGTAATATCAAGGGTTTCCTTCCATGGCGCCTGATGAAATACAGTTTTTATCAGATCAAATATATATCTTTCATGAAATTTTCCTTTGTTTTTTTCTGAAAGCATCAACTATTTGTTTGTGAGTTTTTTTCCTTGTAAATTTGCCATTATTTGTATAATAAATCAAATAAGATAGGCCTATGTAAAATCAAAGAAAATGTAAATGTAAATTAATGTTTAATCGACTTCCGTTTAAATATTTACTTTATTCTGAATATTTTTTAAAAATCAATGTGAATTATACTAACCCTATTTTCTCTTTTTCTTACAGGTAAGTTCCAATTCACATTAATCAAGCGACGTGAAAAACAACTGCAGAGTAAACAATTAAGCAGAAAAGCACTGTGAGTAGAGAGAGAAGTCTGGACTTGAGGTGAAGTGAATTTTCCATCGAATGGGAATGCATTCGGTGTGTGAGTTTATTTTTGTTAAGACTTCGGCGCATTTATTATAAACAAAACCTGGTTGATAGCTACAATAATGTTTACGTTAACATTGACTGCCAGTCAGTGGATCGAACCTGAACCCAAGAAAACAGGGAAAACTAGGGAGAGAAATACAGAACCCACCACCCACAGAAAACTGCCGTTTTTCTTGACGCATTTCCGTGGCATTCTATTTAGTAAACATCACGTCCAACTTTTCTTGGCCAGACAGAAACCACATATTCATCGATAAACCTCAAGCGGTTCATCTACCGATTCCCCAAAAAGGGAAGGCTACTTTTACTTTATTTTGGATTGGAATCGAAATTGAAATCGAAAACGAATCAATTTGTATTTGAAACGCAGTGCGTTCATAATTTGTTTATAGATTCGTATATTTATATTTCCGCATTTCGCTTTTTTGGGCACTTTCGGTTTTCATATATGCGAGACGAGAGATGCCCCAGTCATGTGGAATATTATGCATTCGCTTTATTGTCTCGCCTCGATTTGATTTGCTGACTAATGGAAACTACTCCCCTCCTCGCGGCATAATTAACATTACAAATCATAAAGATTTCCGAGCGTCAACTCGATTTGCATTTCCATTGTATATAGAGAGTATAAAAAAATGTTTTGATAAAAGATTTTTATTTTTCCGTATGTTTGCTTTAGTCATTTTTGTTTGTTAGTAATATTATTTATGCATTCTACGGCCGCTGGGTCTTTCATAATTTCCTGACAAGTGCAAAACCGGTTTAGGGAAAGGTAAAAAAAACAGAGATATAAAAGGGGAAGCTGCATAATTTTATAAACAAATTGGGAAGTTGATTTTATTTTACGATCGCTCTCAACACTCTGTGTGGATTCTCTTTTGTTCGCTTTGCAAAAGTGAAAACCGTTTTCTAACAGACAAATACCAAAAGGTTTTTCTGTAATAAACAAATGAAATATCATTTCAATGGAAATTAAGAAGCGCCGCCAAGGTATTTTAAACCTGTTGGGTCATCAAATTTGAGGTCTGATTTGCATATAAATTTCTTTTTCTTTTTGTTAGAGAACTGAATTCTTCTTAACGGCATTTCTTGGTTAGTTGCACTCAAAGCTAACTGTGGATGCAACGATTATACTATTTTTGTGTATCTTTAAGAATACCTAACGGGGCAAACACACACAATTAACGGAAAATATATAAAAGAAATGGTCTAAAAATAGATGAATATAATAGAAACAAAAAATAGAAGAGAGGAAGAATTTCTGTATGAAAACGCTCTCAAAATTTTCTGCAAAGGAAAATCAAAAAATTCGCCCACGCAAAATGCTTATACACATGAAAAGATCTTAAATTATAGGCCGATTGTATTCGAACATTTGGCAACACTTGTTATGAAATCACCGCAACGTGATGGAGGATTTTTCATTTCCATTCGTTTTCCATTTGGATAAAAATTGAACCAGGCCAGCTGAGCGCAACAATGGATCGCCACAGACCCAGACCCAGTATCCGAGTATCCGAGTCTGGGGTTCAG
The DNA here is from genome assembly GCA_037075205.1 of Drosophila prostipennis. NCBI lineage: Eukaryota > Metazoa > Arthropoda > Insecta > Diptera > Drosophilidae > Drosophila > Drosophila prostipennis. The sequence goes on along the minus strand of JBAMCJ010001224.1, from coordinate 324,319 downwards.
TCCCAGACCAGACACTCTGACTGGCACTTTGGGGCAGCCAAACGTCGAAACGAGTTTCGGATTTTATTTCTCGCTGGCTGCTAAAATGTTGGCAACCTCCTCCCGGCAACTCCTGACCATCCATCCATCCTCCGTCCTCCTCATCGCATGCAGACTGCATTTATCGTCGTCAAGCAGCTGGAACAGTCTGAACTGAACCTCTACAAACCTCCAAACCATCGCAAAAGTAAAACAAAACTCGTGTCTAAACAATGGCAAACTCAGACCGCGGGCAATTGAAACCAGAATTCATTTGGTTTTGGTTTAGATTTTCACTTTTGCGGCTATTTGGACGGACACTCCCCCTCTCACTTCCTCAATGCCTGTCTCCTTCACTCTTTCTCCCTTTCTTTTATTTGCCCTACTCAATTTCAGAATCACTTTTGAAATTGTTGAGGAGAGTCGACAGGAAAATACCCTGCGTTAAAATTAATATGGATTATATATTAGATCCTGAAAAATATCGATATTTACGATATTTTGACAGGGTCGTTTCGTTAAAATATCGATGTTTTTAATTTTCCTTGAAAGCAAAGACAAAAAAGGATTTAATATCAGAGTATATAAAAATTTAAGTAGTCTTTTTTTATTACTAACCATTTTATAATTTTTTTATTGCCGAAAAATTTGTTGTCCTTCGAGTTCCACTGAAAAATTGTAAATACTCCTTTAAAACTAGGTAATCATACAACCCTCGTTGCTCTACAAAAAGCTGACCAGGCACGTGTTTAACCCACACCCTCGTGAACTACGCTCCGAAACCCCTTGATCCCACCGATCTTTTTCCAGCTGGTCGGCAATTTACATTATTTCATTCTAAGGCGCAGATGTTCCATAGAGCTGTGAGCTTTGTGTTTCTAACTTTCCTCTATTTTCCTCCGCTTTTCACCGGCTTAATTGGCAGCGTTTTGTGACGCGCCGGCAATTGTCTAAATGTTTGAACTGCGGCTGTTAGTTAGTTAGTCACTTGGACTTGGACTTTGTCTGGCCAATTGTGTTTTGGAATTGACATTGACGCGAAATGAGATTGGTGATTGCTGAAAGAAAACAATGAGTCGCTTAGAAATAAACGAAATCCATAAAATAAAACAACTTAAAGAAGAAGATGGTTAAAATGACGCTTTTGCGAAAGACTGAAACTCTCTCACGTTCGATGGAAGGAAGGCGAAACCGAGTTAACCTTTTTGAACTGGTCAAAAGTCGGGGTGCAAGCATTTTGTGACGTCACTAGGCAATCAACTCTCAGTCTCACACATAACGAAATCTTTATCTTTTTGGATCTTCTGAGCTCAAATAAATTAAATTTTAAAAGAAAATTTAAAAAAATATATTTTATTGTTACAATTTAATTAATATAAAATAAACTTATTTTTGGCGCCCAACGTGGGGCTTTCGTTGCTGTTCAAATCACTCATGATATATTTTTTTTGTTTTTGAAATAAATATTGCTTAGACAGTTTGGAAGAACATTTTTATTTTTTTGTAAATCATACCATTTTTTCCCAGTGCATCTCTATATTGGCTATAGGTCCATCTGCAGCTGAGATGCCGCAACATCGAGATGTTTGTCTGGTCAGTGAAATGCTGTCGTTTTTTCTGTTGCTAGCTGTTTGTTATTAATTGACTTTTGAGTTGACTTGCTGGGCGAAATGGCAGCGCTTAATTTATTGCGCATACGCCCCGTTGTCTGTGGTTAGTAAAAAATAAAAATAAAAAGAAGAGAGACGGAAAACTGCAGGGGGCACCCACAAGTTCGGAAGCAGACGCTCGAGGAAATTGATCAAGTTTTCCCACCCGCCAACTAAAGTGTCTTCGCTTTATACATTTCGCATTGCATTTTCATGGCTCATAAATAAATGGAAATTGCAATATTTATGTGTAGATTTGTGTTGTTGTTTTTCTGTGCTAGCTTGCCTTAAAAATAGCAAATGGATTGCAATGGCTGTAAACATTTCTTCTTTGTTGGCCATTAAAAGCGTGTGAGAGTTGATCCATTCTGTTCTGTATGGATCGTGGAATACCAAGTATTTGCGTTATATGGCTAGTAGTTTTTCTCCCTGGCTAATTGCCACCTTGTTTTCCACGAAGCTATCGCCTCGTATAATCACATAGTATGTAAATACATATGTGAGAAATTTTAATTACCAGCAACGATCGCTTGTACATATACACTGATAAAAAAACCTAGTAAATACACTTATTTCATTATCAATTTAAATAGTTTTATAACTATTACATTATTACTTTTAAATATTTTATTTTATTTTCAACAACATTAGAGTTTAAAATTTTAAACTAAGATTTTATTGAAGTAAAATATTTAAATATTTTACTTAATATTTTCTAACCTGATTCAAGTATTTTCAAATTAATTAATGCAATTTTTCATATACATTTTTTTTTAAATTTAAAAATGTAATCCGAGTCTTTGAATGCCCGTATTTATTTTTACTCTGCAATTTTTATTTATCAGTGTACGGATACATGGCTGTGTGCATCTCGTTGCTGCACCGAGATTAATGATAACTTTGAAGAGCTGAAAGTAAAGACATGAGAAATGAGTTACTCGGAAAATGCTGCCCAGCCTTTGTTTTTGTTGTTGCTCCAGTTTTCATCCATCTGCAAGAGAGTTGCTGCATATTTTCTTGTACAAGCAACGGAAATGCAACAAATTTTTATGGCCACTCGGGAGCGAGTGGAAAAAATGAAAGAAATAGAGACTTGAAAAGCGAAACTCTGGCCACGCGGATCGAGGCTGATAAGGCTTGAGCAGGGCTCTATTTATAGAGCGGGGCAGCTTTATCCAATCGGTTCTGGGTTCGAGCAGCTCTTAGCTCTTAAAATGTCCATCGAATGTCCGGTCTTGCAGTTTTGCAGCTGAGTCTGGAGCCTGAGCTTCGGAATTATTGGCCATGGTTCTGCTTATGCTGCTGCTGCTTTTCTGTTGCTTTTCTGCGCTGGCTCAAAGCAAAGTAGTTCAACCTGTTCGGCGGCTTTGGCCCGGTCCCAAAGAATGTGGCTGCAAATTTATAGCTCTTTTTGCTTTCAGCTCTTTTTTTTCTTAGCCGCTTACAACCGCTTCTATGTTCCATCTTCTCGGATCTGCAATCCACCGCGCTTACCCCTTATATTTTTAGCCTTTTAGCCAGCATCCGCAGCGACATTAGATTAAAACTTTCGTAGCAATTTACCTGCAAGATTTACGCAAAATGTTGTGCTGAAAAATGGTTAAGTCACATAAAGTATATAAAAAAATAGCGCTAGACGGCAGATTTTTCGCTTCCCATCAAAATGGAATGTGAAGTACATAGGAAAAATAAATGCTTCGAATATTACGATTGCCGAAAATATTTTAGCAATTTATACCATTTTAAAAATTAAATAAATTAAATGTACAGGGTATTTCAAACCTAATTTTTTAATTTAAAATATTCATCAAAGTTGTAAAAATTAAAATTAATTTATTACAGGGTATTTCCAACCTCATTATACCATCCAATTAATCTTATCTAAAGTGACTAGTTTATAAATCATTCCACAATGCGATTTTAGTTTCACTCCACTAATTTCAAATATTTATCAAAGTCTTTTTAATAGGAATTCGGTCTGCATATAACCTAGATATTTGGGTTACATTCTTAATATTTATTGATAAAGAAGTAGAAAATAGAAAACTTTTTCTTGTGATTTAAAAATTTCTAAGACATTCGTTTCCAGTGTACTCTACTGTTTTCTCAACTTACTTCCTAAGCCGCTTGTTTGGGCTAAGATGGAGTTTTGTGTTTTGATTCATGTTGTACTTTTACTTACCCCGGTCGACAAAAAATGGTAGTATTTTTATGGCAGATGAGATGATGGTCGGAAAAAGAAAATCCGTTGATCCGTTTGCGGCGACTGTCGTTCAATCATTTTATTCACTGAAGTCTGGTTTGTTTTTTTTTTTTAGCTGACTGACCCAAGCTTTTGTTTTTATTTTCTATTTACAGCGCGGCATCGTCTTCACTTATTTATTCGCCTTCTCCTTTTCCCAGTTCTCAATTAAGTTTAATGAGCACATGAGCATTTTCATAATTGGAGCAAATTAACTTGAATGGCGCTTCTCAGCCAGAGATCCACTCTATATAGTATATATATATATAAGGCGGAATATCTGAATCTGCCCGGAAGTGTTTGCCGTACTTGTAAGCTAAACTGCTTAAGTCTGACCAACTTCCCTCTTGTTTGTTGGCTTGCTGTGTGTGTTCACCTAACGAGCGCCAATTGTCAACTGTTTGCTGGTTTCTTGGCTTGAACCAAATGGAAAAAAGATTTTTTTGCGGTTTTGGCACGTTTCGAGGTTACTTGGACAGCGGGCAATCAGTATAATAATATTATTAATAATAATAGTGAGGAAAAGAGAAGAGCTTTGGATTCTGCAAAGACTATCTATATCTATAGAGCACACTCCCTCGTGTTTTGAAATTCTTGGCTTATCTCGGGAACATTTTTTCCTCCTCCTCTTTTCTACCACTCTTTTCTTTCTGGTCATTGGAGACCACTTAACTGGCTGAACAGTTGGTCAATTAGTTCGTTCGTGGCTCTCAACATGAACTGCCTGCTCGGCTATTTGAATGCGGCTCGCAGCCTCAGCGAATCCGGAGTTGCAACCATTTTGGATCTCAGGGATAGCCATGTGGAATTTTGGGTGAGCTAGTGTGTGGCGTGTATACTGTGTGTGTGAAAATACTTGGTTGGTGGGGCAGAAGGCTGAAACCACTGACAAGAATGCCCCGCAGGTGGTTAACTGGACAACCAGTTTGCAATTAAATGTCGCCGCTTAAATGTGATTTGATTCTTTGCATAACCGAAATGCAATTGAGCTTCGACTGCTTGCGGTAGATAGTAGAGCTGATCGAGATCGTGGCCCAAACAAGTTGGTAGTGCACTGTGAAAAAGTGGCTTAGATTGCAATAATAAAAGTTGCGCCAGGACTAAAAATATAAAGTTTAGATAAACACATTTTATTAAAAAGAGATGAGTGTTAAAAAAGAAAAGTTAAACTTAAATATGGTAATAGTCATAAAAATACATTTTAATAAAATCGTGATAGTGATTAAAACAGTACAAATAAAACTTATCAACATATCGGTTATTATATTCCTTTAAAAACATTTAATCCCATCTTCGAAGTGTAAATACATTTTTAATGTTTATAGTAAACACACCTCTATCTTGATATTCAGTATTCCTACAATTATAATATTTCCTTATAAAATATTTTCATAGATTTTAAAAGGTTATTAAACTTTGAAGTTGGAATAAGAACCGCTAACATTTCTAAATTACAGAGTTTGAAATCAATGTTGATTTATTTCAAAGTTAGATAGTACAATAGGATGGTTGTTCCCCCACCTCTCTGCTTAAAATACTAATACTTTAGGAATGCAGGGAAGAACCTTTGATCTTTAAGACCATCAGTAGTGCGGCCTACGAAAACTATTCATCAACAATCACAGGCTCAACCTGGAGGCCACATATCATTCATTTACATCCACCGTTTGGGGCTGACCATCTCTAATGATCTTGGACTCTGAGTCTGGGTATTCTCATCAGCAGTACTTGACCAACGGCTTCTGCTGGCGGCAATTCTCGACTTCTGTTTCTTCTTCTGTTGGCCACGTTGAAAGTTAAAGTTCAACTAAACGATGTGGCTCAACTATTTTTATGATTACAACATTGCGGTGACTAACGGTTCACACACGATAGCCAGAAAGATACATGTGTTCTTCTTTTTGTTCATTCTTGCCAATGCTTTATGCTTCCTGTTTTTTTATTTTCATTTTTTTTTTTTTTTGCAACCATGAGCATTATCCGCTGGAGCTGCTGTTTCTGGCCAAGATCATGTTTCGGTTTTCTCGTTTTTCCCGCCTCTGTGGAATTTCCACATTTTTAACTGTGAAAAGGCGTCGCTTGATTTATTCATTTATTCTTTCCGCCTGCATGATTGCACATTTACATGTGTAATTATCAAGTTGCACCAATTTGTTAGCCACTTAGGCAATTCTAAGTAGAAATTTTGATATTTAATATTTTATTCATTGAAAACATAGATATTGTAAAATTATCGAAAATATCTATAGTTATCAAGCTCTAATTCTAAGGGATTTTATTTCGTTTGTTTTTTTTTATGAATGGAATGCATTCTGCTGGTCACTACTGTACTTTTTGATCTAATTGGATAAACTTGTCGTTTGATGTTGACCGACTTGACCTGAATATCGATTTATGTGTGCGAAATAGAATGAGTTATTTAATCAATAGAGGCACAAAACAGCAGCAAACGACACCAATGGGTTAATGTGCTAATTTTGGGTTCCCACTGTCAACAACATTTTGCGGCGAGTGATGAAGAGTGTGTGGGAGGAGAGTGGGTGATAAAGAGGAAGTGGCAAACGACATGTAAATATAGATCCAGAGTGGAGTGGGCGGGAAATGGGAGCAGAGTTTTCCACGGTTTTCAGCATTGAGGCGGAAAATCGTTACAGCAAATTAACTGAAAATGAGCAGAAAAAAAAAAACACAAGGAAAGCCAAGCCGCTTATAAATAGAAATGGAAATGGAAAATGGCAAAAGAAAACGGGTCAGGAGTTGCTTCTTTAGTTTCGTTTTGTCTCCCACTCATTGTCTTTTGCAATTGTTACGGAAAATTTCCTCGGAAAACCTCCACTAAATTGCTCTTGAAGTTAGTTATTCATGTGGGTATTTTTTTTATGACACATTTTGTTTATTATTCTGTTAGAATTTACATTTTCTAGAAATTTTGAATATTTTCTAAATTTTAATCAGTAAAAATTAATTTCGATGACATCATAAACATATTATTAACAAAATTTCTTTCTTAACTCTTAAAAAAAATGCCTTATATTTCTATTTCTATATTTGACTTTCCTAAAATCTTTTTAAATTTGGATTTTTCCACGCACTTTAAATATAGTTTGGGGTTTTAAACTTTACAAACTTAATAGTTAAAGTCGACTGATTTGGCGGGGTCATCGCACTGACCTGGCTTAATGGAAAAACTGATAAAAAGCTACAAAAAAAAACGAAAAAAGTGGCTGTAAAGCTTTCACATATACAACATTTTCATTAGGCGTCACGACAAACAAAGGCGCCGCCGCCGCCCAAACGTTGTCATGCTAAACTAAAAAAACTAAGAAAAAATAACACTACACAGAGGAGGCGGCAAAAAGGGGCGTGGCGGAAGCCAATAGACATATAGACACATGCCGCCACAAGTTGCATGTTGCACTCACTGGGGGCAATGTCAATTTGCGTCGGCCAAGGGAACAGTCATCATCAAACGACCGAACGAGCGAACATCATCGTCATCCACTAAATGTCGACTGGGTGCAGCAGCAGCAGCGAATACAACAAACAATTCATCGTCATGCCGGGCGGTCAACTTCACTATCGATATGATGTGTATATACCCCCGATTTCCCTTTCCCCCTATCCCTATATAGTTTATGTTTGTGTATATTATTACTTCCCCTGCTTATCAGCTGCAATGAATATGTTGCTGCTGCTGCTAAAGTCGCTGTTGCCTTGTGTTGTTTGCGTGCCACGTCCGTTGCAGATAAAAACGCGTGCTGCGGAACTTCCATTCAGCGCGCTGCCCATGAGCTGAATCCGTTGTTCATTCGCTTCTGTTCCTCTCAAAGAATTCATCATTCCATGCACTGTTAGAAAATGCGGAAAAACCAGAATTTCATTAATTTTATCTCTCTTGAAGAATTTACTATATATTTATTTTTTTTTCTTAAATTTTAATAAATTGCGTTGTCGATGGATATATCCGGACTTAGTGCTCATCTCCATCTAAGAAATGGTGTGTACAAATTTGGTTAGTCCAGCTTTTACGGTTTGGGCAATGCTTAGAACCCCTGGAAAAAATCTGATCTCATTATATATATATTTTAAGAGTTTTTGCTTTATAAACGAGTTTAAAGTGCTTATTTATAAAATAATAATAATATTTAATATTTAAATAAATATAACTATAATATAAGATTACTCATAATCAGATTGTCATCAAAGATTCATAGATAATTCTGTTTAGATAGTGGAGATGGTAAATAATTCTTTGTATAACTAAGGTGTCATCGAGAAAATGTCAAGTCTACTAAGTGTTAATGAATAATCCTGGGGTGTATAAATGTTTTGATGATTCAGCCTAACAAAAGCTTGATTCTTTCCACCCATTTTGGTATCCAAGTGTAGTTGGCAACTAACTTTTGGTTAGATTCGTTGTTTAAGCCACCCCATTTTTTTTGTTTTTTGTTTGAGCCACTGCCTATGGCTTCCAAAACCGCAGCTAAAAAACAAAACAAAGCAAGAAACCGGCGGTGGTAACAAAATCGTTGCTGGCAAACCAAAGCCCAAAGCCCCAAGCCCCAGTGCACCTGTTACCCAGTTTTATTTAGTTTTAGCCGTTGGCATTGCCAGCTAGCTCGGTTAGTCGGTCGTTCAAACTGGGTCTCTCTCCTTTAATCGCTGGAAAACTGAAAAGCTAAAAAACTATTAAACTGAAAAACTGAATAACCAAAACAAAAGCCAAAGCCACAACCGAGGCAAAAGGAAGCCAACGTTTCTGGTCGAGTGAACTCCTTCAATTGTAATGCAAACAGGAACCATATTGTACACCAAAGTATTAACCGATCGGTGGAGATATATGTATATAGTATATATAGAGCCAGATAGACAAATGCCAGACAGACGACGTCAACGCTTTCTGCTTCAATTGACACCCTCTTGTGTTGCTGTTGCAGTTGCAATGTTCGTTGCAGTTGCATTTGGCAGTCATTCATTGGTGGTAGGTTGCATAAAGGTAGTTACAATTGACAGGCCGCATGGGGTCTATAGGCCAAGCAGATTTCCCTTTACCGTTGCGAACTGCAACTGTTGTGCAATCGTCTGGTTTCAGCTCCCTGATTATAGTTGTTACCTGTTTTGTATTTAGCTAGATCGCCGAGGGGTATTGACATTATCTAATGCAACTATCTCATAAATTATACACGAAATGGTAGTTATCACGGTGTTCTACTGTTAACGGGGTTTGCGGTTGAAATATAGTAAGTACTTCCTATGCGATAACTTTCCAACCTCAAGAAAATGAAAACCGATAGCTGAATAAGGGGGTTCCTGAAATTATATTGATTTTATTACTCATGTATATATATATATAGTAAATCTGAAACATGTTTGTTTATTTATCTTACTCAACACATGACTTTCCCACACTGATAAAAAATTATATATCCAAAGAATATAAAATTTGATCTATCCATTTTTTTTATAAGTTTTTTTTGTATTATTTTTAAATCTAGATATTGTATATAACTTAACAATTATATAAATTTAATTTTAATATAATATTTTAGTAGATATAAAATGTTCTACAGTGATTTAAATATTATCAAATATTAAATATTTCGGTTTTGAATTAAATACAAAAATGAAATACGAATCTTAGAATTCATATTTATTTTACCTATTCAATTTTTTTTTCAGTGCACTCTATATAACTAATCGATAAAAGGGAATACTTCTTAGCTTTTTTTAAATAATGAATATTTTAATCATAATTCTTACAATATAATAAATACTTTCCTCAATTATCATCAATATTTACCACATCGGGAACGTCCTCGTTCCACTTTTACCCGCCTTTTCTTTTTGATCGAATGCCACGAGCCCTGAAAACACGAATCGGAACGAATCCGAACCACGATTAAATTGATGGTGAACAGAACAATGCAATGTGTTGAACAAATAAACGGCGACAAATGCGTTTAATCAATCGGATCAGCCTTCAATCTTGACCCACTGATGGTTTAATGGAATGCCCTTATAAACTGGGTGCCCCATCGCACATTCCACACAATCCACAACATTGATTGCTCACACTTTACCCTTCCAAAAAAAAAGCAAGAAAAAACAAGAAAGGAAGCTAGCTTCGGCAAGCCGAAGCTTATATACCCTTGCAGATAATTCCTATTAATCACTAATTTTCCGATCGTTCCTATGGCAGCTATATGATATAGTAGTTTGATATTTATCAAATTAAAATCGAAATTCGAAAACATTTAAAAAGAGTCATATCCCAGAGTAGAAGAGAATACAATAAAGATCAACGAAGCAATAATTTATTTCATATTATATTCCCATTAATTTTCCGATCGTTCCTATGGCAGCTATATGATATAGTTGTCCGATTTTAAAAAAATTTTATTCGAAATTCAGAATTAGATTAAAAATGGCATTTCCAAAAGTAGAAGGTTCTAGGTTCAAAAACACCCAAGATATAATTTTTTACATTTTTTTACCCCGATTATTCCTATGGGAGCTATATGATATAGTTGTCCGATCCGGCTCGTTCCGACTTATATACTACCTGCAATAGAAAGAAGACTTTTGGGAAAGTTTCATCCCGATAGCTTAAAAACTGAGAGACTAGTTTGCGTAGAAACGGACGGACAGACGGACAGACGGACGGACAGACGGACAGACGGACATGGCTAGATCGACTCGTCTAGTGATGCTGATCAAGAATATATATACTTTATAGGGTCGGAAACGTCTCCTTCACTGCGTTGCAAACTTCTGACTGAAATCATAATACCCTCTGCAAGGGTATAATAAAAAACTACAGAAAAGAGAACCAAAACAATCGATGACAATCTTCAATCGAATTTAACACTTTTCAATGTTTTTTATTTGCCTCGCCAGCAATTTGTTAATTTCTTTATTGCTTTTTATTGTCATTGTTTTGCTTGTAAGAGTTGTATTGTATTTTTTCTTTGCTCTCCCATTCTTATTGCTACATTTTGTTGATTGTTTTTGACGAGCCCCGCGAGATGACGGTGATGAGCCAACTTGTGTCAAGTGAAAGTCATCATGGGAATCGGGATTGGTGGCTGCGTTGGATGCGTTTTTCGGATTGGGGGCCTCTTCTGCTAATAAACTCGGTGACATCCCAGCGATGATGATCAGATGATGATGATGATGGGGGCATCACCATGTAAAACTTTCGCCATGATTTATTGGCCAGCTTGTTAGTAGTGTTGGCCAAGTCAAGCCAGCTTTTTGGGATGCGGCGACATTAATCTTCCGGCTCTTTCGCCTGCTTAAATAAATAAATATTATTTAAATGTCATTAACCCGCAGGGGAGATAGAGATGGGCACCCCTTTTTTGAAGCACATGTGTTCCCCACTTTGGAGACAATTTCGAAAAAAACAGAAAAAAGACCCTTGATTCCATTTTTATATTCCACTCCTTATATGCGCAGACGACTGCCTCATCCGATCTTGGCATCGCCAACCGGTCAAGGTCAACAATGCGATCCGATTGGCAAAATAACCTCGAGAGTCGTCTATCAATGTCAAAAGCGACCCGTTGGATGAGCGACAGCGATCATGTTCGGCCTCTTGGCAACCATAGAAATGAAATTCACTCTGAAAAGTATCAGACAAACATAAGTGCTTCCCACATTCATTGCCTCTAATCAGTGATCGATGATCGATCGATCGATGGATTGCTTGGAGAACCATCCCAGACAACCAGACATTCCTCTCTCACTTCATAATCGCGGCGACAGCATAAACTTATCTCAATCGAATGCATTTGAATCTGGCGGCCTATCATTAAACATTTATATAAATCAATAGCGCTAATGGCAACTTTCCTGCCTTTCCGAACAAACGGCAGGCAATTTGCCATTCCATTTAATCAGACAAGATGGAAAAACTGGCACGCACATACCCGTGGCTAGATATATACATATTTATATGGGTGTAGTAGTCCCGAAGCAGATCAATTGGAAAAACAATTTCCCGCCGGAGGTGGGGAGGGGCGGGAATATTGCGCAAGCGCACCACCGCACTTAGTTACTGTGAAAAGTAAATTAATTTGATTTGATTTTCTGTCGAGCGGAATCGAGTTGATGGAAAGGCGCTGCGGGAAAATGTACTACACCGAAAAAATATTAACTTAATTCTCGAGTTAAATATTTTAAATATATTTCATTCTTATAAGTAAAGACAAAGCTATCGGAATTTTTATTCAAGGAATGAACAGATTTTTTTTATCCTACATATTTTTGAAAAATATTTTAAGGCATTTTTAATAAGATTTTTCAATGCTACATTTTTTTCAAAAAATTATAGAATTTATAATTTTAGTGCGATATTTTTATTTAAAGAAAATTATTTTAGAAAAATATTTTAATACATTCCTAATGACAATTTTCAATAATAAATATTTTTAAAATAATTTATTTCTGGTATTTATCATACTAAGTTTTAGTATATTTTTCCTGTATATGTTTTTCCTTGTGCATGTCAGGCATTCGATTATATAAACGGTTAACTTCCCAGGGGCACAAGTGACAGATGGACGTATTTTATAGGCCCAGTTTCGATACCGAGACCGAGTCGAGTCGTTTCGAATCCGAGTCCTTGTGGCTTCCACCCACATCGTCGAAGGCAACGCCCTCGGCGGCGGTTGCAACTCAATTACTGCAGCTCCTCGCATGACATTTGTGCCTTGTCGCCTGACACTTTTCCATTTTTTCTCTATTTTCCACGCGAAAACGCTTTTCATTGAGTGTGTTTGCCAAGATGTGCCGCACCTTGAAGCGGGTGAAAGTTTGGTTTCGGTGACGCAAGCGGCTACAAGTCAACGAGAAATTTAAAAAGCCATTGATAAAATAAACAACCAACTCAAACAAATTCTACAAACGTACTCTCAATATAATGTCATCGATTTAATGTCGTATTGAAAACGTAATTGACAATTGTTTTAATTAATGGCGGGCACGTTTTTCAAAGAAAATCGAACTTTAAAGCGTTGCCAAATTTCACTGTTAACGACTGAAATTATTATAATCACATTGAAACAAAATTACAAAATTTGGCAAGACCACCAAAAAGAAGAGACAAAAAAAATACAGACAACGTAAATTTTCGACAATTTACCGCTTGAAAATGTGTTTTTTTTTCTTTTTTGGCCATGATCGGAACTGGGTTTCATTATGTAATTGATGTTAATTTCTTGTCTTGACTCCTCTGCCTTCTCTGAACTTCAAATGCAAATTGGCTACGCGTCTTGTTTGTGTGCCATTTAAGAGGTTTTTAGTTTTATTTGTTTTTTATTTGGTATTTTTTGAGTTTACTTTAAATTCAAATCTGCTTGCCACCGATGATTGCGTTTGGGGGCGTGATTGCCAGCTAACTCGGCCAAAACGGCAGCCGTCTTTTGATTTTGTTGTTTCTGCCAGCGTGCGAAAATAAAATCAAAAGTGGAGCGCAGTTTGTTTTGATTGTTGTTAGGGGTCTCTGGTCTCGTCTCTCTTTCTCTATTGACAAACAGAGTATTGAAAAGTGTTGCAAATTGCCCACAAAGGCAGGTAAAAACGAAAGAAAATAGCCCCATATTATGTCATAACGCTCGAAAGAGGAGGAAGTGACTGCCCATATTTGTGTCAGCGGTAAACTAATGATACATATCTTTGCAAATACCCCCATACCATAATTTATAAATGAAATCACTCGATATATTGTCAACTAGTAGCGTTTAAAATTCAGTCCAGTCCTATTTAAGGCTAATGAGTTAATGGTTCGGTTTTTTGAAAGATTTGAAAGCGATCCATTATGGGATTGTATAATAGATAGATCTTTATCCACAGTGCTTGAGTATAAGTGAATTCCATGTTGCTACGCAGTTTCATTCCTCAATATCTATATCTATAGCTAATTAAAAAATTAGATTAATTTCGTATTATTTTTTTGCGCTGTTCTCGATTTTTCTTCTCCTCTTTTTTAATCGCGATCTACGCATTTGCCTTGGCTCAATGTCAAAAGGCATTAAGTGTTATTTACTCAGCTCTGTTTTCTAATAGATTCCATCTGCTGTCTCTCTATAATTTCAGGATCAAAGCGAATATCTTGCGATACACACAAACAGAGGCATCGATGCTTTGGACAAGTATGCCAACTTCTTACGAGATCGAGTGGCCATAGAAACGGAATATGCCGGCAAATTAAGGTGAGTCCTCAATAGAAACCATAAATAGCTGAATATAAATAAGGGGATAAGCTAGCAGATAATAAATTTTTCTATGCAAATGCTCTAAAATGAAAATAACTGGGGAGTTGACCTATTTTAATTGATTTATAACATTAAAAGTATTTTTTAGGTTTAAGAAATGATAAGATAATCTTGTTTAAAAACAAATAATTTTATTTAGAAGTTTTTCTTGCATTTTTTTATAATTTAGATCTATAAATAGAATACATTTTTATGGTTTTGAAATTTTTAAGAGAATCTAATTAAAAACATATATTTTTATGCGATTATAAAATATTATATTAAATTAAAATGCTTAAAAATAATATAACTATAGATTTGAAATAATTGACTAAAATAATCTTGTAAATAAAAAGGCCTTTTTAAGATATTTTTTTGGTTATTTCCAAAATACTTTTTAAGGCCTTGCCAAGCGCCTCCAAGTTTGGACTTAACAAATAGCCAATTAAATATAAATATTTTGTAGCGAACACTTTTTTACGAGTTGCATCTGGCCTCACCCATTTGTGGCATGTCTTTTGGCTTTTAGCCGGCGAATAATGTTCTCGCTAATGTAAATTCGTTAAAAGCCAAAAAAGCCACCAAGAAAAATAGGCACAAGGTCGTCCACTTGAGCAAGTACATAAGTGATTGCCCAGCTGTCCAGCAGGCTCCCTTCCAGGCTAAAACCATATATGTATTACAAACTGTCTTAAAACGTATTTAATTCAAGTCTTTTGTCCGCCAGCCTTCGATGGCCAGAGAACAACACAACGCCATAAGCCATAAACAATAATCGTAAATAGTTAATTGTGTGCATTTATATACTTGTGGCGCATTTCAATTATGTCTAGAGATATATGGTTATGGTTGCCGGGGAATTTTATTTTAGAGAGCGAGAGCTGCACCCCTTTGTATCAGTAAATTGCACTAAATTGAGTGACACCCGAGTAAAAACCACGACCTGCCCCACGCAATTGACACGCGACAATCCCCTTCTGGCTTCCCCCAGAAAAATACAAAAAATAAAATACTGGACATGTGGGGACCTAATGGGATTAGGCTTCGGTTACCCAGAGAGGCGATTGCCCAACAGCGTGGGTCGTCGTTACTAGCTGTCAGTCCGTCATAATTGTTTAATTTAAGCGAAGATTATGTTGCCCCCTTCAAGGTGTTTGGCGTTTGGCGGGGGATTCGGGGGAATCTCTGGTTTCCCACTGCCACCAAGTTCCCACAATGAGTCGGGGCTTTGCTTGATGACTCCGCTTCAGTCTCCGCTTCAGCTTTAGATTCAGTTTTAGTTTCTTCTGTAAAACCAGCTAGCTCCTCGGATCGGATGGTTGGTTGGTGGGACTGAACTGTGGCCCCTGATATGGCTGGGAGCTACCGTCTTGACTTGTTTTAATGACTTTATCATTACGCGTCTAACGTTGTTTGCGGCGTTGAGGTGCAGTAGTACGTACACTCGAAAAGAAGGCGTGGCGCTTTGAATTAAGACGGCAATATGTCCAAGATATACGGGTCTACTTATTAGGGTTATAACTTTTCACAAATTGGATGCAGGAAGATTTGCATAAATTGGTAATATAATATCTAACCATTTTCAAATCAACAATGTACATTTTATTCAAATGTAATATTTAAATAGCTATTTATTTTTAAAACTACCCATTCATGGATTTTATGGAAACAATAATATTTTGGCAATTACAAAAACAAAGCCTTTCTGAAATTACAGAAATTTTTCTATACAAAATTCTTAAAAAATTAAGAATAATATTTGTAATACAACTAAATTGATAGATAGGACTTAAATGTTGTATAATTTTACAGTTAATTCCTAGAAATTAAACAAACATGTATTAATAAATATTTAAAATGCGTTTCTATACCAGTTATTATTATTAAAAACGATAGTTTGCCTCGAACTATTTTATGATCACAAAAATACCTAAAATATTCGTTGAAAATAATAAAATTATTCGCGATTCAATCTACAGATATTTTTTATTGGAGTGTTTTTATATATGAATGTTTAGGAGTCTAAATAGGATAGCAAAAATTTATAGTATGGATTGATATTCCGACCTTAAAAACATTTTTAAGTTCTAACCCCTTTTAACATTCGGATGAGAAATCGGTGGCTTTAAAGATTAAATATTTCTTTAATTAACATCAATAATTTTATAATTCCTTTAATTAAATTATAAAAAAATCAGGAAATCATCTTCCATAGTTCCAGAGAGTAGCTCAATTTATTTAAGCAATTAGGATAATTTTTTGTAGTGTACCTATACTCTAAGTTGGAGTCTGGATGAGAGTACTCTTACCCGTGGCAGTGTAGCAGTGGCAACTAGACCACAAAGCCGCCGCATGAAACTGTAAGGAAAAACTGTATTAAAATGCGCGGCGCAGTGAAATCTTTTGCGTGCGCCGCCTTGGCAATCGCAAAATGAAAAGTCTCGTGTTAATGCAAATGCTGCTTCTGCTACTGCTGCCACTATTATATTATTATTTCTTTCTATGCATAAACAAAGTTTCACTAATGCCATGATTTTGGATTTACCTTTCGT
The DNA here is from genome assembly GCA_037075205.1 of Drosophila prostipennis. Lineage (NCBI taxonomy): Eukaryota > Metazoa > Arthropoda > Insecta > Diptera > Drosophilidae > Drosophila > Drosophila prostipennis. Next base: position 307,602 of record JBAMCJ010001224.1, on the reverse strand, counting down.
TTTTTAAACGATTTTTTTCTTTTCTTGCAGGCGCCTAGTGAAAAACTACCAGCCCAAAAAGAAGGAGGAGGAAGACAATGAGTAAGCAAAATGAAAAGATATACAATATACAATTTACTATGATTTTTTGTTTTGCCTTTTTCGTTTGTTAAATGTTTTGGAAAATTATCCGTAATTTGTTGCACTTTGTTTGCCATATTTGTCGGCGGCAATGTGCTAAATGGATTGGGTTGGGATAATCTCATATGAATTTTGCTCTAATTGTGCGTGCTGTGTGCCATTCAATTTGCGTGGAAAAAATCCACTTTGTCCCGGCCTGAGATTCAAGTAGTTCCACTCCACAAAGTGGGTGTGTGTGTGGTCTGGGAATCTCAGTTTTTAATTACACGCCATGCAAATCTCTGGCTCCAAACTGGCAAACTGACATCATGACCCGCAAATAGATCCATGTTTTGGTTGTGAATATGGCATGTGTGTAACATGACAATGAGGCGATAGCCAAGTGGAAGACTTGGTAATGAAACGCCAAGCGCTTGGCCATATTCAGTTGTAAAATCCATAAATTTATGCCCGTTCCTCCGTGGCCATATAGAGTGGCCATTCTGACAGACGGCGATGATAGACAAACCACATAGAGACCACGACGGACAAACTGACGAACGGACGGACGGAATCCGGAGCCGCGTGGGCGTTCCATAGCGCGTGTCCAACTCTGTCAATCCGAGAGCTCCATAAATCGGGCCCTCGACTATGGACTGTCGTTCATAAGCTAAGTTCATAAGCAAAGCTGTAGGACTGCACAAAGAAAAATATGTATGAATTTAAATAGACCTAATAAAGAAAAGAAAAAGAATATCTACCAAAAACATATTTTTATTGAGATTGAAAAACCTTTTTTAAAAATATAAATTAAAATATAACAATATAAAACATTTTGTTGTTTATTCTTGAAACAAATTTGTATAACGATATTACTAAAATATTGATATTTACTAAAATTTCCAATATGTAATACCATAAATTTACGACTGTTTTTTCCTCACAAAAAAAAATTTTAAAATAAAAAATCCAAAAAATTTATTTTTTTTGAGACAAATATTTGAAGAACCTTATTTTAAAAGAATAATTATAATACTAATAATTTTTTTTGTTTTTTTTTTGAAAAGTAATTCTTGGTCCCTAAAGTAAATTTTGTAATTTGACTTAATTTTTCTAAATACAAGACTGTTTTTCTCTGTGCACAAAAATCTCGTAGTACTCTTGAGGCGTAAATTGGCGTAGGTCGAACTGATTCACATGCTCCCATTCCACAGATTCACATCGGTGCAAGCGTTCCGCAATCTGCTCAAGGAGGTGGGCGATCTGGCGGGACAGCGCGAGGTGGTCTCCGAATCCCTGCAGGTGGCGGTCATCGCGGGAGTGACGCTTCTGTCCAAGACACTGCGCGATGAACGCAAGGTGAGTGAATGCGTGGGATTGTCCCTCAATAAGCTACTTCATAACTAATCCATTTTTATCCCTATTCCTTCAGAAATGCCTTAGCGATGGTGCCAACTTGCAGCAGAACCTCACCTCACAGCTCTCCTCGCTGGACCGGGCCAAGAGGAACTACGAGAAGGCCTACCGCGACTCGGAGAAGGCCGTGGACAGCTACAAGCGGGCGGACATGGACCTTAATCTCAGCCGCGCGGAGGTGGAGCGCTACAAGAACGTGATGACGTCGAAGATCCAGCAGTCGGATGATGCCAAGAACGAGTACGCCAATCAGCTGCAGAAGACGAACAATCTGCAGCAGCAGCACTTCAACATGTTGCTGCCGGCCGTCCTCAATCGGTTGCAGGAGCTGGACGAGAAGCGCACCCGTGGCTTCCGGGAGTTCATCGTGGGAGCGGCCGATGTGGAGTCCTCGGTGGCGCCCATCATTGCCCGCTGCATGGAGGGCATCGTGAAGGCTGGCGAGTCGATAAACGAGAAGGAGGATACCTTCAAAGTCATAGAAAGGTTTGTGTTTATAATAAAACGTCAGGAAAACCTCGAGGTTTCTTGATTATCTTCGATGTGTGAAAAATATCGAAAATATCGATAGGTTCGATAAACCTAGAACTAACTTGTTATTACCCCTTTGCAGATACCAATCGGGCTTCACGCCACCAAGGGACATACCTTTCGAGGATCTGTCCAAATTGGATCCGGATTCCGTACAGGATACGCACTACAGCAGTTCGACGAACCACCTGACCATTAAGGGCACGATGAGTGCCAACAAACTGAGGAAGCGCGTGGGCATCTTTAACATATTCGGCAGTAACAAGGTGAGGGAGTCCGTGGCCGATTCTTGGGGCCCAAAACGGGTTAAGGTTTCAAGTAGAGCTTGAAAAATATCGATATTTTTTTACAACAAAAAAATAAATCTAAACAATTTTTATAATTATGTTTATAATAAAACGTCAGAAAAACATCGATGTTTCCGATAAACATTGATATATCAAAACTATCGACGATATCGAAATGTCGATATTTTATCAAGCTCTACCTTCTACTGCCTGACTCTCTCTCTGTCGTCCAGAATTTTCAGTTCTCTCCACACACTTGTTGTCCGTTTCATTCTGTGCACCAGCCTCTTGAGTTGAGACGCTTCTTGATTAGTTGTTAAGTTCGATGTTCTATTGATAAGTCGTAGGTCTTGGTTATGGTTTGTGTCTCCTTCTTATGGTTTACTCATCCAGTCTTCTCTCTTTTCCGTTCTATTTCTATATTAATTTGATCGAATCTCTCTATCGATTACCATATCTTTATTTCACTTGGACCTGGTTCTGTCTGTTGCCGTAAGTACCAAGTGTCCAAAAAGTCCCCTCGATTCGTGTCGTCCTCTACAAGCATAATCCACTACCAGATCGACATTTCCATATCTATACATACATCGCCTCATTGCTTATGAATTGCCATGTTTTGTGTGTCTCATTTTTTAATACTTTGTGTCTTGAGTTTTACCCCTTCACCAACTGCAAATTTATACCAAAAATCCAAAGCTTCTTCTATATACTCACAAATATTAATTGATTAACTCTTAATTTCTACTTTTGTACACATATTTGTTGCTGCCATTCGATTTTGAAATGATTAAAAACGCTTTAAATCACACGAACACCACACACAAACATGTGATACAATTTTTGAAAAAAACAAAAACCTACAAATTAAATTACTAAATCAATTCGCTGCCAATAGCAACGGCAGATAATTGAAGCCTGTATCACCATGAAGGTATGATGATTCTTTCAGCTCTCTCTCGCAACTAAAATAACTAACTCTAACTAAGCCTAGCCTTAACTAGCCCCCTACGATTAATCTTAATAACACCACTATCTCTCGCTATCTACTAATCACAATCAGCTACAAATACGAATCTAACCATCACTAGCATAGCATATCGTTTCCATTAATAATAATTAATAGTCTGAGCAACTTTCACTTTAAACGATCGGCATATTCTTGGCTTGATTAAGTCAAGTTCTAAAAATATTAAAAACACCACCAATTATCCTCAAATGTTTTTAAGACCTTAAATTAAGCAGTAAATTGTTAGCTAACCAGCTGAAAGCCACAGCAGCACACTTACACATTATTATTATTCTATTTAGTTGTAAAGTTTATGATTGTTTGGTTTTCTGTTTTTTTTTTTTTATGTGTTCATTAGCTCTCGAAAATCCCTCCGCATGATTGAATGTCTTTATCGCCTTGTTTTCATTTTCGTTCCATTTCCATAACTTTTCTTTATGGTTTTATTTGATGGCCTGTTGATTTAGAAACTGGTTTGATTGATGTCGAAAGCGGTTCCATTGAATTATCAAAAGATTTGCATTTATTGTTTTGGTTTGTTGATATTTCTTTCTGTTGTTTTGTACTGATTCTAATCACTGCGTGCAACTCTTGTTGAGTCTTGTGAATGTCTTGTCCTTTTAGTCCTGATTTGTATTCTATAACTCATTGCATTCGCCTCTAAAGATATCATTATATCTTTCTTTTATTACAATTAACTAATAGAGATCTTATTGTCACAGAATTCCCTGACTGCTGATGGACAAAAGGAGGACTTCAGCGATCTGCCACCTAATCAAAGGAGAAAGAAACTCCAGGGGAAGATCGCCGAACTTTCCCAAAATATCGCCCAGGAAACAAAAGCCCGGGATGGCCTGATGAAGATGAAGATTGTCTATGAGGCGAACTCATCGCTGGGCAATCCCATGACCGTCGAGGGACAACTGAACGAGTCGGAACACAAGTTGGAGAAGCTGAAGGTGGATCTGAAGAAGTACCAGGACTACTTGGAGAAGGCCTGTCAAGCGCCAGTGGCCGCCAGTAGTCCACAGGCGAGTCGAAATCAATTGCAGAACGGTCACAGAACCTCTAGGTGGGTTGCAATTGATCTTAATCTAGTGCTTGAAAAATATCGATGTTTTCATAATATCGTATCGATAATATCGACGTTTCCGAAAAGCATTGGAAAATTATCGACATTTTATCAAGCTCTATCCTAACCATGGAAAATGGATTATTTAATCATGATATATACCCTTTTCAGACATTCCAATGGCAGTGCCGATGACCATCATGATGATGGCGACGACCAGCCCGATGACGCTGGCAGCTTAAGCAGGTCAGATTCTGAGGATAATGTGGCGCAAATACAAAATGGGCATAATAATAACAATAACGGGTACACTCATAAGTCTACGTTCAATGTTTATAAATATATATATCTCTCTCACCCACATACATTATACTCGTACATACACATTATCGTAGCATTATGATTTGGCATCGCATATCTCTAATCTGTATTATTTAATTCAATCATACTCTATCACTGCACTCTTCACGGTGTGTGGCATTTTCTTTGGTGTTGGTTCCCTCGACTCATTCCCAAAAATCTATAAAATAATAACAGCCCAGAAAGTCCACAATAAGCCCAAAAAAGATACAAAATTTAATTAGCAATTTGCTGTAACTTTTAATTTGTAGTTTTACTTTTGATTCTTTAATTGCTAAAACACCAAACATGATGACACTTAATAATGTGAAAATTGCAACTTCTTCAAATATTTCGTTTCATTTTGCCTTTTCCATGGTGAAATCCAGCAGTTCGGCAAGTCCCGAGAGCGGCCTGGGCACTTCGCACACATCCCTGCCAGGTTCGGGACAGGGCAGTGCCAATGAGAATGCGATTGGCGATGAGACGTACTATGAAACGGAAGTGGAGACCCTAAATCCACTGGGCACATGTCGAGCCCTGTATCCATTTGAAGGTGAGTGGTTCAGAAATTAGATCTTGAAAAATATCTATATTTATCGATCGATAATATCGACATTTTCAAGGGAAGAAGAGAAAAATCAAAATAAAAATTATAATTATGTTTTTAATATACACATAATTGTAACAATACTTTTTAGATATTATTTTTTTTCCTTGATAAACATCAATCTTTGAAAAATATCGAAAATATCGATAATTTCGACATTTTTTAGGATATACCAAAAATTTACCTGTTGAATAAATTCTAATATACTTTTATTCCAAATATATTACAGCCTCCAGCGAGGGCAGTATACCCATGAACGAGGGCGAGGAGCTGCAGGTGATCGAGATCGACCAGGGCGATGGATGGACGCGGGTGCGGCGGGCGAACAACTCCAATGGCTGGGACGAGGGCTTCGTGCCCACGAGTTACATCGAGTGCACGCTCTATGCTTAGGATTAAGTTCAGGATTTCGGGGCGGGCGATCAGCCGGGCGGTTTTAAATGTTACCTACTCAGCAACTCTTGCGTATGATCGATTGATTTGTGTACTTTGTCATAACTTTGCGTTCTGTCGGATAGCCATACCATACATAACACAAAACAAAAAACATACACACACCTAACTTTCACACTGTACATTTGACCTAAGCTAAGTTCGATTCATTTACCCTTCGTATGTATGCTTTGTATATTTACTTCGATTTTAAACGTCATTGATCTTATGGTAGTGCAAGCTATATCATACTATAAATACTATAGTCATATGCACCTACGAGCAGACCTCACCTAATTGTAAGCACCGCAACGTTTCCCTCTTCACCACAAAAAAGAACAACAACAATCATGATAACACCTATTTATATACATATATGGAACCAGATTTATATGGCACTTGAATACGTGAGAACATGAAAAGAAAACTAAAACTGAAACTACAGCCGTTGGACATTAAAAGTGATCTTGTGAGCACGTTTTCGGATGCAAATACTCTTGATAATGTGTTGATAATATTCGTTTTTGTATGTTTCCCGGCTTTAGAGCCTTAGGAGCACCTGCCACTTTTCCCGCTGACCAATTGGAAAAGCGGCAGAGTGCGAGATTTCATCGAAATTTAAGCACTAAAACTTTGGTAAATATGCAAAGATCATAAAAGCGGACATCGATCATCGACCCCATAATATACAACAAAAAAAGGGCAAAAGTTATGGCAATCCTGCATGACATGCGGCATATGCAATTGCGGAAGCAAAGAACGCGCTAGCTTGTTTTATATAAATAGCAACAATTGTACATTTTACTTTAAACACACTCTATGGATAATTCGTAATTTTAATTTGATCATTATTTTGTATTGCTCTTTGCCTTGTACATTTTCACACACACTATGTTTAAAAGGACGCGCAGATATAGTGCATATATACAATGAGTTATGTTTTAGGGACCCCTATACCATTAAGTTCACAACATTTAAGGCTTAAGTCAGCGAAGCAAAGCCGGGCGGCATTTGTTATGTTCAAACGCCACTTTGCAATACATTTATTTATACTTTAAAATATGATATACCGCTGTATATTGGTAGACCACAATCAAAAACATGAAACAGAAGTCTGCGGAGAAAGTCCAGGCGGAGCGAGATAGGTCCTTAGTTAGATATTCAGCAAAGCAGCCTTTTCCATCTGTATTTTGTACTTTCATTTCGCATAAACATATATTTTCGTATGCTATCATGCTTTAGCATTTAAGTGTGCAAACAACTGATACAACTGATGAATTCTGTTTCTTCTTATGTTTAATCAAAATGAACGATGTGAACGAATGATAAACTAATCTTAGTGCGAACGCAGAAAATAAATAATTCCAAAATTCTTAAATTTATCTAATTTTAAATTCGAACCGCAAAACAGGCACATACGTATTAACGCTAAAATGTTTACGACATCAAATGGAATGAGAGTAATTGAGTTTAAGTGACAGTGACTACGGCAAATGTATGTGAGAATTGTCGGCATAATAAAAGTAACTAAAATTTAATGAAAGTAGCTGATTGGCATTTATTCATTTCTGGTTTTTATTGAAAATTGATTGGATTGGGAATGCGGGCTTAAAGGATTAGATAACTTTAATGTAAACTTGTCTTCAATTTTGCTTTCAGATAACAATTTTTTGAAATTATTCAAGCTTAAAGTTAAAAATCGTATTTATTAAAAATATTTTTTCTAGTGACAAATAATTATAAGCAAAATTACAGTAAATTATTAATACAATTTTTCATTTAAATAAAAGTTAAAAACTATTTATTCAAAAAATATGAAATTCATTTTTGAAATCAATGAAAATGTAAATGCAGTACTTTATTTCCATTTTTAAGAATTTATTAAACTTCCTAAGGACCTTAAACATATTTTAAAAAATGTGCACTTTTTAATTTGAAGTGACCATATTTTATTCAATTTATACATCCAATTTTAGTAGATTGCTCAAAAGTGTAGGTATTATTTTGATGCCTCGTTTACGGTCTCTTTTATTTAGCAGCCGGCAAAAAAATAAATAGTTTTATTTTTATGGAACCCGCTTCAAAGAAATCGAAAATGACGAACAACCACAAGTTCAAGAACAACAAGAAGAAGTACTTCCAGTCCAAGAGGCAGGTGCTCCAGCCTGGTCTACGTGGATTCTTTGCCACGTGCAACATTAACGAGAAAGCATGTGTTCGCGAATGCTACAATCTGTTGAACCACTATGCGGATATAGTTTATGGTCCTGAGAACCCCGAGAATGATCCGGAAAAGAAGAAAACTGAAGAGGGAGCCGCTGGCGAATGCAGGAGAGGATGCTGGAAAACCAGCTGCAGCTGCAGGGACCACCAGTGATGACGATGATGACCTGGAGGCAGCGGCCGCCAAATGCCGCGAGAAGGCATCCCAACGCAAAGTGCGTTTCCAGAATGTCGACACCAACACCACCAACTGCGTGTTCATTCGCACCCAACTGGAGGATCCCGTGACCCTGGGGAAGCACATCGTCAACGACATAGCCACCACCGGCAAGTCCATGTCCCGTTTCGTCCTGCGTCTGGTGCCCATCGAAGTCACCTGCCGCGCCAACATGCCCGACATCATCTCAGCAGCCGGCCTGCTCTTCGACAAGCACTTCCTCAAGGAACCCACCAGCTATGGCATCATCTTCAACCATCGCTACAATCAGCAGATCAAACGGGATCAGATTATAACTCAACTGGCCGAGCTGGTCAACTCCAAGAATGTGGGTAATAAGGTAGACCTCAAGGAGGCCAAGAAATCCATCATCGTAGAGGTCTTAAGGGGCTGGTGCCTGCTTAGCGTCATCGAAAACTATCTGGAGTGCAAGAAGTTCAATCTGGCAGAGCTGGCCAATCCTAAAGAGAAGCAGTCCAGTGGTGAAGGCGATTCCAAGTCGGAAAAGTCTTTGGAGGCGTCGTCAGAGGATGCCAAGGACAACAAGGAGGATCAGGAGTCTGTGGAGGATGATAAAAAGTCTGAATCAGAGGATTCCAAGTCCAAGGAAGAAGAGAAGAAAGAGTCTTCAGAGGACTCTGCTGATAATGACAAAGCTGAGGCATCCCAGACCAACTAATTTAGAAAACTCAGAAGCCTTTAGAGGACTCCCAGCCCAATGAAGGGTTTGGCGAGAAGACCAGACCTAGTTTATAGATCTAACAATCTGCTGTGCAGACAAATATGAATAAAGAACGAGCAGTTATTATTTTCTTTTGTTAACAATTCATCCTTTCTTTCTTTATCCATTGACGCTTAGCGACTAAACTTTGGAGTCTGTGTTGTGGGGTGTGCTGGCCATATCCTATGTCAGATTGTGTGCTTACATTAGGGTTAGTTGTTGAGTAAAATTACGTGTAGACTAGAGCCTCTTTCTTTTAGTTGCGCTTGAGCAGCATGACCACGGTGCCGGCTATCTTCTCGTAGGCCATGAACATCAGCGCGGCTGTGAGCACAGTCTGCAGGATCTTGGCCTCCAGGCCGCGGAACAGACCACGGACGCCCTGGTGCTGCAGTATGCTGATCATCAGCTCCAACGTGCTCTCCGTGCGCGGCGGGGATCCCGACGAAGTGGAGGGCTTAGAGTCCGACTCCTTGCTGCGATGACGCTGCTTGGTCTGGACCAACTGCAGCGGATAGGTGAGAACCGTGGCGAAGGCCTTGGCAATGGCACCGATGAAGAAGAAACTCAGGCTGCCCATATCGCCGCCGGTGAAGCGCATCAAGTTGCGCTTGAGCATCTCGTACATCATGAACTGCAGGGCGGGATTGGAGACCAGCATCAGAGAGGGAATTGTGCCCGACCACAGGCCGGCGATGCCCTCCTTCTGGGCCACGTACTTGAGACCCTCCAGCAGGTTCTTGTAGTGCTTGTTCACCTCATCCGAAGTGCCGGCCACATTGCGCATGCGCAACCGTGTGTTGACCACCCAGAAGGGAGTTGTGGTCAGCACATTGATGATGCCCGCCACGCTGCCCAGAAACAGATCCTTGAGAGCGCTGTGCTGCGACGGGGAGCCACCCGAGGCCACCGCCTTGAGGGCGTGGAATGTGTAGAAGTAGACAAAGTTCGAGATGCACAGGCTCTGGAGGACGGGACCGAGTCCTCGGTACAAGGACTGGAATCCCTCGCCCAGCACAATCTCCTTGATCACCTGCCTGGTGCTCCGCACTTCGCCGGCCTCCTCCACTATAAGGAAAAATGGTTGATATAAGTAATAAGTTTCAAATTGGAGATTTTAGAACCCAGAACATCCCAGGTGGATTCTGTTTTGGCGCTAATTTAATTTGTCACGCATATTCCGAGTCAGTGATATCAACCCAACCTTGATCCCCATTAAGCTAATTATCCAATTTCTTATGAACAAGCATGTACAGTACAGTAAATTTTTACTAATATTAAAAAAAAATATTCCTTACGTTTTCAATGCAATAGTCATAAAAATTCTATTAGGCGATACCTGAAAAAACGTTTTTTTTATGACTGTTTAGTTATCATAAATACTTGCATACTCAATTACTATTATACGCATTCTAACTATAAGTGAGTATAAATATTCAGTTTCTTCGTGATTTATTAGAAATTATGTTAAAAATGTTTAGTGACATTTTTAAGATGGATTAAATGTATTTTTTAAAATAATTTTTTAATGTATATTTTAGCCAATGTCAACTGTATTCCATTTTATAGTCAAAGTCCAAGACCTTTCGGCAACTGCAAATGTTATGCATTCGTATACTATAAACTGTGAGTGTACTTTAAGTGGAAATAAAGTGCACACTTTTTAAAGTGAACCATCCATCGATATTAGAAAATGTTTTTTTTAACATTTTTCTATGATAAAGAACAAGTAACTTTTGGGTGAACGACAAAAAAATATAAGATATTCTTAATATTTAAATCTATAAATTCATTAATAAGTTCTATATAATATTTCTCTAAAAAAATAATCACAATCTTGTCTCGCCACAGAAACTAGATCCTATCGAATCCCATCTATAAACAGAACCCAAAATTGGATTAGCGCGGGGAATTGATTGGACGAGGGGCTCTTTAACATATCAATAGAAAGTTTCAAGCGCTGGAGTTTGAACTCGCCCGCAGGTATATCAATATATGTCAATTATAATTGATCAATTATCAAAGCGTGGCCCGCTTATCTAGGTCCCATTGAAGATTAGTTTGTTACAAATTAACCGCTCCCCGATTGCCAAATCCCTGGGCAAACTTACGTTGCAGGCGGGAACGCACCGTGTCCAGGGGATAGAAAGTGCTCATCGCAATGCATCCGCCCTGTGAGGAGAGATGACCAAATGGAAATTAGCACCACACACCGCATCTTGACCTTTAGCCGGCAAATATTTGACCACTCACCGCGGCTCCGGAGACGGCATGCACGAAGTTCTGGTAGCTGAGCACCTGGCTGAGTTTCGAGGGGGCCACCATTATGATGATGTTTGTTTGTTCGTCGGGGGATCGGACTTCTGGGATTGGAACGTCCGGCGGCGTCTTCGGGCGAGTGCTTACTGATTGAGACGACGACCAGCCGGTAGTTGAAAATTTAGCTGCGACAGCGCTGTTCGCCGCGACGTCGAGATTAGATTAATTTAATCGTCGGCAGAGGAGGCGGTGGCTCTGTGGGCGTCGGCGTCGAACCCTTTGTTGTGCCTCCTGGATCGCAGCTCACAGACTTGGTGAATGATTCACATATTCACCTTTTCTATATACAATTTTGGTTTTTATTCACTGATTTAGTATTACCGCTGTGGAAGGCACGGAATATACCAAATGGCTGGAGAAAAATACTAAAAATACCAGCATATCGTTAACAAGGATTCGAAATAATATTTTTGAAAGCCTAGACTAGTACTAGTCCTTATTTTCTGGCCAAAAAATCAGTTTTTTGGTCGTAAGACAACCTAAAATGGTCTAAATATGGAATGTCATACCTTGTTGGAGCTCGTTATTTAATTTCTAGTCGATTGGCATTGAAACCTGAAAACTTTAATTTTTTGACTTTTTTTGCAAAAATGAGAATTTTGGTCAAAAAATGAATTTTCCGAAAAGTGATGGGGAGTGTTAGCCTATGTTGCTAGCTATCCAAAACAGTCATTCTTTTAGCTGTACGCAATTTTTTGTTTTAACGAAATTATCAGTGAAAAACCGTAAAAAAAGGGACTTGTTTGTCTCAAATTATAATCCCTGTTTTCTGTCCTTTCACACAATTCAAATAGAATTTATTTATTTATTGTTATTTAACTATATTGTATATCCTTTTTATGTCTTCTCATTAACCAAATTTTATAACGATTGGAAAATATTTGCAAGGAATTAAATTATAAAGCAATCGAAAAAGGTACAAAAATGTTTTTATCTAAACATATACAAATTGAATTTATGGTTTATTCACTCCTAACCACTATCTTACTAGACTATATAGCAAAATGTACATTTTAGGTGTCTAAAATTAAAAGTAATTAGTCTACAGAAGCTGATCTATAAGGCACTTCTCTCTGCGAGGTTCCAATCGTGGTTTTTTCATGAAATTCACGCCTGTCTCAGTGCTGCTGTTGAGTATCTCGGCTGCTTTTCGTTTGCGATTCTAAAAAATATAATAAAATATATTTTTGAAAAATAAGTATATAAGTAGAGTTATATAATATAAGAATCCTGGGTAAATGTATACCTCATGCTCCTCTTCCGTTAGCGTGGCGAACACAAAGTTCTTGGCCTTGGCTGATTTTACGGAAATAGTGCCTTCCGTTCCGTCCACATCGCCGGCGGAGGATCCCTTGGTGAGGCCTGCTGCCAGTTTGGTAAGCGTCTGCTGGTCCCGGACCAGAAAAGAACCACGAACTGCGCTCTTCTGTTTGCCAGCTGCTGTTTTTGAGATCAGGAATGGGGAACTCTTCTTCACCTCCACTGTTCTCTTTTTGGAGGAGATTATGTTCAGCCGGCGAATGGAATTACCAGAGTTACTGGTGTTTATCACGGATGTAGACAGTGGAGAGGCTGCCTCCTGCAAAAATTAAGGGTTTTTATACAAGAAATATAAGAATGTTAGGGATTTTCCTACCGGCTTAAGCCCCTTTTCCAACAGGAGCTGCTCGCGTTCGTAGCGGATTTTTCGCCACAGATGCTCGTTCTCCTCATCGCCACTGCCCTCGTTTCCTTCACCATTCTCCGGTCGATGATCATCCAGGCTAAAACCGTTCTCCACGTTCTTCCAACGAAACTGGCGCTGTCGACTGGCTCCCTCTTCTTCCTCTTCGAAGAGCATTTCCTTGATCTTGCGCACCTCCCGAATATCCTGGTCCATCATCTTTCGACTGTCAAGGAATAATATTTAATGATTTAATTTTAAAAACTTTTTCGATCTAGGCTATACTCACGCATGAATCTGTCCCAGTTCGTGGCGCAGCTTATCGCGATCGAAGTGATCTTCGTCGCCCAACTCTATGTCATAGTTATCCATGTTCTTCTCGTCCTCATCAGCAGATCCCCATTCGGATTCAGATAGCTCAGCTTCCTTGTCCACAAAGTTGGCCGCTCGCATTTTCTTATCTTTTTTGGTCATTTCCACAACAATTTCATTCTCCTCTGAATCGTAGTCCACAAAGGTTTCGGGAATTTCCTCCACTGGCTCTCCATCGCTTTCTTCCTCGAATTCCTCGACACCATCACCATCGCTCTCTTCATCATCCGAGAATCCTAGTTTCGCCTTTTTCTTTGGCCTCTTCTTGGTGAGTTTTTTGTTGCGTGGCCTATCGGTTTCAGTGGTTTCCTCCTTTACCTCCTCATCGCTGGACAGAATTCTATTGGCCACCACTGGCGCCTCATGGGATTCTTCCTGCTCCTCTTGAGTGGCTATTTGCGATGGCAGCTGTGTGGCAAAGGTGCCGGAACACAGGCCCTCCAGTTCATCGGGTGCTTGACTGCTGCCTCCGAATTGAGTCATGGGAATTTGACTGATGACAGCTGGATCCACAGAGGGTGCGGCGGAGGAAAGCATCTGGGACTGTTGCGGAAACTGGCCGGAACACAGATCGAGCAGCTCGTTCTCCTCGTCGCTGGCTGTGCGGCGCGTCTCGGCGTCGAAGAGCTTGTGGGCGGACAATTGCAATTGAGTGGCTGTCAGGGGAGCCACACCGCTGGCCTTGGGCGTTTGCAGCAGGTCGAGATCATCATCGGAATTATCGTCCTCGAAGGCTTTGATGATGCGGTTCTTCTTCCTGCCCGTTTGCGTTTCCGGCTCTGGTTCAGGCTCGCTTTCCTCTTCGGTCTCACTGCTGTTTTCCTCAACATCTTCAACTGGCTCTTCTTCTGGTTGCTCACCTGCTTCGATTTCCTCTGCCTCATCCTCCTCCTCCTCGGCAGTACCTTCGTCGCGCTCAACAATCTCCTCATCTTCGTTTATGGTGACCTCAGCATAGCCAGGTTTATCCTCTGGTTCGTACTCCTCATCCACATCCATGCCCTCCTCCTCATCTTCTGCCATTTTCTCCTGCTCCTCGGCCTGCTTCTTGCGCATATCCTCCATGCGTTTCTTGGTGATCAGAGACTTCAGCTGCTCCTGCATTTTAATGTAACCCGCTCCTGGTTTGGGTTCCTTCATAATCTCCTCTTCGTGCAGGTGAATGTTGACCTTGGACATTTCCAGTTTGCCATGTTCAGTGGTTAGGATGCTAAAAATTAATATAAAAATTAGTTCGATTTAATGATTGGTAAGGTGATTTACTTACTTGACCGTCTCTGTGGTCTTGTGCTTTTTGGCTTCCCTGGTTTTCATCAAACGCTTCAGCAAATCATCCACTCCAGTTGGTTTCTTGGCGAACATATCGCCCGTTTCCAGGTCAATAACCATGTTGGCATCACCCTTTAGCGAAGGGCTCACATCCAAGCTCTTCTCGATCTTCAGCCGCCGAATGGCTTCGCTAATCTTTGGCGTGGCTGGCTTGGAGGGCGGTGTTATGCTAATGGTGCTCAAGTCCAGCCTCGGCAGTTCCACTACTTCTGTGACGAGACAAACTTTGCTGGGAGATTTCGGTTCACTTTGCAGTTGCAGTTCAAAGTTATCTGGGAATTTTAGAGCAGCTGCAGCCGAGGTGGAGGGCATGGGTTCTTCTTCGGGGATGGTAGGCTCCAGCATTGCTTCTTTCAGGGCGGGATCTTCCCCTATTGCTTTGCTAAACAGCTCTTCAGTGGTGTCCTTGGGTTCTTTTGGTGATTTAGGATTGTCCAGCACCTCATCCAAGACACCTGGATTGTCTTTCAGCTCCATAGGCTCTTCGTTCTCCGAATCATTATCCTCCTCTGGCTCGGATTCGGATTTAAAGAACTCGGTGGCCTCTTTGGCGCGATCCTCCATCAGTTTCCTAAGGTTTTCAGTCGTTTAATTAAGTTTCTCTTATACTCTTTAGAACTTACGCATAGGCCTCTAGCTCTTCACGGGTCATTCGAAGTCCGACGGACTTTCTGGGCTGTCTGCTGGGCATGGGACTGCCTCCAGCTAGCGCTGTGGCCAAAGGAGCATTGATTGTTCGTCGACTGAGGAACTCCTTTAGTGTCCTGGGCTTCGGCTGATGATAGGGCACATTGATGTGCGCCTCACGATGCAGACGCTGCTGTTCACTTTGAATGGCCTGCATTCCCTCCAGTGCCTTCTTAGCTGATTCCTAATTAAATAAAGTAATGAATTATAATCATATTGAAATCTTTTTTTCTGGGGTAAACTTACGCGCACAACCTTGGGCTTCTTGGGCTTTCCTTTAGCCACTTCAGTGGTTGCTTCTTGTTCCCCTGCAAATTCCTCTGGATTGCTTAGCTCTGCTTCGGATTCAGAGTCCACCAATCCTTTCAGTTTGTTCTTGGCAGGACTAATTTCCGTTGTGGACTCTTCCTGCTCTGATTCGGAGTCCACCAAACCTTTGAGTTTGTTTTTAGGTGAAGAGGTTTCCTCTTCGCTTTGATTTTTCTGGCTCTCATCTTCGCTGTCACTGTCCATTCGTTGCTTATTTTTCTTAGCTTTCTTGGAAGGTTTCTGCACATCCTCATCGTCATCATTGCTGTTCACCTGAGGCTCATTCTCAGTGTCCATTTCCTTGAAATCCTGATCTTGTACTTCCTCATCTTGGTTTTCTTCTGTCTCCTCATCGCTCTCTATTTTTTGTTTTTTTTTTTTGGCCATCTTTTTGGCCTCTTCATTGTCAATTTTAGCCAACTTATTTTTCAGTATTTTTTTTGAAGGTTTCTTTTGCTCCAGATCATTCTGATTTTTATCTACCTGTGGCTCCTCTTCACTCTCCACTTTTTGATTATTTTTCTTGGCCAATTTCTTGGGCTTTTGTGTTTTGGGTGGCTTCTCCAGCACCTGGTCTTCTTCCTGGTCCATTTTGGAATCCTCATCCACGTCCATTTTGTTGCCTTCCTCTTGGGATCCTATTTGAGATTCCTTTTTAGTTTTGGCTGCTTTTTTTGCCTTTGGTTTCTGGGTAGGATTAGGTTTCTTCTGCTCCAGATTTGGGTCTTCTCCCTCCTTACTGTCCTCCGGTTGCTTCTTATTCTTGGCCAACTTCTTGGGCTTTTGTGTTTTGGCGGGTTTTTCTTGATCTGGGTCTGCATCCTGGTCCATTTGGGAGTTCTCCTCCTTGTCCACTTGGGATGTCAGCCTGTTTGGCCGTTTGTTTCTTATTTCTTACAGCCTTTTTTGGTTTTTCGTTCTTAGGAGGTTGCTCCTGGTCATTCTCTATGTTGTCCTCTTGCGGTTGTTTCTTATTCTTGGTTACTCTCTTTTTCTTCTCTGTCTTGGCAGGTTTCTTCTGCTCCTCATCCTCCGGCTTGCTATCCACCTGGGATGCCTTTTTCGGTATTTTCTTGGCTGGTTTCTTCTTGGCCACCGGTTGCTCCTCCTCACTATCCGAGCTTAGGATGGCAGATTTCTTCTTTTTGGGCCGGGAGACCACCTCCTCCTCCTCCTCTTCATCGCTGTCCAGCAGCCTTTGTCCGTTGTTTTTGGAGGGAATGTGCTCCTCCTCTGCTTGCTCCTCCTCATCGCTGTCCATCATCCTCTGGCGCCTGGACATAGGTGAGATCTTCTGTGGTTTCACCTTAGATACATCTTCATTCTCGCTGTCGTCCGACATCATCAGACTCTTGCCACCCAACAAATCTTCGGCGGACACATTCTTCTCGTCTTCCTCGTCGAACGCCAGCTTTTCCATCGAGTCGTCGGCCTGCTCTTCATTTTCCGCTGCAGCTGCAGTTTCTGCAACCGATTCGCTCATATTTCTGGGTCACTTCTTTTTTGTTAATAATAAGAAAAAACCAAAAACATTGCCCGAGTGCAACACGCACACAATCACACGCAGTTCGATTTTTGGCGCAAAGAGTGTTGAAAGTGCGGGAGCCATCAGCTGTTTAGAGGTGGAGAAGCATCGATGCATCGATGTTTTTTTGGTGACAATCGATGTTTTTGTCACATCACCAATTTTAAAGAAACGGCGGAAAATGTTTAAAATAAACTTCTTTAATGACGAATAATTAAAATCTGTTCTACATTGAAATAAACAATAAATTCCTATGGGCCATCCATTTGTCTTGTAATTCAAATCAGTTCAACTTTTGCGCCAATAAACTCGAACAAAACAGGCCCACAGGGTGATTCGTGTTAAGTGCAGTGTTGTAAAATGAGTCACACTTGTGTAAAATTGAATGTAAACTAAATGTAGATTTTGGATTTTTATTTTTAAAAAATTAATAAGTTTAAATGTTTGTTTATTTTTAAAAAATCATTGTTTATAAAAACAAAAGTGTGTCGAGTTTTTATTTAATTAAAGCAAAAAAAAAGGGGAAGCAACGACTAAATTTAAATACTCCTTAGTTTGAGAAGAGAAAGACCAAAATTTTAATGTTAAATAAAAATAGAATAATTTAAATTTTTTGTTTTCCATTTCATTTTAAAATCGACCCAAATAATAAAATTTAATTTTTTAAAAAATTTAACTGAAGGCAAATAAAATGTTTAACTAAAGTGATATACATTTTAAGTAAAATCTGTTTATAAAAGAAAACAGTTTGTTATAAAAATATCTCAAAAATAGTGAAAAATTTTTAAATAAAGTTACAATGTATTTTAGATAAAAATGTTTTTTAAATGAAAGGTGTTTGTTATAGAAATATCTCCTTAAATAGTGAAAACACCTAAGTGGCTTTATATATTTTCAAATAAATTTCTCGACGGGCTTACACACTGCTGAAATCTATTAAAAGTACAAGATTTATTTAAATGCAAATCAAACAGCGTGAACAAATCTCGGACAGCAACTTAATCAGCAGGCGGCAACCTTTCGGCGGTATTTACAGTGCAGCAATCGAAAGTAATCACCCAGTGGATGGATTTACATGCTCAAATGAGAAATAAAAAATAAACAAAAAAAAAAAAAAAAAAAAAAAAAAAAAAAAAAAAAAAAAAAAAAAAAAAAAAAAAAAAGAACAAAAAAACCCAAGAAAAACACAGGTGGGCCAAGTGAGTAGTTCACCTGTTCTTGTGGTTGTTGCTTGCGAATTGTTGCAGTTGGTTTGATTTTGGTGCGATGCCGATATATGTTGCTTTGCTACTTGCTGCGATGCTTTCTCCGCATCTCTTTCTTTTGCTCTGAGGCCATTTCTCTTTCACAGTTTAGTGACTGAAGCTGAAAAGCTGAAAAGGTCTTTCGGCCGAGGGTCATTAAGTAACCCAAGAGAGTTGCCTAATGATATTCCTACCAAAGTCCGATATAAATAGCATTAAAATGCAATTATAAATGCTGAAAAACGCATCCAATCCGCAAACTATTAACCTCGGTTTCAGTTTCAGTTTGAGAGCTTAATTGAATATTAACGCCAATGAAAGCAAAAGCAAAGGGAAAAACCGAAGCCAAACCGTTTTAATAGGTGTTAAATTCCTTCGGCTTTTCACTTTATCGCCGTATTCTGAGATCACACTCTGCGAACCATTAAAATTCAACTTGGATTTGATTAATACATTTTACAAATGCCGTCGATTTTAAAGGGGGACAAATGTTTCACCTTGTCTGAGGATTGCGCAACTTATTCAAAGAAATCCCACACAACAATATGCGATATGTTATTTAACTTTAGAAAGATCCGAAGAAAGCAGCCATATTTTACGTATTTTATGCTTTCCGCTATGCCAAATCTATAATATATTCGCATGCTCAAACACAGCATGAGCTTAATCATTCGATAAATTAGTGGAGGCTAAGTCAATATTTGAATACTCTTTTGGGAGAGAAATTTATACGAAAATATTATTTAGAAATGATATATTCCATTTAGATATTATAACTTATTATTGTCATTTTTTTAGTTTAAAAATTTTTCCTGTAGTTCAAAAGAATGATCCCATAAATTGTTTTGATGGATTCTTTTTTAGAGGGTGCAAATTATAAGCGAATAATATTTAGATATTGAATAAAAAATAAATATTATTAATTAAGAAAATATTTACTAAGAAATTAATTTTAAAATTACCTTATATTGGTAATAGCATACTTAAAGGAATTATATTTTTCTACTTAAAGAATTTTTAAATAACTAATAAAAACAAATAATTAAAAAAATCTTAAGGAATCCTAATATTTTTTTTTTTTATACATAGTTAATAAATCACTTTAAATACAACGTTCCATCAATAAAAAGACTATCTTTATAAGATCAAAGCATCAAAATATAGATCACCAAGCGGTAGTTTTATAGCCACAACAAACTTAGGTAATGTATCCCCCTTTTCCAGCAGCCTGATTAAATCATAATGCTCTGGCTTATGGCTTATGAGCTAGACATTTATAAGTTTAAGCTTCAGCTAGCGCACCAATTAGCATACTATATAAATAAAAAAACACAACAAAAATCTTGGTACCACCGCACACAATTTCTCTTTCATTTGGCGAAAAAAAGAAAAAACACCAAAAAACGGTTAACTCTGCGTATCTTTCAGGCATCTTTTTTTAATATCTGTAGCAGAGATTTTGCTTTTGGCCACTTACGGTATTTCTGCGCCTTGTTGTCGCTGTCGCTACCTAATTTGCATACGCACACAGTTCAGAGATGCCACCGAAAACTGAAAACTTTAAAACCGAATAACGAAAATTCACAACTGGGCCCCGAAAACGAAAGTGAAAACACTCGAGTGTGTGCTAAACGAAGAGTCTAACCGAAAGATACACATAATTTCCAACTGTCTACAATCAATATTGATCGTCTCGCAATCTCTGGGAATTCGAAATGGGATTTCTCGATCAAAAAATAAAGCAAACCAACAAAGACTGTATACAATACAACCATTTCTTTAGAAAACTATTTTTAAACGATCTTTTCTTTTTGGCAAGGCTAAAAGACTTATGCAATCGCGCGGACTTAAGACCTTTCAGCGCCTTCAACTTAAACTTAAGTTTATGGGGTTTAAGACAAAGTCGCTGTCTTTCGCAATTAAATGTAAATCGTCCATAAAAAATCCAGAAAAAAATCTGCTTGTAATGCCGCATGTTTTTGTATAAATAAAATGGTAGGAGTTGGAGTAGGAGCTGTTCCTTGGATACCCAGACACGCCTTTGGCTGTCTGCGTCTGGCTTTTCGTTGCCCGATTGAGATTTCTTACCGTTTTGCTTTGCCATTTTTTTTCCTCCATTTTTTTGGCGAGTGAAAGTGATATATGGCGCATGACTCAGGCGAAGTCCATGCTCGACTCCATCCGACTTACAACCGACAACACCATCCCCATCCCGACAACCCGACATCCCGGCCCCAAGTCATATGCATAAAATAATAATTAAGCGCCATTTATGCAGCCCAAGTCAAAGAAGAAATGGCCAAAAAGGGCGCAGCAGCCATCGAGCGTGGACCGAAACTGAAACCAAACGCGAAAATCAATTGACATGTTTCGCAGGCACTGAGAGAAATTTATGATTGGGGAGATTAATGTAAAATTGTTAAGGTTTTAAAGATAATATTAAAAAATAATAATACAAATAAATTCTGACCAAAAAAGTTTACGTAATGTTTTTTGTAAAAAAGGTATAATAATATACATTTTTATGATTGATTGGTTGATTGACTGATTGGCATTCAATTTAAATAATTTTTTTTAGTTTTTCTGGCGATTTACGAAGTATCCGAAGGATATGATCGAAATAAATGTGTGTGACTAGCGCATTAAATTATAAGTATTACACTTGTAGGGTTAGGAAGAAGAACTAAATAAATAAAATAAAATTCTTAATTATTTTTAATCTTTGTTTTAATTTCGTTTGCTATTTGTGCAATATTATTATAAAATATAACTGGTCTGCAAAAGTTCCTCACCAAAAGAGGAATGATTAAATGATCTTGCACTAGCCAGGCCAGACCTTTAAGTTGCAAGATGTACATACACCTGTAACTGCTGTTTTTGCCCCTTTCAACAACCCATCCACCATCTAACTATCAAAGACCCAAGACCTAGGTTCATTGTCTTTATACATGTGATTTAGGGCTGGCGACAGCAGCCCAACGGAAAAGCCGCCAACGGAGTGGAGTTAACAATAACAAAAAATAAAAGACGGCCAGCAAATTGTAGCCCAGCGACTGACAAAAGAAATGGAAAGTAAAAAGCAAAAGCGTGGCGATTCCATTGAGCTCGATGACCGGGCCCAGAGCCCAAAGCCCAAAACCCCAGAGGTTGCAACTCCGTCCGGAGTGCGACTTGCATAATGATTGACATTGTTTGGGCCAGGCCATGGTCCCCAATAATAATTTGTTTATAAACAATAAGCGCCCAGATTGCGCACCGTTATAACTGCACTGCAGAAGCGGCTTAAATAAAAACGAACGAAAGAAAGAAAGAGTTGTGCAAAACTCTGGCAGCAACTGGTTTTCATCTTCTCATAAATGAAACAAAATTAACTGAATGAACCCGGGATTATTTTGTTATTGCTCGATGATGAGGTGAAAGGGGCAGAGAGGTGGGCCGAAAAGTTGGTCGGAGGGTTAAATTTGAAAAGATATTTTTAGACAGGTGGTAAACCGTTTTTAGCGTTAGATAAACAATTTATATTTTGTGTATTAGTAGACAAAAAGGGAAGTGGAAAATGGAGAGGGAAGTTGTTATTGTTATTGTTTTTAAAGTTTTGACAAATCACTTTAATATTTAACACATTAAGAAAAAACAAGAGAGAACGCTATAGTCGGGTTGGTGTCCCGACTATCTAATACCCGTCACTCGGCTAAAGGAAGTGCGATGGAGATGGAGATATGAACTTTGATCAGCAATAACTTTTTAACGAATGGTCCGATTTGAAAAATTTCTTCTACATTTCGATAGGTATTGATAAGCACAACACAACTGCATCTTTACATTTCCGAAATATTAAAATTTTTAAAATTGTATATTAAGTATTCTGGGCGTTAGAGGGGGCGTGGCACCTTCTGGAAACAAACTTGCGCTGCGTAGGAACTCCAAGAATCTGCGTGCAAAATACCAATCCTCTAGCTTTTATAGTTTTCGAGATCTCAGCGTTCATACAGACGGACAGACAGACGGACAGACGGACAGACAGAAATGGCTAGATCGACTCGGCTAGTGACCCTGATCAAGAATATATATACTTTATGGGGTCGGAAACGCTTCCTTCTAGCTGTTACATACTTTTGCACGAATACAATATACCCTTTTACTCTACGAGTAACGGGTATAATTAATGGCTGTCTTTAACAAAAGAAAATGCATTGTTAGTAACCATTAAAATTATTTCAAAGTACATATTTTGGGTCGATTAAAAAACACCTTTTGAAAAGCACATAATACATTTTGAGGCTTTGTTATTTAAAAATAAATACATACATATTTTATTCTTTTGTAAAGGCTGCTTACAAAAAATGTAAAATTATATTCCACTTGCCCTAAAAACCGTTTTAATTTAATATATATATAATATTTTATAGCACTTAAAATATTTCAATATATTTCTTTGAAGATTTCATTTTAACTTCATAATTTAATTTCAAAAAAACAAAAATTATATTTATTTACAATTCAAAATTTTATAGCTTAAATATTTTATAGCACATTTCCCTTGAAGATTCCAGTTCAACTTTAAATTTAGTTTCACAAAACCACAACTGTGATTTAATTTGATTACGAAATTTGGAACAAACACCGAAGATGTGTTATACTTTTCCTAGCGTTGCCTCACTTTCTCCAGAAAGCTTACATCACAGCCGAAAACCATTGCCTTTCCCAACTTGGCCCTCTACCTGTGCCCCTCGAAAAAGCGGGCCCAGAAGTTGCTCAATTTTCTAGAAACGAAAAACAAAACACAGCACAGAAGCCACTGGATGAGGGCCTGCCCACGTACGAGTGCGTCAGCCGAGACGGAGATCACGGCTCAATTAGCATGCCTGGCACGTCCCTGACCCAATTCCATTTTGTGCAGTGTAACTCGGTGATAAAGTTACCTACTCATATAGAGGATCTACGTCATTGAGCTGCGTGTGATTCACTGATCCAAGGGGGTGCGGATCCAAATCCGGGGCGTTGCCAAGAGATCTCGACTCTGAAATGAAATCGAAACCCTCGAAGGCAAAAGGCGGAACTTTCGATTTCTTTCGATGTCATCGCTTGGGTAGCCAAGGTGCGTAAATACGTATACAGTATATTCAAATGAAAGTTCATAGCGATCGGCGATTACTTTCTTGGCTTTTGGGTTTGGCTAAAGCCAATTGTATCTCTCTTGGATTTTTGGGCATTTCTACTTAATCATTTTTCGGTCGTTTCACTTGCCTTTTGGCTTTGATTGGCCATTTTGGCTAGACATATTTGTGCCATTTCATCATCGGAAATTGCCTGGTCCACAGATCCACAGAAGACACACATCTCTTTGTGTCCAAAAAAAAAACGAGAGTGGCGAACGACAAATTTACTTTTCAGCTTTGCACTTTGGCAAATTGATCAAATTTGTAGCGAGGAAATTGGCACAAAGTTGTTTGCTTTTCTCTATTTATTTTTTGGGTTGTGCAATGGGTGCAGATGGAATTACTGGCCTCAAGGCATTTAAAAATTGGGCTGAAATCATTAAACAAATTTTGGTTAAACAATCTTTAATAGTATATAATTGTGACATTTTCCGGGGATTTGTGTTAATTTGATTCAAATTACAAATCACAAAATTGTTACTAAAAATTTGTATATATTAAAATAAAATAGTTTGGTAATATTTAATTAGATATTCTCTTAAAAATTTTAATGTGTGTTCTGTATTTTTAAGTATTTTTTAATTTCTTTTTAGATATTTTGATTTTTTAATCATCAATCTGCAAGCTTTAATTCATATATTCATCTAAAATATTTATTCTTTTATATCTTATTTTGAATTTCATTATTTCTTTAAAAAAATTCCTTTCAATACATTGCTTTTAAATTCATGATACCTTTAATTGAATCTTTGCAAATTCTTTGCGCTACTTAAAATAACAATAAGAAAACTTTCACAATGAATTCTCGAAGACGTATGGGAATGTTAATTGGCACATAACAATGCCAAAAACTGTACAATTAAAATACAATACAATTGATTTATTTTAAATTTATTTACCCTCAAAAACAAAAGACTTAGGCAACGAACTTGAATTAATAAATTATTCAATTAAAATGAAAACATTTTCTATGCGCTCCAGAGAAACAAAAGTTGACTTGATAAACGACGGTCAACGAAAAATGAAAATATTCAACGCCCCATAAGTGTGTGCATTATGTCATTAGGGATTGCATAAGCGACCGAGGCGATCATAATTTAATTTTCCAATGCATTGGCCAGAATAACAAGCGTGGCCAAAAGCCGTTAGCTGAGTTCGGCTGACTCAGAGCCGGACGCGAGCGAACCCTTTTCGAATAACAATCGAAATTAGGCAATCGTTGAGGTAGTTCGTATATCCGCCACTTCGACCAATCGACGTCACCAGTTACCTTGACATCGCACAGACGGTTGCCAAAAAAAAGAAATATTTATATCTTTTACTTCAAAAACCGCAAGAGAAAGAGAAAAAGGTGGCCAACAGCAGCGGCAGCAGAAAGCGGCCTGAAATGAAAAGTTGGCCGAAAACAAGTTTTCGGAATACCCGAAAACGGCATATTTTGCATTCGGCAAAGCAAAAGAGCGGCTCTTTTCCTCTTCGTGAGCTCTCTTTGCGCTCAAGCGGAGCGACTGCGCCAGTGGCAAAAGGGGTCAAAACTTTCACGCGATATAAAATCTTGGTTAGCGATACGGCCTAGCCGCATTTTCATTTCAACTCTGTGTGCGACGAGTTGTCTCTCAGCAGTCGCAGTCGCGTGTCCTGTTTAGCAGCCACCTCCGCGTCCGCGCGTCCCTTTCGTTTCGTTTCGATCGCAGTGTTTTGGGAATCGAAAATCTATATAGGAATATATTTTAGAAAATTTCGAAGAAAAAAAATACAAACAAGCTACAATTGTGGTTCAATTTGTGCATCGAACACAACCAAAACAAATCCTCGGTTCCAGTGGAACACCAAAAAGAAAAAACGTGATCCGCCGCTGTGCCATTGACTTCAGCTGAAAAGGGATTAACCGAACCCAAATGCAAAGGATTTAAGCCGCCTGAAGGTAAGAAAGTGTGACGGAATTGAAAAATAACTGGTTGATAAATCAATTGATTGAGTTGAAAGTTCAATGACGAATTTTATGTGATGCAGGATAACGATAAAAAATATATAGACCTTAGAAATTGATTTGATTTTGATATTTAATCAATATCTAAAAAGTGGTTTATCGTGTTACTTAGTATAAAGGAAATATTTTTAAGACGATTTAATTGGTCCTAAAAACAAAAGACTTAGGCAACGAACTTTCAATAATTTATTCAATTAAATGGGATCAATTAAAATGGAAATTTAAAATGGAAAGAACTTGTTGTTAAAGTCAAAACAAAAAATTTAAATTTGTTTATCCCAGAAACAAAAGACTTGGGCAACAAACTTGAAATATTAAGTTCAATTAAGATGAAAATAATTTTAGAATACAATTCTAAAATTATTTTATCCTGGCAACAAAAAACTTAGAACACGAACTTGAAATACATTTTTCTTATCTGAAATCGATAAAATAATTGTATAGGTAAATTCATTGCTAAATTTTTAACAGTTGCATTTTTACAATTTTGTACACCAATTAAAATTAAGTTTTGCCTACTGTTTCGCTTTGAAAAGCGCTCTTTGATATAATAAAATCATTTTTCCACACCTCGTACCAAATTAATGATCAGTATTACCAAAAGGCCCGTATAACAGTTCTTTAAATGCCGTCTATCGTCTGTCTGCCGACCATATAAACATGTTACCTATTCAAAGAAAACCCTCAAACACTCAACCCACAGTTCCATTTGCTTACAAAAGCGTTGCAATCACTTTGCCGAACGAGAGAATATACCCGTAAATCTTTGTTATTTTCGTTTCGAAAAAAAGAAGTGCAGAAGAAAGCCAACGAAAAACGCACGGCAGCAAAACTTTCGTCGTCGTTATATGCATTATGCGGAAATATAACTATTATTAATAATAGTTAGGGAGCTGCTGAGGCGTGAAGCGGATAAAACTGTTTGGCTGTGTGTGGAACCCTTGGCTCATTAAGCTTAATTTGGATTTGCATACTCAAGGCTTTCAATTGGCCAAAGACAGAGTTAGGCAGCATTTCAGCCACCAACCACCCACTTGAAACGAGATTTCAGTGGTTCGGTGGTGCACTAGTAGCCGGCCATCTCGTTCTGTGTGTGTCTGCGTCTCATGTTGCTGATCTTTCTGCTGCTGGTGAAATTTCATCGCGTTTCGCGCGAATGAAAGTCTGAAATTACCCGTGTGCCGCTTCTCATTCGCAGTCGGTTCGCTTCTGCTTCTGCTTCTGCTGCAGTTGGAGTCGCTGACTTACACACATGTCTTGCAGCTTCTTCTCTTTTGATTAATATTGCGAATTGCTTTGTTCAAAAACTGCTCCACTTTGGTCCGCCGCTCTTCCTTCAGTAATACAAAAAAATCAGATATGCTTTCTGTATCTATATCTCATCCCATCTCATCTTCTGGTTATCTTAGCACGCGCGCTCTCGGCCAACTGGGTTGCATTGCTCATACGCCGTGTGGTACGCCACCACCACTACTTACTTGTCATTTTGCTGCCCAAACATAGCGCCTGGCAATACTTTTAATTGATTCCACACAGACAGACCGCAAAAGCACACAGACATTCTCATAGTGAAAGAAGCTGCACCACTTGCTGCAATAATTACTGGTTTCTCGCTCTTCGGCTGGAGCTTCTATGGCTCCATCTCGATCTGAAAACTGAAAACCCTGGCTCAAGACTCAACTGACTCTGCGACTTGGCGACAATTTCAAATTAACGGCAATTGTCTCGCCGCCTTGTGCAATTTTCACGCAGTTTTTCATGGCAGCGTGAAAATGTCAAACAACAACAACAACAACGGGTTGGATAGAAAGAAAAAAGAAAAGCGACCGAACTTTCATTGGCAGCTCCAGGAGTTGTGAAAACATGATTTTCATTAGCTGCCAAGAGAAAAGAATGGAAAAGAACGCGAAAGAAAAATTAAATAGTAAAAATAACAAAATTCCCAAGGCAACAGACCAAAGATACTAAAATTTACAAATGAGTGAGTTCGTTGGAAAAGTAACATTTTTTTTGGTTTGTTTAGACTGCAAAATATAACAAAATTAAAAATTTAACACGTTTTAAGAAAAAAGTATCTTTATAATTATAAAATTAAAAAATAATAGTTTACTAATTTTTAAAACACGTTATATACTTTAAAAACCAAAAAAAAAAATGTTGAATACAAAATTCTTTTATTAAAAGTTGTTGAACTTATTGTAAAAATACATTTAGTTTTTTCTAAAAAAAAGTAAGCTTTTAGAAAATACCAAAAAATTTCAGAAAATATAATAACTAATTCAAAATTGCAATCTGCTTTTACCGCAAAGTTAATCTCGGTTTACCCACATATAATTACCAAAATAATTCAATTCACTTTACGTTGCTTTACTTCCATTTGTTTTGGTTTCTTTCCTTTTCACTTGGATAGCTCTGTTAACCCTCTAAAATTCACCGTCAGCCAACTCAGCGTTTTTCGGCTTGTTGACCACAAAAACTCATTTGGCACCATCCGCTGCACGTCAAGTCACTCCCCATTCCCCACACACCAACTCAAGTTGCACCCAAAACTCTTCATTAGGCGCAATCAAAGTCGATTCGAAATTATCATGGAAATCATGGAAAATCAGTCAAATCAATGGCCGTTTCTTCTGTTTCTTCTATTTTTTTTGATTGAGCCGCGCATTAACTCAACGAGAGTCACTCCAAAAATCGAACAGCACAAACGAAACATCTCAAGTAACGTATAGCGTATAAAGTATCTGCATGTGTGGCTGAGCTCTGAAAAGAAATGAAAACCACTTTCTTTGCATGCATGCCACAAAGTACGAACACCACCAAGTGGGGCTCCTCCACAGAGTCGAGCAATTTGCTTGCACCACTGCAAGTTGCAAGTGCTGCGGTGGTGGTGGTAGTGGTGCTGTTGCAGTGGTGATGGTGGCTCGAGGGGCAGGCAAGCGGAACAGGCCGCTCCGTGGCGACAGCCGCCGCAGCCCGAAATTGGGTCACTAATTATTTCAGAGCAAAATGCAACCGGCTTTGGCTTCGCCAGAGTCGTTGTATCTGTTGCTGCACAGAGAAAAAAATTCACAACACTTTTTTTGAATTTTTTAGAAGTTAAATTTAATATATCTATGGATTTACCTAACACAGCTAGTTGTTTTTCTAGATTTTGTAATATTTTTAATAAATTAAATATTATATATCAGTGGATCTAATGATTTAATATTTGTTTTTCTGTCCTATAAAATCTTACAATTTAATAATTGTTTGCTAGTTCTATCAGTGGATTAAAATTAATATGAGTTTTAATTAGGTTCCTATTATGAAAATTTTTTGAAGAATCCAGGGACTTTTTGTTATTGGGTAGTTTACAAATATTTGTAATACCTATGATTGTTAATTTATTTAAATGTTTTTACTTCAATTTGTTTCACATAATGAATATTATTCTATGAATATTATTCAATTTTTTTATATTTATTTTTTCTTTTGTCTTGAATTTATCTTAAAATAGCTTACCTAAATATGTATTTGTTCAAAAATCCTTTAAAATTATTTTAGAAATATTCAGATATTTCTATATTAAATTTTAAATATTTAATAATTAAGCCCATTTTAATGTATTTTCTCTGAAGTGCATGCAACTCTGGCTTCCACTTTAACTTCGGTTTCAAGTTGGCTTCGGCTAACGATGCGTTGCAAGTTGCAACTAGAGGATATGCCTGCAGCTCAGCTCCTCTCTCTCTGCCTCGCTGCCCCTCCTTGCCCCTTTCTCCGTTGATCACCTTGTCGCTTTTAGCTTTTTGCTTTCTTTCACCCTCCACTCCATCCCATTTCACCTCTTTCATCGTTCTTTCACCGAGCGTCGCTGAACTGAACCGGACAACTTGGGCAGAAAGTGCAAGCCCTTGAGTTTTTACTTTCGTTGGGTTGGCTTTGCAATGGCATTATAACGGTAACCGGTTCGGCCCATTCAATGGCATCCGATCCCAAACCGATGCCCTCCCCCCTTTTTGCAATGGGAGTCGTATTTCTTTTATGTTGGCGGATTTCGCGTTTACCGTTAAAAGAAATGGAAAGTAAAAATGGCCAACCATAAAGGAACCAAAAATGGGAAGGAGAATATCGGGGTTTCTTTTGTGAATTATGTTAATTGTCTCGTTTCTTTTATCTCTATCTGCATCTCTGATATCCTGGCTAACGGCATTCCCACTAATGATCTGCAAGGGGCGACTTTTCGTAACTGTTGGGCAATTAACGGAAACGGGTAGCGTTTCAGCAGGTAACGGGAATTCTTGGGTTTTCGGGTGAAAAATTATGTGGTTATGGTTCACTGAAAACTGGGAGAAATTTTAAAGAGATGTAAATAAAAAGTTTGTCTTATAAAAGAGGCAATTTTAATAAAATAATGTTTTTGGTTTTAGGCGGTTTTTTTTAAAAGCCATTACAATAATACAATAATAGAAATATTTAGTGGCTTAAAATATTTAAAATATTTTCAGTCATGGGAACCTAGAGATAAAAGAGCTCAACAAAAATTTAGTAAATACCTTAATAAATCAAAATATAATAAAATTGAAATGTATGCAATTACTAAATAATAATAAACCTTCAATAATATTTTACAAAATATTTTTATATCAAAAATACTTAAACGTAAATTTTGTAAAATATTTATATTTTTACTGGAGATAAGAACCTAAACAATCCATTCAGTACCAAAAAAAATCCAACGAAAAAGGCAAAAACCCGTTTAATAGCAATTTACCAAAAATCCCATTTAGGCCGGCATTTTTTCGTTTCCTTTGCCATGATTGCAATTTCCTCAATTAGCATTTTTCACACCCCTTAGCCCGCATTTCGTATTTCGAAGCCCGCATTTCGTATTTCGAAGCCCGCATTCCGCCTTCTCTCTGGCCTTCAACCCGCTGTGTTCCGCAGATCAGTATGCAAATTGCTCGCGAGGCCCATTTCTAAATTCACTTTCCCTATTTTGCGATAAATTGCGTTATCAAATTTGTACGCACATGCGAGAGGCAGGCAAAAAAATTTCCCAACCAAGGCGGCGGCGACCAAGTGAATGGAATGCTGTCGAAGAATGAGATATATGGAGAGGGGAGTTGCGACTGCCACTGCCACAATTTACTTTCATTTGCCACTCAGACAGCAAACACCTGGGGCAAGTAAGTCTGCGGGCGCCTTCGCCTTATCGCATTGGTTAATTGTCGCCTTGTCGCCAAAGTGGAGCAAAGAAAATTAATTGTTTGCTCTATTTTACATAATGCCCGGGCGTCGTTGTTGTTGGCTCTTCTTATCGGCTGCCCGGAGATAAGTTGAGGAAAGAGCTGCGGTTCGTTTCCTAAGTCTTCTGTTATTCGACCAGTTTTGGTTTTTGCAAGCTATTAAATTTAAAAAAATATTAAAATATAATCAACTAAATAAATCATTTGGTAAAATTGTTCTGAAATTATTGAATAGGTTCTTTAATTTGTATTTTGGTAAAATTTATAAAAATGTTGACAAGTTTTTTGCTTAAGTCTTTTGTTTTTGCTTTAGGCTACAGCTGTTTAATTTTTAGAAATATTTTCATAGTATACATGAATAAATATTATTTTGAATAATAATTCTGAAATTAATAATTCCTAACTCTAAATTAATTCCATTTAAATTAATTTTCATGTTGTTATTAATCAATAAATTTACATTTCAAAAAAATGCACCTTTAAAAACCCTAAATATCGTAAAAATTATTTTTCTGCTGTTAATATTCCGAAAAAATCCACTTTAAAACAATGTGAATTCCATTTAAATTAATTTTCCGTTGTTATAAACCAAGCTTTATAATTTTAATGAAAAATACACACCGAAAATGACCAATTTTAAGCGAAACAACCAAAACGATTACCGAATATGTAAACCCCCATTAAACTTATGACCAAACTGCCCCCGAACCGATTTAATCATGCAATTAAGTTTACGAACCACTAACTGAAACAGTTACCGATGCAAATTAAAAAGTCATAGGAAGAAAATTAAATTAGTGTGGCAACACATGGGCATTTCATCAGCGAACTAAGGCCTCTTTCAACATTCGAGCACGCTTCAGAGCTAATCGGTTTACCCCGTGTTGCCATCAGCCATCTGTTTATCTGCAGGAAAGAAGTTACTTAATAACCATAAAAAAAACCCAGTTAACTGAGGCAAACACACACACACATATGATCGAAAGTAAATTGCCCCTTTTACAAGAAAGAAAAAACCTTCGACGGCTGTTAACATTTTTGCGCTTTTTCTGCTTTTTCCACTCCTTCTACTTCGCCATTGTTGTTGCTCGCTGCTGCGGTGCGAACAAATTTCACTTTCACAGCATCCGAAGCTCGTGATATCGACATGTGTAGTTAATTACGCATGATCTGGAGGGGGTTCCAAGGGGGGTTTCATGGTTATATAGGGGGGTCTTGGGGCCGACTTCAATTTCTATGCCACTATGGCAAATAATATCGATCGTTTACGGCCACAAAAGCCACAAGGTGGCCACAAATGACATCAAATTGAGTGGAAACGCTGGTCTTACCGTTACAATTTCGAAATGCTGCACTGCAAGAAGAGTGTTATGAAATTGTTATATTTATCAACAAGTGGGTTGAAATATTCATAGCTTAATTTGGCTTGTCTATCGGTTTTTTAAGACCACTTAAAAATAATTCTTTCAAAATATGAAAGCTATTGCTATCTATAAATTAGCATAAATCTTAAATTTAAATTAAATTAATTGAACCACGTTTAATAAATATGAATTTTATTTATGTTACATCTTAAATGGAAAATTTTCTCATTAAATCCAGTTTATTAAATATGAGTTTTATGGTTTTTTTGGTTATCAACTAATCTTTAAGTGTAATTTAACACGCTTCTGTGGCAATTAAACGCCGTACTGCATCTTAGTAATATGAATAAATGTGCTCTAAAAAATATATATAAAAAAAACTGGTAGCCATAAAAATTGGCATAGAAATTGATAACAGAGATTTAATTGTTTTCGGTGTATTTAAAAGCAGCTCCACAGCATCTGCAATAGTGAAACTTTTACCGACGGCGGCAACAACCGCCACTTGGAATCGATCGACAAACAACACAAAAAACATTCCAACGCATAAAACACCATTCCAAGTTCTGTGTTTTGTTTGCTCTGGCAACCGCACCTCACGTCAATCCACTCGTATTTTTCGGAGACCCATTCCATCTGGGATCATCTTGTCTTAGGATCAGCTATCCCATGTCAAGAGCAACAAATTTGTCAGCTACTCAATTAAGCAAATACCCCAAGACGTTTATGAAGACATATAGAAACGTATTTATAAGACGCCAAGCTCCCCGGGGCTCCGAAAAATGCCAAAGATGAATGAAAACGAAAAAAAATAGTGAGCTTAGTTTTAGTTTCGACGGGGGATTTGTGAAAGCGTTCAATTAAATTAATGGACTCTCCAAGCAGCCGTTTTGGCAAATGCCAAAACCAAAAATAAATGCAGCGAGTGCTGAAAAATAATTACTTGCAATTTCGTTTTCGTTTTTAATTGACAACCCATGTCCAATATTCCTTATATGGTCATTAAATAGTACATGGGTTGCACCAATGAGAGTTATTATCGAATTAAAGCAATCCGAGGGGCTGAAAATGTGTGAATAAAAGCCTTATAATTTCTTAAATTATAGGTAGAGTCAAGCAAATAGACTCTGGGATTTACAGGAAATGTCGTATGTGCTAATGCCTGCTATTCGGGAACTGATATGCCATTCAAATGTCAGATGATTCCTATCGATATCCGGCTTCGGGGGGCCCGGGTCCCAAAAAGTAAGCCACGTAAATTACCGAGAATTAGAACGATCCAACAACCGCGAGTTATGTGAGTGCAGTGGTTCACCTAGTTTGCAATGGACCAGTTACCATATATCATGTACCATCTATCCACCGTCCACCATATATTTTATTTTAGCGTCACGCATTGTCATTCAATCATTCGGCGACAGTGGAGACATCGCCACCAGTCAGCCAATCCAACGACTTTTTATTGCATTTTCACTTGCTTTGCTTTTTTTCACACGATTTAATGCTCAAATGCTATAAATATATGAGTGCCGGGAATGAATGAAAAATGCTGAACCCAAAGATCGTAAACTAATTAGCTGAAAACAAAAGTCTGCAGTTGCACCTTTCGCCTGCAAATAATTTTTATAGTGTTAATTAAAAAAGAAAACAAAAAGAAAAATATACATATGCCCTTATATGCGGCAGCTGTAAGAAACAGAAAATAAAAGAGAGGGAGACGCAACTTCACAGCCCAAGAAGAAGAAGAAGAAGGCGGCGGAAACTTTCACTTGCCAAACAGCCACAATAAACAATTCCATTTGGCAGTTACACATAACACAACAGCAACATCAGCAGCAACAATGAGCATTAAACAAGCTCCATCAGCTGCTGAGGAGGAAGATTTGAACAATTTGTTGTCTTCTTTTGTTGGCGATGGAAGTCGCGCGATAAGGAATTTGTTTGGGTGCCAGCAATTAGCAAAAAAATACGAAAAAACTAACCAACCAAATTTCGCTGCCCTTTGCTAATTGCCAAAGATTTCTAGTTTTATATGCAAATCTCTGGCCATTTCCTAGGGAAGAAAGTGGCCGAGAAAATCAAATAAAATACCTACTCAAATAAATGAATAAAACACCGTTAATTTGGGAAGAGACCTCGAAAAAAAATCAAATCAGTTGGAAATTTGTTGCTAATTTTATGTTTTTTTCTGGCTGAAAGAACGCTAATGGTTTTAGATACTGACCTAACCCATTTCTTGGCCAAACAGAAAATATCATTTTAGAATTCAAAAAGAGAGAAAAAATGTTGAAAATATAATTATAAATGTCAATTTTACAGAAATTATTAAAATGTTAAGTTATGTCACTTCATAAATATTTTTTAAAATAGTTTTATTTGTACAATTTTTGTAACATACATGGGTTTTTTATAGGAATTTGTCTATTTAACTACATATTTGTAAGAATCGAAAAGGTTGTAGAAAATATAAAAGAAGTTAATATCTGCGATACGAAATCTTGAAATCTAAGCATTTTATAACAAAGAATTCGAACCTATTATTGAAGGTAAATTGTTGTGATGATGAAAATGAGAAAACCGCGATTGCATAACCCAATAAGCTGTAGGGTCACTACTACTATCCCCACCCACCCCCTCCTTTTCGACCAAAAAACAATCGTCAGCTAGTTTAGTGGTATCCGTTACTGTTTCAGTGGGTTAATAGTACACTTGCTCAACACCAGCAAGCCGGTTTCCTCGGACGCTTCTCCGCGGACTTTATGGCGCGGCTTGTTAAAAACCCATTTACATGTGTTTTTTTTAAGAAGAAGACACTATCCACCATGTGTAAAAGTAAAAACTGCCAGCCCAACTGACTCCCAAGTTAGAGCCAAATAAAAAGAAGGAGAAAAATAAAAAAATAAAAAGAAATATTAGCGGGAGAGCAAGTGAAATGCGTTCGAGGCAGAAAAGCCGAAGCCGAAGCCGCTTACTTTTCCATCGCTGCGGCGGCTGTTTGGCTGTGTGAAAGCTGTCAGTCTTCGGTCTTCCAGTCTTCAGTCTTCCAGTCTTCAGTCTTTATCGGCACTCGAACGCAGGCGCACCGTCGCAAGCGCTGAAAAACCAAGATCCAAAAGCACTGTTAAACGTAAGGAAAAACAGTCGAAAATTAATGGTTGATCGTAAAGTGCAGCCACTGTGTGGAAAATGCCGTCGCTGCGTTGGCGTTTTAAACTCGGATTCGGCATCGGATTCGTAGTTTGGATTTGAAGAAGCTAAAAAGCCAAGAGTTGTCTTCGCCCGAGTACTGTTATAGTGAAAATAGAAAGTGGTTCCTGTTTGGTGCGCGCGCGAGTTTTCATTTGCTTTACATAAAATGCAGTTTTCTTTCTCCGATGCGCGTGTATTATATTAACTGACACTATAAGACGGGAAAACGGGCAATTGTGGCTATTAATTTGGCTGCTTAATGACGGTCATAAAAGTCTAATAGTACAAACATACGGGGTGATTTTGTTTGAGCATTATTATTATTAGTGTGAGATAAGCAGAAAAGCATTTTGGATAACAGTGTTTTCTAACGGTTTACAACTAGTGTTAATAACAGCGTGTTTACAGGTTCTGTTATCCAAATGGTATTCTTATTTTGGATAACAGTGGTTTACTAACGGTTTACAACTAGTGTTAATAACAGCGTGCTTACAGCATCTGTAAACTATGAGATGGCCTCAAAAAAAATATTCGTATGCAAATCCGCCGCATTGTTTACCCTTGTCCCCCTTTCTTTTCTTGCAGACGCCACACACCAAAAACAAAAACAAAACTGAGAAGAGTAGAGAAGAAAGCCGCAGAGTAGCCGAGGCCGAGTAGCGAAATCCAAAAATCCACATTTTTGGTTTCCAGGGCGAACAATTTGGAATTTCAATTTCAAGCCAAACCCCAAACACACAGAACCAGATCAAAATGGGACACCTGACGCGACGCAGC
This sequence comes from Drosophila prostipennis, assembly GCA_037075205.1. Lineage (NCBI taxonomy): Eukaryota > Metazoa > Arthropoda > Insecta > Diptera > Drosophilidae > Drosophila > Drosophila prostipennis. The sequence continues at coordinate 271,497 of JBAMCJ010001224.1, read as the reverse complement.
AGCAGCCTAATGGCCATAGTCCTATGCCTGGTACTCAACACAAAGGTGAGTAATATATCACATATTGTATACGAACCATAAGATCCATAAGAAAGTGTGGGCCAGCTCATTTCAATTAGGAAGCGTACAGTTAGAAGATAGATCTGTGTTGTATGGCCCACTTTATAGCAGCAGCAGCAGCTCATTTCGTATGCAGACCCAACCTCTAGCGGATCTCTTCACTTTCGACTCAAAGATAGACTACCGTTCGATCAATAGCGATTCGAATGCAAATCACTTGGAGTGCCTATTGACGGATTGAGTTGGTTGGGTTGGATAGTCAGAAGAGACTATGGGATGCATATAGCGGACTGCTGGCGGATCAATATCAATATCGTAGCGAGAGAGTCTGGACAGCCAGTGAGGAATGGCGGAAAATATAACAACTAAACGGCACTTTGCTAATCATTGCAATTAGAGTTGGAAAATTAACTGAGAGAGAGAAAAGGAGGGAGAAATGTAGAAGAGAAGAGGGAAAATCTATATAACAAAGATTTATATTTTTACAGTGAGTGAGTTAACAGAATCTTAACAGAAAGTTTGACATTTACGAGGTATTCAAGACATATTATGCAAAGCTTTAAAGATATTGAGGTTTCATATAATGCAAATATATTTTAAATACTTAAATAGATACAAAATAATATTAGCAAGACAGATGTTCACGAAAGAATAAATTCCAACCAATTCCCTATTTAAAATATATAATCTTTTAGAGGTTAAAGAAAATATAAAACAATTTTTTTGATACCACAGTAAAAATATTTTATTATAAAAATAAACGAAAACACTTTCTTAAAATTAATCAGAGAGGTTATCTTTATGTTAAAGAAACTTTACCCCAGAGGCTCAGCCCCGAAAGCTCTATAGTCTATTTTTCTATTAATCAAGCTCTAAAAATATAGTTAAATGATTTTATAAACCTAAATACACCTAATATTCAATGCTGCCGCGGCGCTGACTGTCAATCAATATTAGAAAAGGCCATAAATTTGTTCGATTTCTTGGGGCTGCCGCACGCTTTCGATTGATAAGCATGGCCAAGACAAACTGTTTTTCTCCCCTCGAAAAAAAAGATCCAGCCTTCAGTGGGTTATTTAAAGCGCATCAATCATTGGAGGCCGATGGAAAACTCACAAACACACATCGCTTTTAGCAGAGTTTAGCCGATGCAATCACGTCAAGGAAAACTCAAACTCAAACTGGCCAGAAGAAAACTGTTGGCCATGCGAGTATCTGAGTATCTGAGTATCCAAGCATCCAACTAACCAACTGCGTGTCTGGGTGCTGAGGCGGCGAAGAAATTGCAGTTATGCTCTGATTTGTACCAGTTTTGACTTTCTTGTTTATGGCGCATTAATTCACAGAGATTGCTTTATTATTTATTTATTGTCAGTTTTCTTTCTCCAAGGCGAAGAAAAAGGAGAGAAGAAAAATTACCAATGCCAGCGAGGAGGCAGCGATCCAATCGATCGATCGATGTGTTTATATTGATATCTCCATCGCCCAAGTGCGTGGAATGTCCAAAAAAAGAAAAGAGTCGAGACGGTGTTTCATTTTCTGATTTTTCGTTAGGCACGTTGTTGCTTCTTTTGTTGGCCAGCTCGTTTTCCTTTGGTCATTTCACTTTCAAAATCATCTCACGACATCTCAACGCGTGGTCACCAGCCACCGAAAGCCAAGAAAAAATAATAAATAAATAAACAGAAGACAAACAACCTACAGAAAAATCCACACCGTCATCGAGTTGGATTTAACTTTCGGTTTTGGTGGGGCCCCCTTTGGAGGCTTTTGAGATACATCCGCTTCCCGTGTGCAGCCAGAAACCCATAAAATTATGAACCAGATGTGAAAAAAAGAAAGAAAGAAAGTGACAAAAGCCCAGCAGAGGGCGGAGGGCGGTGGGCGTGGCTCTTTTTCTGTTTCTCTTACGCAATGGATTAAACTCTTTTTTTTGGGATTTTTTTTCTTATAAGCGTGCCGCTCTGCCAACCATTTAATTTCAAAATACTCCAGCTGTCGTGTAATTTTCAACGCTTCGCATCGCCTCTTTCCAAATGTCGTCGAGAGTGATTTCGGTTTCGGGCTGAAATGATTGCCATTGCATAACCCAAATCCAATTATGTGACGGAATAAGATGGCGTAGACCAGCCCCGAAAACAAGAGCTTTCCGCAATCCTGTGATCTGAGCCATAACCTAGGTTGTAATCGAAACATTTATGGGGGAGGCATTGTATTTTGACATCACTTTTGGTGGAACGAGATGCCGAATTGAGAAAGAAAAGTGGGGGACTTATAAAAGACATTTTAAAATTCAAGAAATGAAAATAATGTACTGCCTTAAATGATGAATTTATTCCATAAAAATTTTTTTATTTTATTTTGGAAACAATTTTTATTATTTAGGCTTTGTAAATTTGTATTTTAAATTTGAATTATTTGTATTTATGTTTAGTTAATTGTAAGCTTTTCAAAACGAAATAGAAAAGATTTGATAAACAATAATATTTATAGGGCCATTTTAAGAAAAGGGTATATGCAACACTGCGTATGCGTGATATCCTTCATTTGTAAGACTACAAGACGTATTACTCATACGCACTGTGGAAGGATTTTTTATTTGATTTGAATGAAAAAGGTGATAGAGTTGGATTAGATTTTAAATTTTAAAATCATAAATTTATCCTAATTAATTCATACTAAATATTTCTAATGTAATACCTCTAGTTTTTACCCATTTCTAATCATTTTTCCCGTTGTTTTCTTTCCACAGCACCTTTCAGTGCATGGCGATGCCTCGCACATTGAGTCCGCCGCCCTGCCCCTCGAACACAGGGCCGGCTATGGTCCACCGGCGCCCATTTACGGAGCGCCCCAGGGCCCATTGAGCACTGGAGCCACCAATGATGTTTCCGAGGAGGCTTGGCCCCTGGCCAGCACCAACGACAGTCCGCAAATCAAGCACCTGCAAGTGCAGTGCGAGAAGACCCACATGCGGGTGAACATCGAGTTCGACCGGCCCTTCTACGGCATGATCTTCTCCAAGGGATTCTACAGCGATCCCCATTGTGTGCACTTGAAGCCCGGAACTGGCCATCTGAGTGCCACCTTCGAGATCTTCCTGAACAGTTGCGGAATGACCAGCTCGGCCAATCACAATGCCGCTGGCTATGGAGCTCCCACGCCTTCGGGCAGCTATGTGGAGAACACCATCATCATTCAGTACGATCCCTATGTGCAGGAGGTCTGGGATCAGGCCCGCAAATTGCGCTGCACCTGGTACGATTTCTACGAGAAGGCCGTGACCTTCAGGCCCTTCCAGGTGGACATGCTGCATGCGGTGACTGCTAACTTCCTGGGCGACAATCTCCAGTGCTGGATGCAAATCCAAGTGGGCAAGGGCCCCTGGGCCTCCGAGGTCTCGGGTATCGTGAAGATTGGACAGACAATGACCATGGTGCTGGCCATCAAGGATGATGAGAACAAGTTCGATATGCTGGTGAGGAATTGTGTGGCCCATGATGGCAAGCGGGCTCCCATTCAGCTGGTGGACCAGAATGGCTGCGTTGTGAGGCCCAAGATCATGAGTAAATTCCAGAAGATCAAGAACTTTGGACCCTCCGCCTCCGTCGTTAGCTTTGCCTACTTCCAGGCCTTCAAGTTCCCCGACTCGATGAACGTGCACTTCCAGTGCGTCATCCAGGTGTGCCGCTACAACTGCCCGGAGCCCAAGTGCGGTCCTGGTTTGCCGGGTGGCGAGTATGGTCTGCCACAGATTGGAGGCCCCAATGGTTTGTCCGAGGAGTACGGTCCCCCAGAGGCCTATGAGAGGAATGACTTTGCCTTGGGCGGAGGCCCTGGAGTCTTGCCACCCGCCGCCTATCCCGATCCACGTCACCCTGCTTCGGATGCCACGGGAGCTTACTCGGAGAACCAACCGGATGTGGTGCCCTCGCCCCAAGCTCAGACCTCGGCGGCAGTGCCCACTGCCGATTCGGCCTCCGTTTCCGGTCCGGCCAGCTCTCAGAGTCCTCAGCCCACGGGCAGCAATGAGTTGGGTCTGCCACCACCACCTCTGCCAGGACAGAGTGGTCAGTACAGCACGGTGAAGCGCAAGGATGACCTGAGTGCCGGCGGCAACCTGGTTTCCCTGGGAGGACGCCCCCGATCCGTCGAGGGACTAGATGATCTGCGTGGCGTTCGCCGGCGCCGGGATACCATGGACATTGTGATGAAGCCGCAGAGGATCTACAAGCGGAATGCCCAGGAGATGACGGATGTGAACACCAGCCGGATCATCCAGGTGGTGGCACCCGGAGATGTGAACTTTGCTCTCAACAGCAACGCCAGCAACGAGACGGTGGTCATCCAGTCGGCCCGGTCGGCGGATGCGGAGACCATCTGCATGTCGGTGCCCAGCTTTGTGGGTGGACTGGTGATGCTGCTGCTCGTCCTGGCCGTCGCCTCTCTAGTCGCCGCCTTCCTCTTCGTCCGTGTGCGTCACTTCGACCGCAAGGGAGCGGGCATGGCCTATGTGAACTAAGCCGGGGAATCGGGAATCTCTGGATTCTGGAGGAGATCCCTCATCATCATCAATCAGCGACAAGGATCGGCGTGAACAGAAAACCAAATCAGTTTTATGTGCACTTCAAAAACAAACACTCATCCCAACACATCAGCAATCTTTATAGGCAACAGCTAATGGAGCTTGAAAAGTATTGATATTTCGATATTTTCGATATATTTTAAACTTCAATGTTTATGGGAAAGCTTTTTCCTTGAAAATATCCGTGTTATCAATACGATATTGTGAAAGTATCGAACATATCGATAATTTTCAAGCTCTACCCCCTATATCCTACATCACTATTTATTCTTCGGTTATTTATTGAGACACCCCCAAGTTTCCACTTTTACCACCACACGCTCTATCTTCTCTATATGTTTCCCTAGTTTTAGACGAAGCGAAATTGAATTGTCAGACTTGTTAAGTTTCAGTTATGCCTACAAAAGGATTCGAGGCCATCTGATCGGACAGATATAGATAATCCTCGAATGTTACAATATGCAAGTTAATATCGAAAACAAAACAAAAATCATAAACGAAGTAAAGAAGCGGCAAAAATGGAAAAGCAGAAAATCGTTTACAATAAGTTAATATAGCAAATGTATATATTAAATTATTTATTTATTACTTTATTTGATAGCTGCGAAATAATAAAAAGTTTACTTTTATTAAGCACCGTGTGTTTTAAGTGGTTCTATTGCCATTCATTATCGGGCAGGGGTTACCTTACTGATAAGAAAACGCCAGCAACGCTAATGCAAAGTTTATCAGGCTGATGAAATGTTTGGGTAGGCTTTGATAAGCCTTTGTTTTGGCCGTGACTGGAAGTTTTGCTAAAAATAAATATAAGTTTGGTCAAAAAAATGAATAGGCCTTATAACACATAGGTCATAATGAGCTAATATGAACTAGAGCTAACTTTCGCATCTTTAATTTGCCAACTGATGATTACCAGTCCTAACTTGTTTATAAAGGGGTGATTAAAAGTATACTACATTCTTCTGGTTGGCTTTCTAAAACTGCATTATCATTATGATATTGAGGAAAAACTTGACGCGTTGCTTAGTTATTTTGGCTCCAGTGCACAATCATCATGAATTATTACACAGAAAACATTTTTTAAAAGACCGATCAAGATAATAAATCAATTTTAAATTAAACAGTTTAATTGACGAACTTAGAGATAGAAAAAAATATTTCAAATAAAATTAGTCGCTTTAAAAAACGATCTTTTAATTAATACTGCTTCTATACTGATAAGAACATGATATCTACGTCAGAATACACCTCCAAAAGCAACAGAAAACCAAAAGAGAAGTACGAAAATACATGTAAATTTATTGGGAACACATATTTACATATCGATCTAATCCCTTTGAGCTTAAACACTTTAAAAACAACAGCGTCCGCAAATCCGCATCTGGAATTAATCCGGATTCTTTGCACGCATCTATAATAGCCGCCTGAGCTTCGTGTCCCTGGGACATAGTATAGTACATACGAATTCATTCAAATAATATTGACTACATCTAGGTTGAACTAAAGCGATTAATTAGCACTCAAAATTGCAACAATTGATAACAATGGGTGGCGTCTGTTCTACGCAGCACGGGCGTCATTAATGGTGGAGGGCACATGGACCTCCAGACCCTCCATGTCCTTGGACAGAATGATTTGGCAGCCCAGACGCGAGGTGTCCGTCAGTTCGTAGGCCAGATCCAGCATGTCCAGCTCCTCATCGCCGGGCTTATCGGGCAGCTTCTCGAAGTCCGCGGTCTTGAAGATCAGGTGGCAGGTGGAGCAGGTCAGGGTGCCCTCGCAGGCGCCGAAACCATCCAAATCCACGCTGTTGTTGACCACCACGTCCAGCAGGGAGTCGCCTACCTTGCCCGACGTCTTGATCTTGTCCCCGTTGGCACGCACGAAGGTTATGTTAACACTGCAAACAGAGATTGGTCAATGTTTATGTTGGCTTCGGGGTGTGAAACCCTCTTTATGAGGTGGTGGCTACTCACACATCTTTCGTTTTCAGGGCCAATCCCGCCGAGAAAGTGCGTTGCGTTGCAATGATCGCAGGTGAGGATCGCAGGTTGAGGCTGCGCAGCGCCAATCGGGTGGCTGCTCTGCAAGTGTTTATGACTAGCATTCTGGCGAGGATTCCTTCTCAATCTCTATCTGGAACTGACCACACGCACCCACTCGTGTCGCTGCGATCGGTTGTTAAATAATAAGGAATCCAATTAAAATTTAGTTGAACGTGAAGTCGCAATATGACCGTGGCGGGACTTTCCAAAAAAACAATCAAAAATAATATACTGAAAATACTGAATTCGCAAAAGTTAAGTGTTCACACAGGCCGCAGTAACTGCAAAATGAACTAATTGTATTGCGCATGCCCTACTGTTAAACTTTTTTTTATTTTTAACTAATTTTAATTATTATCATTCAATTTATTCGTGAATGCGAAATATTTAAACTAATTGTTCGACTTTTTAAATTAACAAATGGCTTGTTTCTTAATGTTTTGCGTCTATTTTTTACAACACACTTGGTTAATTGGGTGATAATTAAAAATCAACTGTATAAGAATATAAAAAAAAAAAACAATTTTGTGGTGAACCGCTGTTGCGGCTCCAGTGTGAACACACAAAATACTAAAATATGGTTGCAGCAGCATGCAGTAAATACCTGTATGTAGCTGTGACAGCCTGGCAACCTTGTGTTAGTCACAACAAAAAAACAGATAGCAGTGTAGGAATAAATTAAATTACGTTTTAAAAGCTAAACAATGGGCGTGTTGGACAATGTTGCGAACTACTTCACAGGGGAGGCGTCCCGAAACAAGAACTCCTCAATAATAGCCGGCCTGCTGGTAGGAATACACCATACGCAGACAATAAGCCCGCCCACCTGACTCTGCAACTTTTTTTCTTCCTAGTTTTTCGCAGGATGGTGGGTTCTAATCGATGCTATGTCCATCGATGGCCAGCACCAGATTACCACAGGACACGTCTTCATAGGCATCTTCGGGACCATCAGCTTTTGCATGGTGAACGCGGTGAAGGGGGAACATGTAAGAAGGGGGTCCACTTTGAATGGGGGCCTGCCAAATGACTCACTCCTTTTGTTTACTTAAATAGATCTCGGAGGAGAACTCCTCGGAATCTGGAGCCAGGATAGCCAAGATCTGGCTGCTTGTGGGCTTCGTCATGGGCTTTGCCTCCATCATAGCCGCCGTCTGGGTGATGATCGATGACTTCATCAACAATGGTAACAGATTAGCCAAGTTCCAAGGGTACATCATATTATAAACACTGAATAATCCTCTTACAGACAAGAAGGATGGCTGGTTCGGAGTGGCCCTGCTCATGCAGAACGTCTTCATCCTGTTCGCCAGTCTGATCTACAAGTTCGGGCGCAGCGAGGAGGAGTGGAACGAGTAGAGGGCTTCCATCCAAGATTCTGCACACGGGAACGCTGCTTTTAGTATCTAGACTCATACGTACATATTCAGGAGTCCCCAGGAGTTAATGCCGGAGGCAGAGGACACCACCATCACCACTCGCAAGGCCTCAATCCATTTTGAAAAGCATAACTTGTACATTTCTGTTTCCAAACAGATTCGAAAGAATCAAAGAAGTAGGGGAGTTTGCATGTAAAACCTTCACTACTTCCGATACGAATCAAAATGGAACGCAGAGTAGGGCTAATAATCTCATTTATACTAAACATAATAAACGACAAGTCACTTGCGTAAGGTCACCGTTTGAGCAGTGGTTTATTTTCAGGCGGAGAGCGTTGTGAGTAGGAAGAACAGGAGTTGGATCACCCAAAGCCGCCCGCCGCCCCGACTACATCTATAAGGATAGTGACCGGTAAGAGGAAAGACTTGAGAGCCAGTCAAACTTGTGCATCGTACGCGTCAATGGGACACTCGTGCTCGTTCTGCAGGCACCACTGCGGCTGCATGGCCTCCGCACCCAGGCCGTTGTCCACCAGTCGCTGGCGATGAAGAAGCAGACGCGACTCGGCCTGGCGCCAACCCCCGGCGGGATTGGACCACAGACGCTCCGCCAAGGCACTGGCTCTCGGCCAGAAGCGGTTGTCCAGCGTATGCTCATCGATCTGCTCCGACCAGATGGCTCCCTCGGCGCCCAGGACATGGTGCTCATAGTCGCCGGCAATGGACTTCAGGCTGTTGTCGTAGACCTTCTGCCAGCCAATGTAGGGCGAGCACCAGTTGTTGCCATCCGTCACCCAGCCAGCTCCGCCGCAGTCCAAGTACAGAGCATCATAGTTGGACACTATGATCTTGTAGCCGCGCTCCAGGATCTTCTTCACTTTGGGATCGGCGCCAGTGGTCCAGATCTGAATGATGTAACGCTCCGGGTTCAGATACTCATCGATGAAGGGCTCTTCGGTGAGTCCGCTGGTCCACAGGATAATGGGTGTCTGCGTGCCATTGGCCACCTTGTCCACACGAGCGAGGGCCTCCGTTTGGAAGTGACCCCACAGACGCATAAAGTCAGCGGTCTCCAGACCCCAGCGCTGGTTCTTCATCCACTTCTGGATGGTCCGGCTGCTGTTCCAGCAGCTGGTGGACACCTCATCGCCGCCCATGTGGAAGACATCGGGGTGGAACTGCTCGTACATGGTGCCATAAATGTCCTCCAGCACATCGTACATCTCGTTCACCGTGGGATCCAATTGGCCACATGGTGGCTCCACGCAGAACGACTTCCATGGCTGGGCATTGAAGCAGGCGGTCATGTTCTTGTGCTGCCAACCCTCACCCACATGGGCGGGGGCATCGAACTCGGGCATAACGCGGATGCCACGCACCCTACCGTACTCCACAACCTCGGCCACATCCCGACGCGAGTACACCTGGCGCTGGGAATAGGCTCCCAGCTTGTGCAGCTCCGGGCGCTTGCGCACCTCCAGGGGGAAGCTGTGCGAGTCGGTGATGTGCCAGTGGAAGGTGTTCAGCTTGACCAGGGCCATGCCCTCTAAGGGAGGGGGAAGAAGGATAATGGTTAAAGTTATGGTACATAAACCCCTTAATTGCCTGTATTCCCAACCAAAGCCTTACCCAACGTCCTCTTGATTGACTTCACGGAGTAGTAGTTACGGGAGGTGTCCAGGAGCAGGCCACGCCACTTGTACACCGGAGCATCGGTGATGGTGGCATTGGCAGTCACCTGGACCTCTCGGCGGATATCATCGTAGACGATCAACTGGGCCAGGGTCTCCAGCCCATGACGGGCGCCAAAGAAGTTAGCGGCCGTGATGTTGGCCAGCACATGACCAGAGGCATCCGTGTCAATGTCCAGGGTGTAGCTCTCATCCGTATCCAGGGTGAGCCTGGCCGGAGCCGGTTCATCAGGGGTGTTGATATTAACAGACAAACGATAGCCACCGCGGGCCAGGACTTTGCGATCCGGGATCTGGGCGTTAAGCATGTCCATGAAACGATCTTCGGCCGCTCGCCACAGCTTCTCCTGCCGGGCGGTGCCATTCAAATTGAAGTCGATGAAGGAGATGTCCACCTGGCGCATCAGCGTGTCCAGACGCACTGCACCCGTGGGCTGGGGCCACAGGGTGCCGATGGAGCTGCCGCAGAAGAGCCGGCACACGGGCATGCTGATGGCCTTGGCGTAGTTCTCCTCGCTGAGCTCCACCTTCTGGCAGAGGCCACTGCGGCACTCATAGCCGTAAACCAAGTCGCTGGTTTGGAAGAGAAAGTCGGTGATTTATATAGTATATTATATGGTTTCTTCAACCACTTACTCCGAGCTGTGGGCCGTCAGGTGAGCCACCAGGGCCAGGAGCACTGCCACTCCTAGTGCAGTCCGTTTCATTTCGTCAACCTCAGCACAGAAACTCTCAAAGCCAACTGGCGAATGCTTCGGGAATTATAATTAAACAGATTGAGTATTTCAAAACAAGTTTCTGCCTTTGCCGCCGAGCAGAGAGCTCATTGTCCGTGCCAAAGAGTCAAGTCAAGTAAACAAAGAACCGGATTTTCAGCAAGCCCACTTGTGAATACCCTTCCTCTTCAAGGATTGGAAAAGTCGAGATTTATTATTCAACGAAGATAAAATATATTTTTTAATAAATGCAAGATTATAAATAATCTGTAAAGTATTAGTAATATCTCAAATTGAATAACTAACTATTCCACAGAGAATTACTATAAAAAAAATTGTTTAGTACTTTAAATAGTATAAGTAAAATTTTGTATACTCTCTCACAATTGATAAAATTTTCCACAAAGTGTTACAAAAAAATATAAATAAATATTTTTTGAGTACGTGTAGGCCTTAGCCCACTTCTTATCGGAAGAAAAATGAGTATAGCAACACAGTATTATTTCTATTTTGAGAGTAAAATTCTGAACTATAATATTTACTTCGATGGTTAATAAACCCTTAACAAGGATGATCCAATCCGGTTCTTAGTGCCCAGAAAAAAGGCTGTAGAAGAATAAGCTCACAATAATTCACCGCCGCACAAATATAGGTAATTCCAAATCGATTCCAACTGAACTTGCTTACTGTTCAATGCAGACTAAAGCTATGGCTTCCCCCTATTGCCAATTTATCTGCCCACCAGCATCGATTCTGGCCAACACTCGCACACTCACACAATCGACGAGGTGGGGGAGGAAGATGAGGAATGTCAAGACAAGATTACATAGTTTTGCTTTTTAATTATCTTTCCCCGGGCCGGTCGTCGTATTTTTAAGTTCAAAGCCACTGGCAGAATAGCAATCTGGTATTGTAAATCTTGCCGACTGAGTCTTTGGCCACTCAATGGGACTCTCAACAAGATTGCGGAGTGGGTAAACACAAATTTATAATGCCCATTTTGGAGTGTACTTACTAAGCCATTGAGAGTTATTTTTATTGTCTAATCTTATGTTATAATTCTACGTAGGATTCACGCCCTTCAGTGTTAGTGTATTATCCTCGTAGACTTCCAGAACGTCAGCCAAATGCTCGTTGTCTCTGGGCTTCTTGAACTGCCGTCTTCTTGTTGGCCGCCTTCTTGCGCTTGGGAACTGGTTTCTTCAGGCCGTGATCTTGCATGGAGCGAATGCCCTGCTTTTCCAGGTACTCGTCGATCTTGGCATCGTCCATGGCATCGACCGTAGCTGAGCGCCAAAGCTTCTGGAACTCGTCGTCCACCTAAAGAAATTTAAATACAATTGAAATATCATTTTAAATCCAACTTTAAATTTAAATTTTGGGATGATAAACTAAACCTTATAAAATACTTTAAAATATTTAAGTACTTCTTGATCTATCTTTGCCTGTCTTTTTTAGCACTATTTTCTAAATAATAAAAAGTAAACTCACCGAAAAATTGGCGGTCCTATCGTTGTAGAATAAGATCTTCTTTTTGTCAATGGGTCTGATAATGAATAGGATTTCAGCAGCGCGGTTTTTCAGGACCTTTTCGCAGTGCGGCAGTGATTCCTGGACATCGTCAAGTAAAATGCCACCCAGGCCCTTTAAATCGTGTTGTTTCAACAGTCGCAACAGGGTTTTGCCATCCTTTATTTTGTAGACTGGCTTGAAACTGAACTTGGTGCCACAGGGACTGGCCTCCACCTTGGGATTGTTGTGCAGAGCCTCGCTGGAGAGCCACTAAAAGAGAGAAATACTGTAAAATCAACCAAAGGAGTATGTAGATGAACTACAACTAACATTTTTAACGGACTGTCCAATATCCAGTTGGTTGGTCTCGTCCAGAATCTCCTCAATGGTCAGTGGATGATCATCGCCGTCCTGGTGGCGTGTGCGCATGAATTTCACAATCTTGGCCAGCACTCCAAAGCGGTATTGGGAGCTGCCCGACATGGTCTTGTATCTGAAAAGGAGTTAGGAGGTGTCCACATGGTTACAACCAAATCCTGAGTCAGGAAAAGTCCTAAAGCAACTTACGTTGAGGCATCCAACTTGGGAGCCGTGGGTGGACGCATTTTCCGCTTGGAATCATCGCTGGGTGGCGGCGGCGCTGGTCTATCGGGCTTGGACTTCTTCTCCACGCTATTTTGAAAGGATAAATCAGTTTTCAAGGAACAATCATTATCGAGGTGGCCACATGGCTGGTACTCACGTGGGCGTGGCCATCGCCCTCTTCTTGAAGGCCTCGCGTTCGCGAAGCAGTGCTGGATCCATTTTGATTGTTTTTTACTCTTTATCCTTATCAAAAACTAACTTTTTGTGGAGTAAAATCAAGAATTTACAAAATCTAAACAAAATCCAACTCAGCTGTCTGTGGAACCACAATTTACCAGGGCTGCGTAGCTATGGTTTAACAGCTGAACCAGTTTGGAACTAGTTCACTTTATACTCTTTTAAAAACAGTCGGTTAATTTTTAAAACGGTAATTCATTTGTAGATTGAATTTTAAGAAAAAAGTCATTATTTAAAATCCTTACATTTTTATTATGATTTAAATAAAATATTTTTTTAACTATTTTCTTGTATCTTGAATGTTTTAAGTTGAAACCTATAAAATAGGCAAATTCATTTTTTACTAAATCTCTTTTTGACCATTAAATATTTGTAAACTTAGTTTCAGCTTCGTAAATTTATGTATTCCCTTCCATTCCTCCCAAGCTTAATTAATATACACCAAACGCTTTTTGTTTTCCATTAAATATTATTTATTTATTGGCTTATACAGTAAAATATTTGTTAAATCTAATGTATATGAAAAGAATATCTTTCACGCACGGCTAAATCGTGAGTTTACGAGACAGAGTCAATACTCTTGGGAAATTCATTTTGCTTAAATTTCATTGCTTTGCTGGATGATCTCGTCGGAATACGTTAGTAATAGTTCAAGTTACACAGAGTTCGTTTCTGTATCATGGGTAGATTCAAAAGTCCCCTAAGCGGTATGTTTTATACGTACACATATATACGACACATTTGGGTATATATTATATAGCAAGCATTGCGGTTTCGTTGGCATTCCGTTTAAAGGTCGTATGGGTCTTTCTACGAGTGCTCTGTACGAGAGCCCCTTGAGTTATAGTCAATAGTAGTCAACGGGTGTGGTGAATTCGTTGGCTGTTTGTTCACCCGTCTCCGTTCTCCGTACGCCGTTTCCGTTTCCGGTCTGCGTTCTCCAGTCTTCGTGGTTCTTGTGGCATTCCGTTAAGAGAGTGTTGGTTGTTGTTTGTTTATTGGTTGTTGTTTGTTTATTGGTTGTTGCGTGATCGTTGGTGGTTGGTTGTTGTCAGTTCAACTGTTTTTATTCGGACTGTATTCTCAAGTTAGTTACGTACTCGTACATTGCGTTCTCTGTAAGTTCTTGGTTGTCAGTGGGTGGTCTGTGGAGATAGAAAGATAAAAATGGTTTGGCTTATTATGTTCGCATGATATCGTCGATGGCCAACCGGTGGTAAGTTTTTTTTTCCAAAATTGTATCAGCACCTAGGCCATTTGCACACAAAATTTATATATTTTTATACTATTCGGTTGGTTGGTCGAACAGAACGGTCTGTACACACAAAAGCGTTAGGCGAATGCGTATTTTGAAATGCGTTAATGGGTTTCGGTTTCGGTTTCGGAATTTGCACAACTACTTACCTCGGACCACGGCTCACAAACTCATTCCAACTATGGCTACATTAATAGATACGGGATTTATTTTTTTTCAAAAGAGCTACTTACACTCAGTTCCGCCTTAGACGTTTGCGTCCACCGTCATCGCCATCGGATCCACTGCGCTCCTCCGCCTCCATGACCTGAAAAGGCATTGAATATTAGATTATTATGCCAATTTATGCTTAGATAAAGTGTTGTTTAACTAATTATAATTTTTTAAAGTTATTTCCCGACAAATGGAAAGTTATAAGTACATACCTTAATCTTTGGTACCGCATATCTCAGCTCCATTTAGGGTGTGAATGGCCATTTGGGCGCTCTCAGTCTCCGCATATTTAACATAACCGCAGTTCTTGTTGGGCAGTAGATAGACGTCGATCAGTCCCGACCAGCAGGAGAATATGTTTTTCAAGATCGAGTGCGGTAAATTCTGAATCGATAAACGGACGACATTCATAACTAATGTGTATTCGACACAGTACAGTGGTACCTACCGCTGAGAGCACAATGAACAGACGCTGGGCCACCTGGGCGTCGGGCGAGGCGAGTGGCTGAGTTGGGGGCAAAGGCACATTGCAGATGGCATCCTTTTTGGTGCGCTCTAAAATGATAAAAACCACAATGGATTATAGAGAGCAATATTTTTTAGCATGCATTAAAAGCCCAGCAAATTTAAGAGAGCAACAACCAAATATAGAAGTATTTAATAAATGGCTACAGGTGATGGCGTGGCCTGTAACCCTTAAAAGTTTTAACTCGCTTACTGTCTATGAAGGATGTGTCCATGCGAGCCGAGCTCATTCCATTGACTTTGACAATGATGCGTTCGCCCATCGGATATTCCAGGCCATGCAGTTTGTCCCTAAGGAAAAGCGATATTAAAATCAAGTTGATAAGGGTTTCTAGTGCTAAATTTACTTGGCATAAATAGCTGCTTCTGGGTTGTCGTACACCACTAAGGCCTCATTGGTGCGCGGTCCATCTTAAAAGGATAGAAGAAACAGTTTTAAAGGTTTTCAAGATATAAATTTGACTTTTAAACTCACGTTCCCGCATAATTTGACAGTAATCTAGACCGGGAATGATATCAAAGAGTCGCCACAGCTGATCCTGGTTGACGCAGTTGCTAACGTTCACCTCCAGGCACGAGGGCTGCGCCACGGGTACATTCTGCATGCGCAGGAAGGCGGACATATCGTTGTTTTGCGACACATTCCAATCGTTGTTATAGCTGCCGCTTCCGCCGCCGCTGCTGCCACCACCATTGAAATTCGAGTTGCCACGTCCCGAGCCGCTGTACAAAGGATTATCCTCGGAGGGACGTCCGTATTGGTCACGCTGTGTGCGACTGGAACCCTTGGGCTCCGCAAAGACAGCCTTATACTTCGCGGAGCAGTTCTCAAAGGCCACAGCTGCATAGTAGAACCTGGCAATTAACAAATGCGGATTAGTCAGGCTCTGAAAAAGAGTTAGTTACGCTCCAGTAACGCACTTGGTGAAGCGGACATAGCCGAAGCCCTTGGGATTGCCATTGTTCTTCTCCTTGACAATGGTCACAGTTTCCACCTCGCCCCACTGGGCGAACTCATCGCGGATGTCCTCTTCCGTGGCCGTTTTGGGGATCACTATAAACAGTCTTACATACTTTTCCTGCTCGTTTTCAGACTTATTTGAGCCCTGATTGCGGCTGCAAAAGGGGTATAAGATTAGGCCATGTCTTTAGGTATACATAAAAGCGAATCCTACTTGGCTGCCACCAGGACTTTGAGGGTGCGATCCATCTTGCCGATGGTCTTGCCGTTCATCTCCTCCTGCGCCTTGGCCGCATCCGATGTCTTGGAGAACTTCACATAGGCGATGCCCTTGTTCTCCTGGGTGTGCTTGTCCTTCACCACCCAGATGTCCTCGATTTCGCCGTACGGCGAGAAGGCCTCGCGGAAATCATCCTCCGTGTGCGCCTTGTTGCAAATGATGAACAGCCGCGACATCGGCGGATCGTCGTCGTTCGAGTACTCCTGGCCGCCGCCGCCACGTCCTCCGCCGCTGCGAGATTGGGATCTGTAGTCCGACATGGTTCTGTTCTGAATTCTGCTTTCTTCTTTCCGCTTGTCTGGATTTTTGCACTTCACTTTTTTCGATTACCTTCTCAAAGATGGACCACCTGATATCGATTTTTTGCCGCTTTGGAGTATACACAAAAACTAGTGGTGGCACTTGCTCGATAGGTGATAAATCGATGTTTGGCGAAACATCGACTGTTGAAATAACGGTCTGTTTTTAAATTAATTATTTATTTTAAATAATTGACTTTTTGCTTTTTGGCGAGATCACTGCAGCTGTAGGATATATATGTCTATATTATATAATTAAAGCAGAATTGAGAATGGATATCTTAAGTATAATCATATTACAGGCTTCGTAAATAATCGTTATTTGAGATTTTATTTTAAAAGGCCTACTGAGACTTGTACAAGTTTTAATAAACAATTTAACTGGTTTTTATGCACTTTATAGACATAAACAAATAACAGTTAATTTGCTTTCCGGATTTGTTGACATGCATATACTTTGTGGACAAGAGTAAAAAGAACGTTATTTTTGACGTTTAAAACAAAATATCACAGTAGTCTTTTTAAAATAAAAGTCTCAAATAGCGATTATTTACGGTCTCTGGTTTGGCTCATATTTGTTTAGGGAATTCGATAACGCACATATAAAATCTCAAAATCTCGACAAGTTTCAGTTATAATTATTCCCTAGCTTATGCCAATGTTAAAAATTGCCTTTAGGGGACTTAAAAAAATTCAGATTTTGGAAATCACTGGATCAATTTTTGGGGCATAAATTAAAACCTTTAATATCGCACTCAACATTCTAAGGCCGCCATAATGGTAAATGGGTGCACAGGGATTTGTCCATATTTATACATATATTCGAGGAATTCCAAATTATGTTAAGCTATAAAAGCAGAAACATTTTTTTTGGGAATTAGTCGAGTTTTCTTCTTTGCGTTTAAAGTTTATTTTGAAAAATGTCTCTGTCTATTCAGTATTGTTTTTCAATTTTAATAATTACTATTTTTACAAATTCAAAAGCTGATATTCCTAACTGTAATTATTTCGATACCGTTGACATTTCTCATTTGAAAATGGTCAACGATACTTACTTATATAATGGTATCAAGATTAGCGCTAATCAAACAGGGGAGTATAGTTATAGGCAGTTCTCAGTTGGACCCACAGTGCCTGTGAAACCGCATTTAAGAGCCTGTCTTTGTGAACTGATTCCTTGTGTCCGGTTCTGCTGTCCCCGAAAAAAATTGTTGGACCAAGAAAAGTGCGACATTAATTGGGAAATTAGTGTACCGATGTTAAATCTAACTATAAATGAACTAATTCATATAAGACCAACTAAAGAGGAGGCAAAATTGGCAGCCCAGACCAATTTTACCGAGTTTCTTGTGATAAGAGATCAGTTCTATTTTGACGAGGAGGTGCTCATCCTGAAGGAAGACGAGTACTCGATGTTAAAGGTTTGTCCTGCGGTCTGAAAACAGTATCTATGCTTCTAATAAAAAATCTTTAGGACGGATTCATAATTTTACACAACGCTGAACAAATCTGGTTCAAGGGAGAATTCTGCCTCTATCCGGACTTTTCAAAGACCTTATGGATTGTTAAACACGAGCACAACTATTATAAACCGTCAGCGACTATTGAGCGTAATAAATTGTATTAATTTATGATATCCACTGGTATCTTGATTTCTCTGTTTATGTATTTCCAGTCCGCGCTATATCCCTGGTATTCTATTTCCTCACATTACTAGTGTATTTGTACGTAAAGAAGCTTCGGAATGTCCTCGGAAAGTGTCTTATTTCAATCTTATTCTGCGAGTGCGGTTTTAATCTTATCTATATACTGAATGAATTGAATTTGTTGAACAACTTTTGCCTATTAAAAGGTTAGTTTTTAATATATACTTCAGATGGGATCTTATTAATGGCACAAACTAGCAACATTGATGGTTTTTTTAGCTTACACCAGATACTTCTTAATGATGGCCAACACTGTCTGGTTCTCTGTCGTCAGCTTCCATTTATGGAAGTTATTGACGTCTATGAATCGTGAGGAACCTCGATATCAGTTTGTTACCTACAGTGCCGTTGGTTGGGGCCCATTCTCTATTTTAACAGGAGTTGTTTATGTAGTGGATCAAGTTTGGGAAGACGATCTCCATAAATGGGACTGGTTGCCATTAGTTGGCTATTATGGATGCAGATTAAAAGGTCTGAATTATAGAAACATTTATCCAAGCTTCTACCATATATTTCCTTTCGTTCACAGATTTTGGACCCTCTGTCTGGATATATATGAGAGGACCAATATTGATTCAAAACATTTTTAATGTGGTCATGTTTATTCTAACGGTCATTCATATTTGGAAAGTAAGGAGCGAACTGAAAAAGTTTGAACGAAATAGGGAGAGGACAATACAATGCTTTAATATTGACACTGAGGCATAAGAACTAATCCATTTTAGAATTTCATAAGGTATTATTCTCCGAATTCCGCTTTCAGTTTTGTGATGTTTTTGCGGCTCTCTGTTATCATGGGTGCGATTTTGATCGTAAACATCCTCTTGTATTATTCGGGACCCGACCGTTATTTGCTCCCAGTCTATTATTTTGTCCACTATATGGATGCATGTTTTGGAATTATCGTTTTTGTGCTGCTTATCCTTAAACGCAGAACCCTAGAACTGCTAATGGAGAGGTAAGTCTGCGTAAATAAAACATATATTCAAATAATCAGATACCTGTTCCATCAGAATTCGGGGAAGACCGCAAAGGCATCGTCCAGTCGCTCCAAGAACCACCAATACACGTCGTATATAAAGGAAAACAAATTTTTCGTTTCAACCAAGTTCCAATTAAAAAACTTTTTATTAAAACCAACTTTTATACTTTTGCAAATGTCTAAAAATATCTCATTTATTAAGTCTCTGCAGATCAAATGTCAATATCCAATGTTAACATTATAACAACGAATTGTAATAACAAACGAACATGGAAACAATGTCGTAGTTTTCAATCCCAAGAATAGTTTTGTTCCATAGAATGGTTGTACCGGGAATTTATAGAGTCCAGAATATTCGTAGGTCGTAGGCCCCTAGAGTATGTTTTAATTAATAGTTTTGATAAATATTAAATGCATTTACTAACGTTATGTAGTCCAATGTAACCCCAAACGGAAATGCTAATGGTCGAGATTATTTTCTAGGAACTTGTTCAGTTTAGATGCAAATCGTATAAAACCGAGAGCTATTTTCATCGGGACTCAGTCGAGTTTAGCTTTTACTTCTGAAGGTTTCGCTCATATAAAATGTATCTGCACTTGAAATTGTTCATTACAATGGTAATTCTAACTATTGTTAGAAATTCAACAGCTGATATTCCCAACTGTAACTATATCGATACCGTTGATATTTCGGATTCAAAAAAAGCCAACGATACTTACCTATTTAATGGCATCGAAATCAGCGCTAATCGAACAGGGGAGTATAGTTATAGGCAGTTAACAGATGGATCCATAGAGCCTGTGGAAACCCATTTGAGAGCCTGTATTTGTAAACTAAAGACCTGTGTCCGGATCTGCTGTCCCCAAAAAAATATGTTGGACCAAGGAAAGTGTGATGGCACTAATGAGAAGATTAGTTTACCTATGATAAATCTAACTTTAAATGAAGTAATTGATTTGAAACCAAGTGAAAAATTTCTGAAATTGGCAACGCAGTCCAATTTTACAGATTTCCTTGGGCTAAGAGATAAGTTCCGAAGATTCGACGAGGTGCTAACCCTAAAGAAAGATGAATACTCGATATTAAAGGTTTGCGCTGCGATCTGAAAACGGTATCTACGATTCTAATACAAACTTTTCAGGACGGATCCATAGTTTTATACAACTCTAATGAAGTCTGGACCAAAGAGGTATACTGTCTCTATCCCCAGTTGAATTCGGATTTATGGATTGCTAAGCACAAGTACAAATCCATTCGTCCGCCAGCGACCATCGAGAGTAATGAAAAGCATCAATTGTCAACTTCCGCTGTTATCTTAATTTCTCTGGTTTTGTATTTCCAGTCCAAGCGATATCCCTGATATTCCTTTTCCTCACATTGATGGTGTATTTGTACGTAAAGAAGCTTCGGAATGTCCTCGGCAAGTGCCTTATTTCTACCTTAATCAGTTTGCTCATATATTGGCTTCTATTTCATACTGGAAGAATTGAATTTATTGAACCAAATTTGCCAATTATCAGGTTAGTTGTTAATATTTATTTCGGATTGAATCTCAATAATAGGACAAATAACTGAAATTCTTGGTTTCTTTAGCTTACATCGATTACTTTTGCTTGATATCCTGCAATCTCTGGTTTTCTGTGATCAGCTTTCATTTGTGGAAATTATTGACGAATAGAAATGAACCCTATTCGTTTGTTACCTACAGTGCTATAGCTTGGGGGATGGCTGCTATTCCAACAGGAGTTATTTATATATTGAATCGATTTTGGGAAGATCTCCATAAATGGAACTGGATGCCAATAGTTGGCTATTCTGGATGCAGCGTGAAAGGTCTGAATTAAAGAAGCACTTATTAGGGAAGCACCATATATCACCATATACTTCCAATTGTCCACAGCTTGGGGCCCCTATGCCTGGATATACTTTCAGGGACCAATACTGATACTAAACACTTTTAATGTGGTCATGTTTATTCTAACGGTCATTCATATTTGGAAAATTAAGAGCGAATTGAGAAAGTTTAAACAACATGAGGAGAGGACAATACAATGTTTCGATTTCGACACTGAGACGTAAGAACTAATACATTCTAGAATTCTTTTCAGATGGCTAATATGTATATTCCAAATTGCTCTCTCAGTTTTCTAATTTTTTTGCGGCTCTCCGTTATCATGGGTGCGAATCTGATTATAGATAACCTTTTTTATTGGCAACCAAACAGTATTTCTGAGCCGGTCTATTATTTTTTGCACTATTTGGATCGATGTTTTGGAATTATCGTTTTTGTGCTGCTTATTCTTAAGCGCAGCACCCTCAAACTAATCATGGAGAGGTAAGTTCTACTTGATTCGGAAAGATCTTCCAGTTTAAATTTTAACCTCTTTCATTAGAATTCGGGAAAGACGGTAAAAACAGTTTTCCGATGTTCAATGGAAGGATGCTGGATTAGTTATTAAACCAAGTACCTAAAAGGCACCACTCTTGTTTGCAGTTTGGAGATTTACTATTTTTATGAACCCTAATATCTAAAACAAATTCTTCAGCAAATTTTGTATACAAGATCATTTTGTTTCAAAACCGGGAAAAATCGGAGAAAGATAAAATGTTTATAAGCCTCTTAAAAGTTAGGTAATATTGATCAAATAGATTACGCCCTATGGTAACAGCTGTTAAAGGCCTTTCTACCTGCAATCCTTATATATTTCTACCTGATTCGCAAATTTAACTTAAAACCAACTGTCTACGCCCTCAGCACTTCAGTTACAATTGGAAATTGAACATGAAAACACTGGTGAAACTCATTATTTTTCTGTCATTTGGGCAATTACTTTTTGCAAGCATGTTAGAAATGCGAAAGAAATCGCATTCTGAAGAATTCGAGGGCATGTCAACCTTGTTCAGGGCCATGTCTTCGACGCCAAACGATGGCTACACCTACGATTGGAGCGTGGTTTCGTTTTCAACTAATGGTCAACCGGATTCCGGCCTTAACTGCACTGTTTTGTATCTGGATCAGTGCACATCCTGGAATAGATGTCGACAGACCTGCCTGAAGACAGGAGCCACCAGTTACAGGTGGTTTCATGATGGCTGCTGCGAGTGCGTGGGAGAACATTGCACGAACTATGGCATCAACGAGAGCAGATGCCGACTGTGTCCTGAACCAGGAATCGAAGATGAGGATGAAGAGGATTAGGATATACAACAAAGACCTTAAACATTCAAAAGTTTTAATATCAATTTATTTGACAAAAACTAACGCAGGAAAAAACAATTAACGTTTCGATTTCGGATATCTTTTGTGGTATTGTGGCATTCCATTTGGTTACTTAAAAGTTGTTCTGCTAGTCACTACCTATATAAGTTACTTCTTAATTATAAAACAAAATTGAATCATTTACACAGATTTGTTCTTAATATTAGGTGAACATTAATAAATAAAACCAAATTCCATTTCAACTTTTACAAAATTGTTAATTGATTGTTTGCATTGCGCAGGAATCGCTAGAATCTGCACGCTTTATCCCAACTTCCGAGAGCTCAGCGATCATCCGGTTCATCAAAACCCACGCACAGAGCAAGTTGCTAAACAACAAATTTTTACTCTACAACAAAAAAACCCAAATCTAGTCAGCGACGTCAATTTTAGTGATTCACTCGCTTTTCAGAGCATGTATCTCTCGATTATTTCGTTCCATCTTGTTTAGAAGTGTATAAAAAAGCAAAGTATTATTTATATTTTTGTGCATATGTACAGTGGCGTATCCAGGATTTAGTTGAGGGGGGTTTTCCGTACAAATTTTGTGCAGCATTCTTTTGAAAACCATATTTTCCAAAGGTTTTTATCCAAAAGGGATGATTAAGTCCCCAAACCCGCACCCCCTGCCTACGCCCCTTTAGCAGGTATTTGGAATTAATATGAACAAATACTAGTGTCGCTCAATTTTTATTTTGAAGAATCCGGTTATTTTGTCATTGTCGTGTGATAAAGAACCAATTCCAAAAATCTATATATGTTGGCCATGACACATTTTTGCAGGCTATGAAACAATTGTTTGGTTGACTTGGCGAGGTAAATAAAACAAACCGGCGGGTTTAGTCTTAATCCGAAAGAGAACAATATCGGGTCGGATTTAAAAACTAGTGCTGAAAAAAAATATTTTAGTGAAAATTGTAACTCGGATAAGAGGTTTAAAAACGAAAATAGTGAACGAAATGTGTATATTAAAGTAAATAAAGGATGTTTTAAACGGTGCAACGTCTGCATGTGCAACACTCGTGTCTGAAAGATACATAAACATCGCAAATATTTTGTTACACCCTCGAAAATTTTAAATAATTTTAAAGTCCAACCGAATGGAGTTTGAAAGCATCGACAATTGCACCGCACAAGCTGAGTTGTGTGCTGCGTTTGCCAACAAAGATATCTCGACGTTCCTATTCGCGCTGAAATGTTGCGCAAGAGCCAATCTTCGGGTAAATGGCCAAAAGAACGTCTTCGAGAAGGCCCTCTGCACGCCGGGATCCGGGAATTTTATAATGGCCTGCATTGCTTACGGCAGTCAGCCCAACTATGTGAGTAGTGCACCCAACAGCTTAATTCGATCCCAATCTAGAGATATTGTTCTCCTTTAAAGATCAACACAGAGCTCAACAAATCGGCAGCTAGCTTTGCGGCCGATTCAAGGGATCCCGAAAACCTGGAAGCGCTCCTACATTTCGAATGGGGCGAGAGGGACCCCTCATTGTTCATTAAACTACTTGAACTGGGCCTCTTACCTAAACTGAAACGAAATGGTCTTGATCTTCGTGACCAAAACAGGTATCAAAAATGTTCGGGTAGACGTAATGTACGAGAATTGTACGCCCCTAAACTCGCTGGCCAAGAATCTGTCGGAGGAGAACTCCTCAGCAGTGGTGTCCTGCATAAAGATGCTGCTCTCCTATGGAGCCTCGCCGAACATCCCCGACCAGGACGGCTACACACCATTGCACCACGTCTTGCGTAGCAATATAAGTGAAGAAACGAGAAAAGATTTGGCCAAGCTTTTTCTCAGCAAGAAAAACCTGGACATCGATAGTTATCGCAATGGGGAGGTTCGGAATATTCTGATAAAACAGTTTTCACATTTCGAGCTGCCGATACAGCGCCATAATATCGACTTTGAGCGGATCAAGTTTACTCTGCACGGCGGAGACGAAGACATGTTCGAGCATCAGTTCCGAAGGTTCCACAGTAATAATAAATATCCCAAAATGCGTACCGACCACAATTTCTCTCAGTACTTGAAGACACGTAAAGTGTTTTCCATTGCCGAGTACACAGAACTCCTGGATTTTTGTATAGACCACCATATGAATAGAGTTTTAAAAGTCATCCTAACCGTTTTCTTCAACGACTTTCCGTTGGAAAAGTTTGGATCTCATCACCACAAACAAGCCTTAGAACGTGGAAATTGGAATGCAGTGGAGGTGCTGCTGAAGGCGAAAAATGTAGTTCCCTACGAACCCGGCTTACTGGTGGAATATATCAAAGCCCTAACGGATGCCAACATGGATAACTTCCAGAAGGAGCGCTGGCTTGATATGTTAATGGAGAAGCATAAAGAATTATACTGCCTTACCTGTGATTGTGAGATGGCACTTGAATATGCGGCGAAAAATCACTTTTCGCTGGTGATCTATAAACTCCTGAACTATGGAGGGTATATTGGCTCAGTGCTAAAGCACATATCGCCCGAAATGCTTCAGAGGCACTTGGACTCGTGCATCTTCACATCCGAAAAATCCAGTCGCGATAATAATTTTCGGATTGTTTTCAACCTCAAGGGCCTAGCGAATCACTTGTGCAAGAAGGACATTCCGGGGGACGAGATGGCCACTATTGGATTCATCGCAGAATCGAAGGAAATGCGTCACCTGTTGCAGCACCCACTAATCCTGAGCTTCCTCAACCTCAAGTGGCATCGGATCTCCGGTTTCTTCTATCTGAACTTTGTGATGTACTTGTTCTTTTTGATTTTTCTTACCTTGTACACACTCTTTAAATTCCAGACCGATTATTCAGGTCTTGTCACCTTTTCCGGAATCTTTTCCTGGCTCGGGATCGTCTATCTAATTGTTCGAGAGGTCAGTCAGATTGCGATTCTTAAATGGCAGTACTTTTGCTCGCAAACAAACTACATAGATGCGGCTCTGATTACAGTGGCTTCCTTTTCCTGCTCCGGACTCAACTTTGGCAACGAGACGCAGCGCTGCCTGGCCAGCTACACGATCCTACTGGCCTGTGTGGAGCTCTGCCTGTTGGTGGGCAGCCTGCCGTGGAGATTCGCTTCGACCCATATGCTCATGCTGCGAGAAGTTTTGAGTAGTTTCATGAAGAGCCTGGGCCTCTACTCGATCCTGGTGGGGACCTTTGGCATGTGTTTCTATATCCTCTTTGGGAAGCACGAGCACGAGCAGAAGAATTCAACCAGTATTATGCCCGTAACGGAAAGGGAAAAGGGTCCCTTCGACTTCTCCAATCCCATAGTAGCCATCTCAAAGGTGATTGTAATGATGACGGGTGAGCTTAATGCCGAGGACATCAAGTTCACCAGTTGGTCCACCAGCCTGATCTTTCTGCTCTTTGTGATGTTCATGACCATTGTGCTTATGAACCTTCTGAATGCTCTGGCCATAAGTGATACCGAGGTGAGATAATCTAACTATGATCACAGCATTCCAAGGTTAATCCTTTCTCTGTGTCTGACAGGCTATCAAAAAGCAGGCTGAATTGTACGGCGACATCTGCCAAACTAATGTTTTAAGGAGGTACGAACGAATGCTGACTCCGATGGACGGCGTAGGTGTCCTGCATAATATTCACCACTATATAGTAAAATTCCTGAAAAAAATAATCGACGGTTATGACCACCAGCACATACAAGGCCTTTCCATAAGGCTGAATTATATGAAATGTGTGCGCATAATTCAATATTATAATGAAACACACGCTCTGAGGAACTTTTTCACCAGAAAATACTTCCAAATGGACGACCGGGTGGTCAAGCTTGCTCTAGCGACTGTCGACCAAAGAAGCAGTTCCGTAAATAAAGAGATCAACTATCGCAACCGGAAAGATCTTTTCAATGAGTGCGATCTGCAGGCTGCTATTAATGACGAGGGCCCAATACATTTCGATGACAGTCCACATTGCGACAATCCAAATCAGAACGGACTATATTATGACAGCCCAAGTGGGGAAAACCTACTTCGTGCCGACTCTTCTATATCTATTTGTCTCACTACATGTAGCGAAGACTCTAGTCCTGACTCTGCCATTCTAAATGAAGCATATCTCAGTCGATCTAATAGTTCAAGAGAACAACGTTATGCTTGTTGTTTCGGTGAGCCATTAGATGATAGAATATAATCGACTCATTTGCTGAAGAATATGATGTTGTAGATGATTGGTCTGCAGATATTCATTCTCGACATTCCGCTTCACGGCTTCGAAATCGCGTTAAGAAAACGGCATTAAAAGTTATAAAAATTTTTACAAAAAAAAGAAAATACAATCTATTCCAAAAAACAACAAAAATGTTTAAATCATCTTAATTAAGAACAGTGTTGATATTGATAAAATTAAATGTACATATACGACTCCTATTAGGGCATTCAAATGTAACAAACAAACACCTCTTTGATCACGTAACTGCCCCCTCTGCCAATCATCAGCCTCCGTTAAAGATATAGTTAAAAATCGCAAAGCCACCAAGTACCTTAAGCCCCACTATTAGAAAACATAATGTTTATAAAAAAAGCATTTATACAGTCTTATCTAAAATCAAAGGAAAATTCTTTAAATAAGCTAACCTACCAAAAATTCGTTGTTAAAGGCCTCGTAGCTAGAACTTCAATCCAACATGTTAGTTTTAGTTCTTGTAAACCCAACTACCATATTTAATAAATAAATAAAAATAACAATGTGTACGGAAATATTTTTGAAATAACGGAATTTTTTAAATTCACAAGCAGTGTTGGAAAGTGCCGCTCAGGTGCACGTGCAGTCGACGCCCTGGTTTTGAAACGATTCTTCATCCCTGGTTGTTGTCATTCGAACTCCACGTTGTTTTGCATTTGCACCTTCTTTCAATTGTTTTTTAATTATTTAAATCGAGCCAAATGGGTCGCAAGTTCCAGAATAAGAAGAAGAAGGCTGCCCCGCAGTTGGAGATAGTGCCACTGGATGAAAACCCACCACTGCCGCCACAGCGATCCTCCGATGAAGTGGTGCCCAAGAGGGCAAGTACCTGGGGCTCCTCAAGACCTACAATTTATTAACTAAAAACACACTTGAAATTACAGGAAAAGTGGGTGAACAAACAGCGCGTGTTGGTCTTCTCCGCCCGCGGCATTAGCCACCGGGATCGGCACTTGATGAAGGACATCAAGACCCTAATGCCGCACCACCGGGCCGAATCCAAAATGGAGCGCTCCAAGACCCTGTCGGTGGTCAACGAAATGTGCGAGATGAAGCACTGCAACAAGGCCATGCTCTTCGAGGGCCGCCGCAAAAGGGATCTGTACATGTGGGTGTCCAATACCACGGGTTCCACTGGCCCATCGGCCAAATTCCTCGTCGAGAACATCCACACAATGGCTGAACTGAAGATGACAGGCAATTGCTTGCGAGGCTCACGGCCACTGCTCTCCTTCGACTCCAAATTCGATGAGCTGCCGCATCTGAAGCTGCTCAAGGAGCTGTTCGTTCAGACCTTTTCTGTTCCCAATCATCATCCCAAGAGCCAGCCCTTCGTCGATCATGTGTTCACCTTCACCTACCTGGACAATCGCATCTGGTTCCGGAATTTCCAGATTCTCTCCGAAGACGGTGGCCTGTCCGAGGTGGGACCGCGCTATGTGATGAATCCGGTGAAAATATTCGATGGCTCGTTCACAGGTAAAACCATTTGGGAGAATCCCGACTACGTGAGTCCCGCGAAACAGCGGCAGACCCTTAAGAAGGCCGCCAAGGACAAGTATGTGAACCGAGTGGAGCAGAAGGTCAAACATGAGGCCACGCGGCCGGTCAGAGCCTACGACGGTATTGATAACGACGAGCTCTTCGAGGACGACGATCCCGTGGAGACGGCCAAGATTCTGGCTGCGATAGCCAAGAAGAAGAAGGAGGAAGATGCCAAGCAGACACCGAAATCGGCGCTTACCAAGAAGATTAAGGAGAAGCAAATGAAGGCCGTCAAGGAAGTAATCGAAAAGAAGAAGGCAAGAACCATTAAACGAGTGAAAAAGGTTTAAACACCTCTATTTTTTACATTTAGATACAAAAACAATTGAACTTTATAAATACGTTTACAAACTGTGCATCCTAAGTTTTGAATATATCAATAGACAAGATTACAAGTTATTGTTAGTCCCACTTTTTTGTACGTCGCGACGGAGTTATAAGGTATTTATATGTATATATATGTATGTATAAATATTAACATCCTAATGAGATGTGCGTTGAGTTTCGGGGCGGTTTTCTGGGATGCTGGAATACAAAAGCGAAAGCATCGTAGGGCAACTTTACTCGTCCGACATGGGAGCCACCTCGGGATCGGACTGGGGTAGTCGGGTAATACTGAATGGCTGCTTGTTGATGGGCATCATTTGAACGACCTCGATGGGCGGCTCCTCGCCAGGCTGCAGTGGTTCCTCGCCCACCAGCTTGGCCAGGTTGCTCTGCGCCCACCGACCCGAACGACCATTCAGGGTCTTATCCTCGCAGACGCAAAGGAACAGGGTGTCCACCACCATCTGCGGGAGAATCATAAGTTAGAATTGGTTATTATATAGTCTGATCCTGAGTTAACTTACCTCAAATAGCGATAGAATGATGTGAGCAATAAAGAATGAGAATATAATGATGATTATAACTGGGGCCATGTAAAAGTTTAGACCGGGCATGTCCTTGAGCAAAACGATACCAATTAAGCCGGAAAGAGCGGCCACCACAACCTTTCCCAAAAAGAGGATGAAGTCGCCCACGCTGTTGATGGTGGCCACTTGCAAAACATTCGTGGCCATGGCATTCCAGGCCTAAAACATTCCAAATGTAATTAAAACCAAAGGACAGTACAGATTTTTCCTATAG
The DNA here is from genome assembly GCA_037075205.1 of Drosophila prostipennis. Classification (NCBI taxonomy): domain Eukaryota; kingdom Metazoa; phylum Arthropoda; class Insecta; order Diptera; family Drosophilidae; genus Drosophila; species Drosophila prostipennis. Next base: position 242,324 of record JBAMCJ010001224.1, on the reverse strand, counting down.
TAAACTTACAATGCCAGCGGCGGGACAAAAGTTAATAGACTCAATGGCCACCACTGTGTAGGCATTGTGATTTAAGAAGCGAATGAACTTCTCCAGCAGCCAGAAGCCACAAATGCAGCACTTCAAACAGCAGGCGGCGCACTCAGATCCCTTGTCCTCGCCTTTTTTCAATCTGGAATATTACATTTAATTAGTAAAGAATGCTTTCAAAGAGAAGCAACTCAACTTACTTGGCATACAAATATGTGAGTATCAAGCGGGGAATCTTGAAGATAGTAATAACGAAGGATCCCTTGGCTACCGTACCCAAATGATACTTGACCAGCTTGCCAATGGCGTAAATCGTGGGTGTTGTTGTAGGTTTTTGGAAGTACCAAAAGGCCACAGCGGCGGCCAATGCAAACTGCTGGCAAGCGAAGATAAACTCCACCGTCCATATGAGTCCCACTACATAGATCCAAAACATACTGCGAAGGGCACCAGCATCGGCATATTCTACACGCAAATTGGCTGTTTAAAGAAAACAATAGATTAATTTTCTATACACAAAATTTAAACTATCTGTGGAATGAGGAATAATTGATCGTTGTATATACAATTTAGATCCAAGAGTCGGTGAAGGAAAAAAACACAGAAATATGTACAGAAGAGTAAAGTTCTGTGCCCTTATCGTATATCCACTTACTTATTCACCAAATCACGTTACCAAAAACCACAAAAATGGAAAAATGTAGATTATTTTGAATTGAACCCTGCGGAAACGTAGTAATACATCATGGAAATGTATAAACACTTACTTCTCAGATTTGTGTTGTTGCTGGAAGCCAATAACGCATTTGCTGGCAAGGGCTGCATGTGGGCCTTTGAGTTGTCGAACGGAGCAATGGGACTCTGGTCAGGAGAGCTGGCAGTGGCCAGGCAGATGACCACACCAACCCAGAAGCTCAAGAAGGCGATGAGCACCAGGAAGGCCAGCAGAGGGGCAATCAAAAGTCCCGGCAGATTCATCATGCACTGGCCTGCTTCCTCGAAAAGGGCCGACAAGCCAGCCAGTTTGTTCTTCAAAAAGTATATAACCACTATGAGGATTATCTGTAAGGAGAGGACTAAATAAGTAACTAATATTGGTATATTTCAGGAGCTAACTAACCATAGTTATGGTGGCCAACACAGCCAGGGTTAAAACCGCCTGCTGATTGCGCACAAACTCCTCCAGCAGGGTGTATTGAGTGTTCACTCCAGATTTGTAGCGTATATTATAGTAGGCATACCATAAAGCCACAGTTAGAGCTACACTGGCCACAATGACCAGGACGCAGATGATCCAGGAGACGATGCGAGACAGCCAGTGCATCATGGTCACCAGAGCAATGGAGATGACTGGAAAAACACTACATTAAGAGGATAATTTCTTTGGTATTATAGGTTCCCTTACGCAAGGCCAGTCCACAGACCATGGCAATGATGTGCCAGGTGGAGTAGATGTCGCCCACGAACTGCTGGGCCACATCCCAGTTGTTGAGCATATCATAGTAGTTCTGAACCTTCTCACCCGTGCCCTTGGGGACGCAGCGATGGAGAACAGGAGCACTGCGAAGAAAAAATGATTAATGTGAGAATTAGCATTAGAAATTAGCATTTGATTTGGATGATATCATCACACACACACCTCTCGTGAACGGGAAAAGTGGGACAGGGACCCAGGAAGTTGAAGGTCTTGGCATCATTTCCCACCGTACTCAATTGCTGCATGTTGTAGTCATATGTGCAGAGCTGGCTGCCCGTTTGGCTGTAGTACTCGAGTAGCTCACTGCCCTTTGTCATGGTTTTGGCGGGACAGGACTTGACACATATTTTCAAGGATTTTTTCAACTCCTTCACATCGAAGTAGAAGAGCTCCGGTTTGTCGAGGGTGTTCATGCCGGACAGCGGGAATCCCTGGAACTTTTCATTGTGCTTGACGCCACAGGTGTTGCCAAAGGAATCGTAGCCATTTGTTGTTCCACTCTCTGTTGTATACGGACGTGTTTTACATTCGCTCCCACATTTATTCGCTTAGTGTCGAAATTTTCGATTTTTTATATTCCCTAAGTTTTCATTCTCAACTCGGTTGAGCCCGCCGTTTGAATGCAAATTAGTGATTTGTGTTAAAACCATCGTCTTTATAAAGATATTGAAAAATAGTTAACGACGCGAGTGCATTGTGCATTGTTGTTGTTTTTTATTTACATTGTCGTTTTGGCGCTCTCTCGCACTGTTTGTTCTGCTCATCTCCCAATTTCAGTCACCGGCTCTCATTTTCGAGTTAACGGTTCTTTGCTGATTTGGTCTTATCACGCTCTTTCTTTCCTCTTATTGCGCTCTTTCTTTCCTCGGCGCCCTCATAGCCACTCAGCTGTTTGTTGGCACTCATCTAAAGCTTTCTGCTTACATTTCTCTACATTCTACATTCTACATTTTTATCTTACTTTAACTTGTAACAATGTCTGCTTGCTGTGTTGCTGGTTGCCTATTTACTGGCAAAATCACTTCTCGTCAGCCGATTGTTAATTGCTGGTTATGTGAGAACATTGCGCACGCTAAGTGTGTTGACTTTGGGCATAGTGCGGCCCAAATTGCGGATCGTACTAGGTCTAATGCCAACCTGGACTGGACGTGCCCTACATGCCTACATATCAAAATTGATATTAGATCTTTTATGAGGCAAATGGAGCTTGAGTTCCAGGCCTTACGTGCTGGATTTACGGACTTATTAAGTAGGTTTAATGTTTTCGACTCAAACTTTAAAGGTCGTATCCTTCTTAATCAAATATCTTTAAATATAAATCGTAATCCTACACTGCCTAATATTTCTCTACATGTTCCAGATCTCTCGAGCAACCTCTCTCTTCCCAGCCCTACTGCAAGCTATATGTCGTGCGATGAGGACGATCCCAATGGGAGCGAATCATCAACGACCGATGTCAGAATGCAATCTCGGCCAGACTCGCTGAACGTAGCTTCGCCTGAGTCTTTAGGGGCCTACTAATCGGTCGCCGGCTGTTGCCACTTCGGGGGTCCAGCCGCACCTCGTTCTGCCCCTAGATAATACCCTTATACCTCCTCCTGTTCCACTTTCTAGCATGATCCCTAGGATGAACAGTAATAGCCCAGCTCCCTCTCCTCCGGTACCACTCACTCTCATGGTACCTAGGAAGTCTATTTTTGTGTCAAGATTAAATGCAGCACTCACAGTCAACGACGTGATGTATCATATTGTCTCAAAACTCTCCCTTCCCAATCAAAAAGGTGTTGACATCACTAAATTTAATTTTAAACAAATAAGAGATTATTCTTCATTTAAAATTCTTGTTCCGGATGAACTCTTCTCCAAACTTCTTGACCCTAATTTTTGGCCTGCTAATATAATTGTTCATGAATATATAAAAAAAAATAATTCGCTTCCCATCACTTCCTTGTCGGCGCCCAGCTCTGCTTCAAATTCAAAAAACTAAATTTCATAATCCACTATCAAAATGTACGGGGGCTTCTTAGTAAACTCTCAACGCTTTATAAAAACAGCTCAATTTTTGAAGCCAATGTTATTGTATTCACTGAGACCTGGCTTAACCCATCTGTACACGATAGTGAGATTTTGTCAAATAACTTTTTTGTTTATCGGAATGATCGTCATACCCGTCGAGGTGGAGGCGTTCTTATTGGAGTCAAATCCGATTTAACTTCCGAGCTTATTAATATTTCTGGTTCATCAGGTATTGAATTTATTTGTGTAAAATTATCTTTCCCTAAAAATAAAATTTTTTTAACTTGCTCCTATATACCCCCTAACTCCGAATTTAACGTTTATATATTGCACCTGTCCGCCATACAGTCTATCTCCTTGTTGCTTGCTGAAACTGACCAACTCATTGTGCTCGGTGACTTTAATCTTCCCAATATTTCTTGGTTGGAGAGTAATGATTCATTGGCAATGATTACTAGGATGCAACATGACTTTGTTGATGGTCTTGTTGAACTATCCTTGCAGCAAGTTAACTGGATTCCCAATCATATTGGTCGTCTCCTTGACTTAATCTTCGTCTTTGATGGTATCGATGTTGAAGTTAGTCGAATTCCGCCCCTATCTCTACCTGAAGATTGTCATCATCCTACCCTTCAGCTCTGTATAAATGGATTTTTTAATGCTCCCAGAACTACAATAAATGTACATCCTAGTTTGTGTTTTAAAAAGACTGACTATGCCAAACTAGTTGAATCTTTATCGACAATTAATTGGTCCTATCTTGTAGAACTTCCTGTTGATGATGCAGTTGAGTATTTTTATAAAGTCCTTTATCGTCTATTTGATTTACATGTCCCTCTTTCCTCCTTGAAGAATTCGTATAGCTCTCCATGGTTTACTCGTCAACTATCCTATCTAAAAAATAAAAAAAACAGACTTTTTAAACGGTTCAAAATTTCTGGCTTGCTGACGGACTGGGCCAAATATAGTTCTGCTAAGGCGGAATTTGTCCAGCACAATTCTGACTGTTATCAAAATTACCTGTCTCGTTGTAAGCGTGATTTCAAAAGTAATCCTAAACTTTTTTATTCTTTTGTCAATTCTAAGCGGAAATCTAATTGCTTCCTCATTCTCTTTTTCTTAATAATAATATTGCATCTGATGACGATGAGATTTCCAACCTATTTGCTGATTTTTTTCAATCGACTTATACGGAATGCAATGGTGTTATTGATAATAATTATCCATACCCACTACCTCATCTGAACTCTATCTTCAAACCAGTGATTAATATATCTGATGTTCTTCAGAGTCTTGATACTCTTAAGCTCTCTTTTTCACCGGGTCCTGACAAAATACCAAGTTGTATACTGAGGAATTGTTCGACTTATCTAGCTTTTCCCTTAACATTAATATTTAATTTGTCGCTAAGTCAAGGAAGATTTCCATCCATATGGAAGGAATCGTTTATTGTTCCATTGTTTAAAAAAGGGAACAAGTCCGATATCTCAAATTATCGTGGTATTGCAAAACTCAGTGCAATTCCTAAACTTTTCGAAAAAATTATTACCTGTCAGTTGCAGCATCATTGCCGGTCTATTATTTCTCCGTGTCAACATGGCTTTACTAGACGTCGCTCTACTTCTACAAACCTATTAGAATTTACATCTTTAATTACTAGAGGCTTCCTGACACATCATCAAACTGATGTGATTTATACTGATTTTTCTAAAGCTTTTGATTCTGTGAACCATAAACTTCTTATTTTTAAATTGTCCCGTTTAGGGTTTCCTCCAAACCTACTTGACTGGATACTTTCCTACCTTTCTAATAGAACTCAAATGGTCTGTTTTAACAATAGAATTTCCAAAATAATTAATGTTACTTCTGGAGTGCCACAGGGTAGCCACCTGGGTCCTTTACTCTTTGGCTTAATGATTAATGATCTACCTAATGTTATAAAATCGTCTACCGTATTAATGTATGCTGATGATGTCAAGCTATGTTTGTCCATGTGTTTGCCTAGCTCATTTAATGACCTCCAATTAGATCTTGACTGTTTGTATACGTGGTGCATGATTAATATGTTAAATTTAAACTATTCTAAATGTAACTTTATGACCTTTTATCGTTGTAATCCATCTCTGTTTTCTTATTCTATTGGAAATAACGCCCTTGAACGAATTTTATCAGTTCAGGATCTTGGCGTTTTATTTGATCATAAACTTAGTTTTAAAGACCATATATCTACTATATCTAATAAAGCCAGAAGTCTTCTTGCATTTATGAAACGTTGGTCAAAGGAGTTCGATGATCCGTACACAACAAAGCTTTTGTATGTTTCTCTTGTTCGTCCGTCTATGGAATATTGCTCTTGTATATGGTCTCCTCAAATTAGCTGTTACCAAAATATGTTAGAGTCTGTCCAAAAACAATTCCTTTTATTTGCCCTGAGGGGATTACACTGGGACACAGGTAGTCGACTGCCCTCTTATCTTGCGAGGTTGCGCCTGCTCGACTTACCAACCCTCTACCATCGTAGAAAGTGTCATGGAGTTATGTTCTTACATAAACTTATTAATGGTGATGTCGACTCCCCTTTCCTTCTTAGTTCACTTAACTGGAATGTACCCTGTAGAACAGTTCGCCGTTTTCGTCCGTTGTCCCTGCCAATATGTAGATCTAATTATGCCCTGCATGATCCTTTTCGTGTTCTGTGTGACGACTATAATTCACTGTGCCATGTCTTACTGTTTGATACCCCCAATGCTACTAATTATAATAAACTTATGTATTTTCTGTCTTCAAATAATTTATAAATTCTTTATAAGCATGTATTTTAAACTGTCTATTGTTAAATCGTATTTTCTCCATGTCCGCGATTCCGCTTACTTGCCCAAAACAGTTTAGGGCTCCGCGCGTAACAAGCTTTGCTTGGTGTCGTAAGGGCCACTTGTTTGTACTGACCATAGTGCATCAACGTCCAAGATTTGATGATGCGCAAGGGATTGCCGTAGACAAACGAAAAGATGGCTATCACGATCTGTAAAGGAAAGAAGGGGGGTTTATAAGTATATGTACATAGAAAGATAGATCATTTTGAGGGCTATGCCAACGCCCACGACGAGTATGTCATGTCATGTCCAGCGGGCATTATAATTATAATCGCCGTGGGGAACGACATACCATATACCATGCAAATTTCTGACATGGAAAAGGTTTTGAGGAGTGGCGTGTCCTGCAGGACAGCAAACACAGCGTTTATTGATTCGGCTCATGTGGGATTTATATGGGACTTTAGCTCAGACTAACCCTGAATGTTAAATCATCGCATTCATTAGATGAATTAACAATTCCGCTCATGAATCGCCAGCCACAAGGCGATGACGACATGAATGAGACACTTTCAAAGTAACAAGTAGCCGCCTTCCTCCCGCAAAATACGCTCACAAATACATTGAAAACAAAGAGATGCGTTGCGCAGATTGATCTCTAACTTTCACTTTTCCGATATGTGTATCTATAAGATCTATATAGGGATAAACCTTTAGATTACTCACCAAAAATAGCCAGAATATAATGTAAATGGCCAGCCAGCAGGTGTCCGTGCAGGACCGGTATTTAGGCCTATTGTCTTGCGCCTCCCCCTCGCCGTCCTTGCTCTCCGCACAGCCCATTTTGCACGCGGTTTACTTAAAAGGTATTATTGAGGCTTAGTTTCTCTTATCTTTTATCACTTATATCTAGTTTTTGGGTATGTTGAGCCACTTGTTTGTTAATATTTTGATTCACAACCGACGAGGCAACAACAACGCCTATTTCGACAACAACAACAAAATCCTCGAATTCCAGGTGTGACCAGATAATGCACAGGCAGACAATGCCAACTATCTACGGCCCATCGGAAAATACCAGTATGTTAGATAAATTAAACCGCGAGATTTGAAAATGGTTCGGATATGTAAATCACAAGATATCTTTAAAATATGATAAGAGTATTGATCACTATCATTTACAATCAGTAGTTTGTCTACTACTTATTTAAAAGTATTTTAACAAAGGAAAGAATGATGTTTACTTTAAAAGATTTAAATAAAAAAATAAATAAATAAGGAACTTTATAGAGCTGGTTATACTATAAATGGAATGCCCAATTTCTTAAAAATAGTTCTTAAATATTTCAAAATTGGATTCCCTTTAATTAATAATAAGTATTTATTGTCAACATTTTTTACTTCTTATCAAGAATAGTAGTTATTAACCCAGGTAACTTTAAGATAGCCCAGAAAGTAAGACCATGCATAATAATAAATTATTCACATTTATTCAAAGATCGAGCTTAAACATTAAATTAAATCCATAGCTAACATAAACATAAGAATCGCAATGAACTGAAAAAAATAATATTCGAAAATTGATCGTATACGTACTAAAGATTCGATACCTTAGGCAATGAATGTGATGTGGTGTTTGTCTTAAATACTGAGGACTGGCAGTCGCAGAAACCGCCAAGTATAACAGGAAGTGTCATTCCAAAATTGTTTTTCAACCGAGTAAACAATTTTCGAACAAGATTTCGTTATCTGCACGATCGACCTAACTAAAGATACATTCCCTACTTATAACTAAACATACATATATAGAGGTCTAGGTCTAGGCTAAATCATAGAGTTCAATAGAGTCTAGAACTCGTTTCTCCGCTAATCTCAAAGGTGAATCTATTTGGCCGACTCTGTGGATCACTTCTTGACCGTCACCTGGATGCCGCCCTTGACCACCGCCTCAGCGGGTGGCTGCTGGCCGAATCTTCGGCTCTGGTTGAGGTTGCTCTTGCGCCGCAGGCTGATCTTTCCGGAAGCGGGAGAGGAAGGAGCGGGAGCAGGAACTGGAACTGGATCACCGGTCGCACTCCTCGGCGTCTCCTCATCCTCGACGGGAGGTCTATAGGTTCGTATCCCAGAGTTTGATCTCACTGGCAGCAGAGTCACCAGTCGGTGGACACTTGGTTCCGTACTACTAACAGCAAACTGCGAGATCTTGAGCAAATCCTCGTAGTTCAGAGGGTCCACCACCTCCACTTCCGCCTCGCCAATAACGGGAATCGCAGCTCCTAGGACTTCCGAAGAGCCATCCTCTAGAAAACTGGACATGGGCTTGATGAAGGGCTCCCTCGCCACAGGTAAAATAGATTCTGGGATCACAAGAGGTTCCTCCGTTGTTGTAGAGGTAGGAATGGGTCTCCTCACATCCTCTTTAGGTGGTCCCTGCTTGTTCAGCTTGTTCTGCGAAAAGGGGGGAAACTTATTGGGAACACTGGGTGTAATGCCCAACTTAGAGGCCAGTGTATCAAAGATCAATGATATATCCTGAATATTACTGGCATTGTTGATCCTCGTCTTGATATCATTCAGGGTCAGATTCTCCGACTTGTCAATGTCCTCGGAGACCCAAGCCTGCAGGGTCTGATTGAAGACCTTCCTCATATTCGAATTGTGTCCAAATCCCTGGGCCGAAGAGCTGTTCACAAACTCCCATTTGGAGTGGGAGGGAAACAAGTTGGAGTCGTCCATCATGGTGGGTCGTTCGCTGGTGGTCCGAATGCGATTTCTTTTGGTGGTTCGGGGCTCCTCTGTTGTAGTTGTAGTACCGATAGTAGTTGTAGTTGGTGCTGTTGTCGTTGTGGTAGAATCCTCCTCAAAAGTTTCGTTGGAGAGAATCGAAGAAGCGGTGTTCCTCTGCAGAATGAGCTCCTTGAGGTTCAAAAAGTTGGGTTTGGAGTGGCTAACAGTGGGTGTTTTTAGTGTTTCCTCTTCCTCTGACTCTATCCTAGATTCCAGCTTATCTTCTGCAGGTTTTTTACTAGCGGTGGCATTATCCTCCTTGGGCAGATTAAGTAGTTCCATAAAGAATTCTCCTATGGTATCGGCCAAAACCGAATTATCCGTTGGTTTCAGGGAGGGTAAAGATGGAGTTTTGGTTGGCTTGGGTGGGTTATTAACTGGGATCTTTGAGGCTGAGGTGGTGACCTCCACTTTTTCCTGTTTAATGTCTTGCTTGGTGGTAATCTCAAGTTGCTCTTTCTTCTTATCCTTCTTCTCTTGAGCTTCCTTATTTTCCAGTAGAGTTTGATTCACTTCCTTAATAAGCTGATCCAGGGGTTCCTTCTTCAAAGGCTGCTCCTTCTTTTCCAGCTTCTCCTGCGGCTTCTTGGCAATGACTCCACCACCCAAATGCTCGAATCTCTCGTTGCTGGCATCCAGATTGAAGGGCAGTTTCTCCCCACTTACCATCGTAGCATCAATGGGTTTAAATGGTGGTATGATCACATCATCGATGAGGGGAACGGGCAGAGGATGTGGTTCCACGAGGGCTCCACCCAAACGTTCGATATTCTCAGTGCCTGGCATAAAGATGGGACTGCCAAAGTTGTGGTAGAAAAGCATGTCCTGCTCCTGTTGATGCTGTGGGGGATTGGGTTTAGGCTCCTGTACTCTTAATCCCGGATTGAGGAACCCTAGACTATAGGGATCAATGGTCACGGGCGCCACAGCTGCCGTAGGTGGAGTGGGATTGTCTCCAATGAAGGGCAGCTCGAACTCATCGATCCTCCGCTGTGGTATGTGATTCACAGTGGGCGTGGTTCCGCCGGGTAGAGTCTTTGTGGGAAAAGCGGGTGGTGGTCCAGGAAGTAACTCTGGTACCTCACGATGCATTGGTCTCCAGGGTTGAGTGTCCAAAATGGGGAAGGTGGTAAACAGATTGGCATCCAATTTGGGCAGGGATCCTCCTTGATTTGGTGTAGGTGTGCTTACAGAGGGATACGTAAATGTGGTGGTGGTTGTAGTGGTTTCTCTCGTGGTGCTAGGTGGAGGAGGTTGGGTAGTTGTAGAAGTAGTACTTGTAGTAGTAGTTGCTTCCGTAGTTGTTGTAGTTGTGGTGGGTTTGGGAGTAGTTGTAGTAGTGGTAGTTTTCCGCGTAGTAGAAGTAGTTGTTCTCTTTGTCGTCGAGGTAGTTGCCTTGGTGGGCTTGGTGGTGGCCCTGGTGGTGCTGATGGGACCTCCAGTGGCCACCTGTTGTGGCAGCACCGTCGTTAGCTTCTCAATGCCCGGTTTCTTGGGCTTAACCCTCAATGAAAACGGTGTAACCGCAATGGCCTTGGGTGGCAAGGTGCTACTGCTACTAGTACTAATCGATTGATAGGCGCGAGTGGGCGGTGTCTTCTTCCTGGCAATATCCGCATCCGTCTTGGTGATCTCGAAGGAACCCTCGAAGGATCCCTGGATAACCGGAGCATTCTCCACATCGATGTCGGGTTCCTCATCGGCGGAATGACTGCGCAACAGGGGATTCTTCGGCTTGGGCGTGGTATTAGCACCTCCCAAAGGTTTCGGGTGAACTGCAGCCGGTGAAGGTGGTGTACTGCCCTTCTTCATGAGACGCTTTTCCAACTGGGTTTGACTAGTGGGCACCGTTTGCTGTTGATTAAGAGTATGTTTTAGAGTGATTCTAACTTGGAGTAGTTTCTTAACTTACGGCTTCCTTTAATATAGCTGCTGAACGCACAACCTGCTCATCCATAATGCGCTTAATCTCCACCGATTCCGTGTCCAAACGCAATGAGCGATATAGAGACTTGGTCGCCGAGGTTTCCAGGAAGAGAGACTCTTTGATGTACTCCTCCACACTCAGAATATTTCTGATAAATTAAGTAATATGTTAAGTATTTGTTATTGATATACTATTAAGAGTGAAGGTAACTTACTGTGGCAGTTTGCGGACATCGAGAAACACCCGGAATGAGACCTTTATCAGTGGACCCTCTCCAAAGCCCCAGACATCTGTGCGCAGTGGTTGCAGCCCATTATCCATCATAGAACGCTCCACGAACCTCTTGTAGAAATCAATCTTCTGCTTGTAGGTTGTCGTATGGTTGTACTTTAGACCCGTGGAGAACAAATCCCCCTTGGCAATGCGGAAGGAACCCTCAAAGCCCATAACAGCTGTAAGAAAAAACAGAGTTTTTTAGTTTACCACAGAAAACACCATATCAACTATGAAACTTACGATCCTCCAGATTGGTCTTAATGGAGCTAAAGTAGAAAGCCAATCCTGCGATGGAGATGACAGCTAGCAGGACAATAAACGCCGCAGTGGTCAGGATAATGCTGAAGGATCGGTTCTTGGGGTATTGCGTGTGATTCGTCTTGGCCGAAAAGGTGGACGGGGCAATATTCCTACCATCCCGCCAAATGCCCCACGTATTGTAGCCATACTGACTGTTCAAACTGTGCTCATTTGTGTACGAGGGCTGCTTGTTCATGTGATAGTACGCCCCCAGCTGAGACCTCCGGCCAACTGTGTTCTGGTAGGTATAATCCGCACCGTTCTGTTGGAAAGAATGAATGAAGGAAAGAAGATGTCAGTGGGTTTCAGAACTATGCCATCCCAATCGATCCCGATTAGGCCACTAATTAGATAATTAGCCGCCAACTTTCTCGACCCTTTGGCCACTTTCTATCGCAACTCCCCAGGTACCTAAGTTCGCAATCTAGATGACGGAAGTTGGTCTCTAACGGCCCCACTTTGGACTCAATTTGCGCTATCACGAAGAACCGCAAGTTGGCGCAAGTTCCCCCTAAACTTTCCCAGCGTTATGTCAGTCTAGGAATCCAAATCTCTATCGCCGGTGAGCACTTGTCATGATTTGTTAATGCATCTCATTAACGGCGCTGGGAAAACGCATTTAATTAGCCTGGGTTGTGGGGATGGGGTCTATCAAGTGGCACACAGCCATTGCACCTGGTCAGAGTCTCAGAATCTGGCTAACTTCCGCAGGTTCCTGGTTATACAGTTGAAATCAGCTAGTTAGCACTTCTAATTATTTTATACAATATTTCTTCATTAAAATAATACTTTCTTATCAGATCAACATATGATTTTTCTTCAAGTGTTTTTATTACGAATGCCATAAACAAGTTTTTTGACATTGATATTGAAAAAGTCTGACAGTTAATTATATGGCATTGATATCGACTTAAACGGTTTATTGAAGATACTATTATATCAATTGTACTGATTTTTATTTATTTAAATTATTTATGATATTTATCAAATGTATGATTTTTTTAGTTTTATTATAACAAGTTTTTTGCTTAAGTCTTTTGATTTTAGCCAAGACATGAACCTTAAAAATTCGGATAGTTCTAACAATATAGACAAAATTCCTAGATAAAATCAAATTATCGATCGGAAATAACAGTTCTTCATCTTTCACGCATTTCAAAGAACCCAAACCTTCACCTTTAATTACAAAGTATCAATGATTTATGTTCTGAACACCCATGGGTTATTATCTCGACCTCCGCTGTAAAGTGCATTTGTAGATCCCCAAAGGGGCCTATGGGAAAGTTTGATTGTTTCTTGATTACCATTTAACATTCGTTAGCTGCAGGGCATTTCCCTTAGTTCCTCTCTTTCACCGGGGAAACTCCCTTCCCTTCCGTTGGCTTATTTCTCCCTGCTTTAAAACTCAGCTGGCCAAATTGCCGTCTTCTTTGGCGTTCTCTTCTGCGGCTCTTCGCTGCCTCTTCTTTCTTTCTTCGTCAGCCAGAGAAAGTCATTCACCTTTTAGAACGTTCTTCTGTCGTGTTTGGCTCGCTAGTGACTCGTACCTATGTATCGTTTTTTTCAGACTCTCGAGTTTGTTGGTGAATGAGGAATGCAAACAGCTCGATTCCGAGACTTGGGTCCCAAACAAACAGCCAAATGAATAAATAAATATGCATGCTGCATTCTGTGTGGCAGATAAAGAAAAAATAGAACCGACCTGAGTTGATGTAACAATTCTATTGACAAAGAGATTTTCGGGGGACGATAAATGGTCTCGATTCTATTCTCCAAAATATGCTAATCAAATTCCTCATGACGTTGTATAACTGTTAAACCTTTTGTCTACGCAAGTGATAAACGATTGGGGATTATTACTCACCATTTGCCGACATGTCTGCGCCCTGTATATATCACTCACGCCGGATAAACTCTGGAAGTACTTCTTTGTCCCATAGACAGTGTCCATTTTTCCACCGTTACAATTCTGGAAAGGTACAAAATGGAAACAGATTTTCGGGTTAGCCATTGTTAGCGGTTTTCTTCACTTTCGTTCGAACGGGGGGGTCTTTGCTTTCTTTTGTGGGGACCTGAGTGATCTCGAGATCCCGGGATCTCTTGGGCTCTGTGAAAAAGCCTCTACTAATGGGCCAGCATGCCGGAGAACCGGCTAATCCTGTTTGCCAGCCCATTAGCCAAACGAAAATTCTCACTTTTCGCCAGGGAAAAGAGGAAAAGAACAGTGCACAATTTAGCATGAGATATGCATGCCGTTAACCGGTTTGATTTGCATTTTCCTCAAAAGTACTCAAAAGTAATCAAAGGAGTAGCTTTTACACGAGGAAAAATCATTGAAAAATTACAAAAATTCCAATAAAAAGTTATATGTAATTTTGGTATAAACAAATTTATGAGAATCCCACTTTTAGTGAAAATATTATTCAAAATAAAAGAATTTTAGTTTTTTGAAAGGCCTATATATTTTCATAAGCAAATGGAGACATTTCTCATGCTTATAAAAACTCCACCTTCTCAATGAAAGAAGGCCTCACATAAATATCCTAATTAATTGAACTGGCCGAAAAATGAAGACATCTTCGTTGACCAGTCATAAAAAGCGAAAGCTCTCCGTGTTATAAACAAAAACTTTAATTAGAGAATTCCCCGGGCACTCACTGATACGCTCAATGGCTGAGCCCTACAAATTTGGAATTTTCACTTCATGGGAAGCTCTCGGCTTCTCCAGCATAAAGAAAAGAACCCACTCCGAATGGCTTAAGTACACAGCAGATGGGGCAGATGGGCGATGGAGGAGTGGGTTTTGGGTAGGGAAACCAGTTCTCCACATCTCCGACTCCACATCCAAGATGAGGTTATGGCTTGTTCCGCCGTCATATATACACATGTAAGATCTCGGTATTTATAAAGCCACAATGTATGGTTTAGTTGTACATGTGCAATCAAAATCAAAAGCAAAGTTCAGACGGCGGGCAGAGAAACGTGTGGGTAAAAATAGTTTTTTCCGCGGGCAGAAACTCTGATGGTTGGTTGGTTGGATGCTCTTTGGATGGATGATCAAGGGGCTTGGGTTTTTGAGCTGGCAAAAGTAAAAGTTCTGTTATTTTTAGGAATGCCTTGATGATGGTTTTTTCGGCTGGCTGAGAGAAACTAATTTAGATACTTTGAATAATAATCCGGTCTGCAGAAGCCGCATTGTTGGGTCATCACAAATTGAACACAGACTTAATGGGGAATTATGCAAAATGGCTTATTTATGGGGTTAGAAAGGGTCTGGGAAAAGTATTTTGCTCTAAATTAGCTATAAATTTTCTATAAATTGTAAAACCACATTACTCTTTAATGGAATGCCATTTAAAACTAAATTTATAACTTGATTTATAACAAATTAATCTTGTTTTTATTTTCCCAAGTGAGTAATTGTCGAACACCCATAAATCTCTGTGTCTTTATTCCTTTTCTGGTAAACCCACCCATTAACTGTAAAACGCAAGTCTGGAATCGGAATCTCTGTCATCGCTGCCACTTCCCATTGAAATGGAACGGAAACCCATTTGCCTAATAAAAAGACCGCCAAAAACGCGCTCAAACTGGCAGAAAAAAGAGGCAAATTGAAGAACCAGTGCAATTAGAGTTGAGCTACACATGTTCAGATATGTAGGTATACGTTTGTATATGGCTGGGCTGCTCCAGGGGGAATTTTCAGGTACACTTAGTTACCCTCCACCCAAGACAGTTAGAACGCTTGGGGAGCCATCGGCATCGTCATCGTCATCGCTATGGCCACAGCCATAGCCACCAGCTTTTGACCTAGATGCGCATGCGCGGAGCCACGAGGAATGAATTCGAGGGGGGATTCGAGGGGGATGAGGTGGGTAAAGCCCGGAGACGGCCAAAACCAAAACTGGTAACTTGCGCTCGTCTCCCAGTACGTACATACAATTGCGGTCAAAACAATGGAATTATTTTCCATTTTTAAACTTGAAAGGGAATACTTCATTTATAAAGTTCGGTAAACAATTTTTGATAAATGGATTTTTTTTTACATTTTTTTAATATTTTGAAAAGTACATTATTTATTCATTAGGGTATTTTACAAAGTCCTATATCCTATTACCTTATACAATTTTATTTTAAAAATTGAATATACCTTTAATTTTAGCTCAAAATGTAAGTCAAAAATATTTTATTATATTGAGGAGACAAATGTATTTTGCTTGTTAATTATTACTGAGGAAATATTTAATTGTTGTAGTATCATTAAATAAATCCCATAAGGGTAATAAATCTAAAATTGTAAGCCGAATATTTTTCAATTTTGTATGATCTTTTCACTTTAATATCTGATAATATATGTACAGAAAAAAAAACAAAATAAGAAATTTGTATAATTCTAAAAGTAATTTCCGTTCCAATTTCTTGACCTCAGTTGTAGTTACTTTGCTGTGTTTTGGAGAAAGAAAGAATAAATTGACTTGCGTTTGAGCCGCGTGAAAAAAGTTAACGAAAAGTACAGAAATAAAACAAAAATAATACTGGCACACACTCACTGGCACAGAGTTGGTTTTTTCTTTCGATTTAGGCATTAAGTATTAAGAAGTCGCCGGCCACGCATAAGTTGATTAAATTTCTCGCATTAGCCGATTTTCTCTATCGGTGAAATTGCTAGACGAAAAAGCGTCAAAGAATGATTGATGAGAATTTGATCTCGAAACCCAGACAGTTGTCGGTCTATACTATAGACTCTATAGTGTATACTATATAGGGCTACCAAAATGCATAAAAACTCAATGAAAATTATTTTATTTAATTTTTGTAAATTGTAATCGCA
Organism: Drosophila prostipennis; assembly: GCA_037075205.1. NCBI lineage: Eukaryota > Metazoa > Arthropoda > Insecta > Diptera > Drosophilidae > Drosophila > Drosophila prostipennis. The sequence continues at coordinate 225,867 of JBAMCJ010001224.1, read as the reverse complement.
ATATTTTATTCATTTATTTCTATGGAAAAAAGCTTAAAAATAAATTATTTAATGACGATAGTGTTTTTTCGATTATCATATATATGTATATTGAATTATTAAAAACAAATGCAAGCAATAAAAAAATAACAATTTTCTCTATTTATAAGTGAAATTGCTGGACCAAAAAAGTGTCAAATAATGATTGATGATAATTTTATCTGCAAATTTAGACAGTTTGCGGACTAAAAAAATGCCTAACGGAAGTCGGCCATTAACCCCCTGGCACGTCTGCATATATACGTATATATGTATATCCATTGACCGATATTTCGACCAAATGCGTTGGCATTTGCTATGCGATTTTCGGCCAGATTAAGAGATTCCCAGCCACTTTCAATCATTATAGCCATAGCCTCGCCGACAAAGTGACGAAGAAAGTGAAATGTGACAGGTGATTTTTGGGGGGCGGGGCTTTTTTTTTATTTACAGGTGAGGCATCGATGTCAATGGATGCTTATCAGAAAACGACGGTGAAATGGAAAGTTCATTTGGTAAGGCAACCGAAAACTAGAGGAACTCTGCCCATTGAATCATCCGAACAATGCAGCATTTTTGATTATTTTGTTTGACTTTGGAAAGTGGTGGTCAAGTGATTTTTTTCCTCTTTATGGAGATGTTCGAAAGCCGCTAACCATATGTCATAATTGATGCCTCAATTTAGCTGGGCAGTGTGCAAATTTATGCAATCTTCTTTCTTTGCTTTGCTTTCCTTTCCCAAAAGAAAGGCAACGAAGAGCGCAAATGGAAAATCAGATAACTAGTCTAATGTAAACAGAACGGACTGTAGAAATTCGATATGAAATTCGTTGAAAATATAAGCAATAATAATAATACCATCCATAAAATAATAATAATCCCATCTGTTAATGAACAAAAATAAATGAATTTGTGCTTTGTATATTAACGAATTTTATAGGTATATAATAATAACAGATCTTAATAATAACATTTTTCCAGATTTATTAAAAGAAAAGTAAGATAATTTTAATTATGAGAATAATATCCAACAATAGAATATAAACCGAAATATAAATCAAATAATTAAGATTGTAGTTTTCTTTTTCCGAAAAACCCTCTAAAACTCATCTGATAAGAAGACTAAGCCCAACAAAACCCGCTAATTTTCACCCGATATCCACTGTTCACCCCGGAGAAACGTTGAATGAACAAAGTAACGTTGCCGCTAATTGTATAATAAATTAATTAAATTGTTTATGGCCATTAGGAAATGAATATGTATGCGTTCGAGAGAGCAATCTGTGCAGCATTTGCAGTTTCGTAATCGCTCTAACGGCGCCAGCTAGCAAGGTCTTACTGGAGCATAACCACTTTATAGAGATGGGGGAAGGAAAATACCATACTAGTATACCTCTTTGAGTACCCAGAACCACTCGGCATACAAAGTAAAGCTCTTTGCTCTTTGCGGAACTAAAAGTGCATTTCATTTCTATGACAAACAGAGGGGAAAAGTTGACAAGAACGAAAAGAATAAAAAATATATTATAACATGCGAAGTGTGGATAGTAAAGAGAGTGTTGGAAATAGTCATTAAAAGGTTTTACCGTTACACCTTAACCAACGACCAAACTATAGTAATTAAAGACAAACAAATTCGCCAAGTCTTGAGAATTATTCGGAAACTGATTACTCACTGTTGTAGAACTTTGGGTGTTGACCGTACAGGGCGCCCCATCGAAGGTGAAAAGTGTCAAGTCAGGTGGAAAGAACCGTTGGGCTGAGGTAACAGTATTAACAACAGTGCTAAATGCCGGATAGTTGACTTGTCAGTTGGGATGGGAAGTTTTCTTTATAGCGGGTGAATTCGTTCCCAATTACTTAGAGAACTCGAAATAAAATCTTGGGAAATTATCACAGATTAGGAGGTTTAGAAACTCATACTTTCCGATCCCAATTAAGAGGAAGTGATTTTAGCATAAGACACAAAAAAAAAACATTTCTCACAGAAATTTAAAAGTAAAATTTAGGGAGTTACCAAAATTTTTGGTATCCCAAGTAAATGGGGCAAATAAATCTATTAATATTCAATGTATCATTTTTTTCCCCTTGAAAACTTGTAAAATTATTATGTTTAAAGCAATTTTCTAGCACCTTTTTAATTATATGCAAATCGCAGATCGCAGACCAATTTAATTGAGTTTTTTGGTCAATTATTTATTTCGTTGAAGTGGAAAGAAAGCCCCAACTTGTTCTATTTGGAGTGGGGAACTCAGAACTCAGAGCCCGTGTCTAAATGCAAATGTCAACATATGGAAGACAGCTTTACTCTTAGTTCTTAGTATGCATCGACGCACTTGGCGGATAAGAAAAAACCCGAACTGCAATTAGTGCCACGATCAACATGCGAGGCACGCACATCCACTGGAGAACAGAACCACTCCGCCTTCTCTTTTCCAGAACAACCCATACGAATACCCAAACCCATTCCATCTGATCCACTGAAACTGACTTCATAGTAATGTTTTTCTATTCTACTCCGCATCTGCTTTCCATTTGCTCTAAACACTTAGAAAAATAAATGTATATTGGGGGATTTTTATATTATCATTATTAGTTTAGATTTTTTACGGACTTATTTTTAACTTAATTGTGCACATTTTTAATAAGTAAATTTCTGTTTAGCTCATAATCATAATAAAACTTATTATTTCCAAGCAAAAATAAAAAATTCTTAAATTTTTAAGAGAAACAACCAAAAATAGTTTAAAATACAATTTTAATGACTTACGTTTATCTCGATAGGAATAAATCAATTTTTCGATCATATATAATTGGATAACTCGTTACAAATAATTATTTACGGATCATTTGCAGTCAAGCTCAACATATTCATCAGTCTTAATGGGTCAGTCAACTGATAATAATGGTCCGCTTTGCTGTCTTTTTTCTTCTCATTACTGTATGCTTGGTAACGAAGGTAATCCCTATCCCTAGTCCTATTCAAAAACATCCTTGAAGCCGTACTTTTAGGTCTATTCCCGATACGAATTTACGAACGTGAAGTGTGAATGTTTCGATAAGAAGTTTTGCGAAGTAGATTATTGTTTTATCAAATCCAAGAACCGGACGTACAAATATGTTTCTATAAGATGTAAACTGCTACAAATTCCTCTGACAAATATTAAGGTAAACGGAGAAGATGATGTCTATTTTCAAACTAATAATATTTTTCGAATGCAATTCAGGTGAATTTTGCCCTCTACCAACGTCTCAATGGCTATAAACCATTTCTTTACAACATGACCGTAGACGCATGCAAATTCCTAAAATCTCCGAAAACGAATCCGGTGGCCAATTACTTCTATAACTACTTTAAAGACGTTTCCAATTTAAACCACTCTTGCCCATTTGACGTAAGTACGCAGGCAGTTATGAAGTAAATATTCCGATTTATCCCTTTTCCAGCATGACATCATCGTGGATAAAATGACTGCTGAGAGTTTTTTACACCGAGCCACCAATATTCTGCCTTTTCCAAAGGGAAACTACATGTTTGCAATAGATTTTTATGTCTATAATATTAAAAGAGCTGTAGCTCAATTCTTTGGCTCACTTTCGTGAGAGTAAAGTCAATAAATATATTAGAATCAAATCTAAATCTTTAACTCATCCTAAAAATATATGTATAATATAGAATTACCATTCGAAATATTGGATACGAATGTAAACTGAATACAAAAATCAAATTTCCCTTTATTTTAAATATTATATTTTTATGTTAGGTATGTGTAATTTTATCCCCATTTTCAAACGAGAATTATTTTTAGAATATTTGGAGAACCATTAAAAAAATTATTTAAATGACGATCGATTTTTTCGATAACAATTAATCAGTTTTTTGATTGATTCACGTTGCAAATAATTAATTTCGAATCGAGTTTGACTTTTCAACAGTCTTTATGGATCAGTCATTTAATAAAAATGGTTAGAAACCTCTGTTTTTCCGTTGTTTTTCTTCTGTTTACTATTTGCTTGATCACGAAGGTAAAAAATCAGTATACCTATTCAAGAAACATCCATCAATACGAACTTTTAGGTTAATTCCCGATACGAATTTACGAACGTAAAATGTGAATGTGTCGATCCGAAGTTTTGCAAAGTGGATTATTGCTTTATCAAATCTAAGAACCGGACTTATAAGTATGTTTCTTTAAAAATTAAACTGCACCAGATTCCATTGACAAAAATTAAGGTACTAGAAATATTGTACTAAATTTTTAAGCTATCATATTTATAAAATGTGATTTAGGTGAATTTTGCGCTGTATCAACGACTGAATGGCTATAAGCCGTTCCTCTACAATATGACCATAGACGCATGCAAATTTTTAAAATCTCCCACTTCCAATCCCGTTGCCAATTACTTTTATAATTTCTTTAAAGACGTTTCCAACTTAAACCACTCCTGCCCATTTGATGCAAGTATATGTGAAGTCTACGAAGTAAATCTTCCCATATATATTTTCCTTTTCAGCATGACGTTATGGTGGACAAACTGACAGCTGAGAGTATTTTACCCCGAGTCACCAATATTTTGCCTTTTCCGAAGGGAAACTACATGTTTAAAATGGATTCTTATATGTATAATATTAAACAAATTGTAGTTCAATTGTCTGCCGCACTTTCGTGATAGTCAAATATTAAAAATATTATAAACCAATTTAAAAATCAAATTTCTAAATCTTTAGAAATTAGAAAATTAGAAATTTTGGTTCGCATATAAAATAATTATTTATTCATGTTTTCGAGTCAAATTCAACATTTTTCTTCATTTTCAATAGAATTATCAACGTACCAATAAGTACTGAACAAAAAATATTTTTGGAATGTTGAGACTCTAAACTTTACCGATACAGAGTATAAATCTCTCCACTAAAGATTTGCAACATTATATTCTCACGATCGATAAAAATCAAAATTAATCATTAAAACGATCATTTTAATGACGATCGATTATTTCGGTAACCATAAATCTGTTTCTTGACTGGCTCACTTGTTGCAAATAATTATCTACTGATAATTTCGAAATGAGTTCAATATTTTCAACAGTCTTTATGAATCAGTCAATTGATAATAATGGTCAGAAATCTCTCTCCCCGTTGTTTTCCTCTTTCTTGGGATATGCTTGATCACCGAGGTAAAAAACCCCTAACCTTTTCAAAAAACATCCTTCAAGCCGTACTTTCAGGTTTATTCCCGATACGAATTTACGAACATAAAATGTGTATGTGTCGATAAGGAGTTTTGCGAAATAGATTATTGTTTTATCAAATCTGTGAACCGAACTTACAAGTATATTTCTTTGAAATGTAAACTTCTGCAGATTCCAGTGACAAAAATTAAGGTATTAGAATAAGTGGTTTTCTGTTTTAAGCTAATCATATTCACAAATGCGAATCAGGTGAATTTTGCTCTTTATCAACGGCTGAATGGTTATAAACCTTTCCTCTACAATATGACCGTGGACGCATGCAAATTCTTAAATTCTCCGAGATCGAACCCCGTGGCCAATTACTTCTATAATTTCTTTAAAGACGTTTCCAACTTAAACCACTCTTGCCCATTTGACGTAAGTATATGTGAAGTCTGAGAAGTAAATTTTCCAATAAAGCTTTTCTCTTCCAGCATGACATTTTGTTGGATAAATTGACAGCTGAGAGTATTTTACACAGAGTCACCAATCTTTTGCCTTTTCCGAAGGGAAACTACATGTTTGAAATAGATTTTTATATATATAATATTAAACAAATTGTATTTCAATTGTTTGGCTCAATTTCGTGAGAGTCAAATATTAAAATTGTTTTAAACCAATTTAAAATTCAAATTTCGAAATCTTTAGAAATTATAATAATAATTTTTGGTTCGCATCAAAAATTATTATTTATTCATGTTTTCGAGTTAAGTTAAACATTTTGCTTCATTTTCAATGGAACCATCAAATTATCAATAAGTACTGAACAAAATATATTTTTGGAATGTTTAGACTTTAAACTTTAGAGATACAGAGTATATATCTCTCCACTAAAGATTTGCAACATTTTATTCTCACGACCGATAAAAATCAAAATTAATCATTAAAACGATCATTTAAATGACGACCGATTATTTCGGTAACCATGAATTAGTTTTTTGATTGGCTCACTTGTTGTAAATAATTATATACTGATAGTTTCGAATCGAGTTTAATTTATTCAACAGTCTTTATGAATCAGTCAATTGATAATAATGGTCAGAAATCTTAGTTTTCCCGTTGTTCTCCTCTTTCTTGGGATATGCTTGATCACCGAGGTAAAAACCCCTAACCTTTTCAAAAAACATCCTTCAAGCCGTACTTTCAGGTTTATTCCCGATACGAATTTACGAACATAAAATGTGAATGTGTCGATAAGGAGTTTTGCGAAATGGATTATTGTTTTATCAAATCTGTGAACCGAACGTACAAGTATATTTCTGTGATATGTAAACTTCTGCAGATTCCAGTGACAAAAATGAAGGTATTAGAATAGATGGTTTTTTGTTTTAAGTTAATCTTATTCACAAATGCGAATCAGGTGAACTTCGCTCTCTATCAACGACTGAATGGTTATAAACCTTTCCTCTACAATATGACCGTGGACGCGTGCAAATTCTTAAATTCTCCGAGATCGAACCCAGTGGCCAATTACTTTTATAATTTCTTTAAAGACGTTTCCAACTTAAACCACTCTTGCCCATATGATGTAAGTATATGTGAAGTCTAAGAAGTAAATCTTCCCATATATCTTTTCTTTTCCAGCATGACATTTTGTTGGATAAATTGACAGCTGAGAGCATTTTACACCGAGTCACCAATATTTTGCCTTTTCCGAAGGGAAACTACATGTTTCAAATGGATTTTTTTATGTATAATATTAAACAAATTGTATTTCAATTGTTTGCCTCAATTTCATGAGAGTCAAGTTGAAGTCAACATTTTCCTTCATTTTCAATGGAACCATCAATTGTTCATGATGGTCAGGAGTTGGCCATTCAGTGTTACATTTTTGTGTTATGTGTAATTTTCCCCTCTTTTTTTGGGCTTATAAATATCAAATGTAATTGTGCACATAAACAAGGTTCATTAACTAAATTTTCTGTTTTTATGGATTTATTATTAAACTCATTAATACTGAACTAGAAATATATTTATAGAATGTTTACAATACTCAGCGATAGATTTTCAACATTTTATTCATACATTCCGAAAAACAAATAAAGCAATAATAGCATCATTAACGACGATCAAATATTTTGATTAGAATAAATAATTATATTTTCATACATAATTGGTTCGCATCAAAAATAATTATTTATTCATGTTTTCGAGTCAAATTCAACATTTTCCTTCATTTTTAATGGATCCATCAATTGTTCATGATGGTCAGCCATTTCTGTTTTCCCATTTTCTTCCTATTGCTTCCTGCATTCTTTGTTATGGAGGTAAATATTCCCAAATCTCTTTAAATAACATCTTTCAAGGTTCATCTTTTTAGGTTCATTCCCGATACGAATTTACAAACGTAAAGTGTGAGTGTGTGAATAGGAATTTTTGCGAAATCGATTATTGTCTCATAAAGTCTGTAAACCGGACTTATAAATATATTTCTGCAAAAGCCAAACTGCTAAAGCTTCCGGTGACGAAAATGAAGGTATGAGAAGATGTATATGTTTTTTATAAGTTTTTAATATTTTACATATGTGCTTTAGGTGAATTTCGCTCTTTATCAACGTCTGAGCGGCTATAAACCTTTTCTCTACAATATTACCATAGACGCGTGCAAATTTTTCAAATCTCAGACTGGCAATGCCGTGGCAAATTACTTCTTTAGTTTCATTCAAGAAGTCTCCAATGTAAACCACTCTTGTCCATATAACGTAAGTATTTATTTATACCATCAAGTAAATATTTTGAAATATTCCTTTTCAGCATGATCTTATATTGGAAAAAATGACTGCTGAGAGTGTTTTACACCGAGTTACCAATATTCTGCCTTTTCCGAAGGGAAACTACATGTTTGAAGTACATATTTTGGCTAATGACATTTATCGAATTATAGGTCAATTGTTTGGGTCACTTTCGTGAAAGTCAAAAGGACCTATACCACCAGTTTACAAAATAAAATCGACCTCTTCCTCATCGAAGACAACCTTAATTTTCCGGTAAGATACAACTCCCTGATTAAGAAATGGGCACTTAAAATTTTTTTTATGGAGTCAATTTTTTTTAAAGTGTAAAAAACGTTTTTGGTCTTTTTTTAATTTCTATCTCGTTTTCTGATAACGCGATTTGGGTCACATTATACTCAATTTACAGGTAATAGAATGTTCTTTAACTTTCCCATACACAGCATTGAGTTCCAGTCATTAGTTTAGAAGCTGCACCTCGTCAAAGCTGAAAAAGTGTGAAAAAGTGTGAAAAAGTGCAAAAAAGGTGACATAAATGGCTTCTTTAAAAATACACGCCTAAAAACCGAAATTATTTTTATAAGTATAAAGTATAGTATAGTATTTAAAGTATACTTTAAAAAATTCTGAACTCTTTAATAAAATGTATAATTATTAACATTGTATACTTTCGTAAACAGTAACAATGATTATAAAAAATTTAAAAAGTTGCATACTTTTAATAACGATTGTTTTTTCGATAATAATTAAATCGACTTCGTATAATCTTATAATGGTTGGAAATGTATATTTTCCAGCAAGGAAATAAAATCAAAAGACCTACTCCAGATTCCTCCATTTTCCTGTTCTCTTATTGATGTTAATTATATTAAAAGGTTCCAAGGAAGAAAGGAAATAAATCTTTTTTTAATTTTGTTACATTAAATAATCCTATATTTTTTTATCAGTGCACTCGAGTGCTCTATTCGCTTTACCGCAACGAACTCTTGCATTTGAGGTCGCTTTCCTCTCTTGGCAGGCGAAACAAAACAAAAGATCGGCCCATTAGAGGCGATTTTACATCATTTGAATGCAATTTAGCCGCAGCTTAGCGTTATGTTCTATTTCGCCCCGGCACGAACTGCTGGCCAAGTCAGCTGCAGAGATCAATCTGATTCTTCAGTCTTTCCTCTGATTCTTCGGTCTGCTGTCTTCTGTCATTTGGCTTTGGCTTTGGCTTTCTGAGCAAAAGAATCGTGCGGCACGGATGATCAGTCGGTCTGCCAATTTGGGCCAGTCGCGATATATCTTCATGATGAGTCCCGCATTTCTTGACCAATTTGCGATTCTCAACGCAGAAGAATCTGAGTGGAGAATCTGAGAAAAAAAACCCAAAGAAAGAGAGAAAAAATTGTGGGGGCGCGAGTCGGAAACCTGGAATCTCTGGGATCTCTGAGATCTTCGAGTTTCGGACTCCGACTTGACCGGCCACTCTTAACGAGCGAAAGTGTTTCATTAACTCGTAAATGAATAATTTGAGTGTCGAGACAACGAAAACGAAATCAAAATAAACCGAAACAGAAACCAGCACTCCACTCACACCCGAGAAATGCTCGTAAAAATGTACATAATTTTTCAATCTCAATCTGGTTTTGCGCATTTCTATTTCTCGTCTGTCTGCCGTTTGATCCACTTCCGACTTCAAAATGAAAATTTTCATTGCCTCAGTGAAACTAATTTGAGGTGAAAATTGTCAAAATAAGAAAATAAAAAATAATGGGAGAAACACACACTGAAAATGCCTTGGTGACAGTTGGACGGAAAGAGCGAAAGATATGGGTGTGTTTATGCGTCTAGGATTCGGATGCAGTCTCGGTTTCGGTTTCGGATTTGGATTTGCTTTTGGCAACCTGTCGAGACAGCCTTGTCCAAATCCCCGAGTGTCTCGTGCTGAGTCAGTGGTTTTCTTCTCTTTTTTTGGCACTTTCTCCAAGTCAGTCGACTGCACTTATCAATGAGTCAGTTTTTGAGTTCGGTTTTCGGTTAGGAACGTCAAGGAATTTGCGTAAATTGTCGGTTATTACTGGGTGCCCCGCCTCGAATTGGGTCAGAAAATGAGTGCCGAGAGCCACAGCCTCTTCCTGTCTTTTTTTGAAGCGAGAGGAGAGAACCGTAAACGCTAAAAACTTTAACTGCGACTAAAAATCAATTTCCGCAACGACATAGATAGGCGCATGCAAAACGCTCATATCACTAATGGGCACAGCTGCGGTCGAAATAATAGCACCCCGGGGGCTGCGCCCATAAAAATGTTACCGTTTGGCAATCTAAAAAATACAGTTGTAAAAGTTTATAATAATGAAAATATTCTAATTACGAATATAAAATTGTTATTATTTAAAAACACGATAATATTCTTAGAAACAGAAGTTCAGAATAGAAAAATTTCTTTTAATTTGTATAAATATTTTTAAAATATTTTATTAATGGGCACAGCTGCGGTCGAAATATTAGCATCCCCGGGGGCTTTGCTCGTAAAAAATATAACTGTATGGCAATCTATAAATACAGTTGTAAAAGTTTTGTAGTTACTAAAGCGTTACGATTACGTGGGCCAACTAAAAGAATTGCATACCTAACAACCCAACGAAAAATTGCTATTACTTAAAGATTTAGATTAACAAGCTAAGAATTTCAGTTCTGTATCGATTTCTTTTTAATTTCAATATTATAATAATATATTATAGCATATTAAATAATAATAGACTTTATGATATTTTTAATATATTTATATCACAAAACGTATTCGGGGTTCTATTATAATTTCTGTTAAATTTTGAAGAATTGTCATATTTGTCATTAAGTAAAAGTAAAGCTATTTTTAATATTTTGCTTTGAATAAATATAATTATTCCTCTTTTGGCGAAGTAATAGATTTTAGAGATATTATATTACTTAGATTTCTCAGTTTCCCGATACTTTTCTATCAATGCGACCCCATCTGTAGCCTGATCACCTATAACCATCCGGCGTCATAATGGGAGACCCACTCATCTTATGGCGGTTAGTGGGATCGGAGAATAATGGAGATGGAGATGGGGTTTCCTCCCGCGATGCGCTCTCCCCCGATTCCGTAGATCCAAAAGCTGAGTGAAGTGCAACGGTGGCTATAACGACCAAGAGCAAGACTATAGTGAACTGAGCACTGAACTGTCAATTGGCCCAGTTCATGAACGTGGTAATTGCGCGGTTAGCGACATATAAAGCGACACCAAGAAAGATTTCCGAGGAGACAGCAAACACAAAACGTTCTCCGGCCTTTTGTTTTTCGAGCTCTTTGGACGCGATCACCTGTCCACCTTTTTAGCCATTCTCAACGCTTTTATTGGTGCCAGTTGGTTTTTGGTTGGAATGCTCTTTGCTTTTTGCCGCCCTTTATTTTTTTGGGTCTTAATTTCTAATTTCTTTTATTACAGACTGGTTTTGTGAGGGCCCCCTGTTTTTTTTATTGCCATTTTTTCGTTTTAACATCCATAATTTTGTAGCCTTTGCCAGCTCGTTTGTGCGCGATTATTGCTCTTGGCCAGGCTTTTTCCTACCTCTTACGCTGGTAAGTAAAATGTAACCAGTTTTGGACCTTCTACAGGCTGCTTTATGGCATGTCTAACTAGTTTATGGCTTAGGGAACCTGGGAGACTGGATTGGGTTCCCGAAGAATCCTGCACCTTTCTTGCAAATTAAGTTGTAAATTCCTAGATAACTCACCTGCCAGGTTTTTGCTTTTCTTGCTTAATTATCGTCCCCCGTTGTTATAAGAAGATGGTTTCCATTTGAGGAGGAAATGACTTTCTGCAATCGATTTGTATTTGAATTCAATCACAAATGTTGCACAGTTTCGATTATTTCAGATAGGGTTATTTCCTCTATTGATTCGGGGATTCACGGTAATATTTATTTTGGGACACTGCGAGAGCACACGAATTTAGAAAGCCCAACTGATCGCGCCCGAGACTGAAGGTGAACTGAAGACTGTAACCACAAATCCCAGTTGGTTGGCCTTCAAGAAGCGAAAAAAAGAAAAGAGAAATGAAGATGGTCCGAAGCTAGGCTGCGAAGAGAGCAGTTCGAATTCTTCCCGCTCCCGCTCTGACTCTCTCCGCTCTTTCTCTTGGCTCTCCCTTTATCAGCCAGTATCGTTATTCTTCTGTTATTCAAATCATACAAGTTATTTCTATTGTTGACTGGCTACTGCAGTAGTTTCAAAGAAAATTAAAATATTTGCAAGTGAAAAGAAAATTTACTTATCTTGTTTGGAATTTCAAAATACTTTCTTATTTTGGGAATATATTTTAGGTTGTTTTTGTTCATAACTGTTAAAAATAAATTATTTATTTGTTTTATTTTATCTACTTCAATATGAACAAACAAAGTAGTTTTTATATTAATATTTATAATTTAGACATTCCTATTTTCAATGTTGGTTGGTTATTATAATTAAATAAATTCTCAATAAAATTTAAATTAAAAATTGTTCAATAAAAAACAAGAATTTTTAACAGAATCTTTAATAGTTGATGATTTAATATTTTATTTACAACACAATCCAAACAATTTAAAGGAAGTGTTGATATACCATTTATAAATTTTCGCATGCTTTAGTTTGCTGTATTTTAAATTGATATCTCCGAGTCTTAAAAAGTTTACAATTAACAAAACAATGGATATTTTCACTTTTTATTTACAACACAATATAAACAGTAAAGTGGGGATTATGCTGGTATAGTTTATATTGTTCGGAGTCATTTAGCCCTCCACGATTGGCATGCCCCAGGATTTCCCAATCATAGCCACCACATCCCGCTTGAGTTTGGGCCCAATGAGAGGATTCATTTGGGCCATGTAGCAGCACAGCCAAAAGAGCCAGCAGCAAGCGGCGGTTAACATCAGGATGCATCTTATAAGGTTCTGGTGAGGTCCTTTGGGGGTCATTATGGGCATGGCAATGCCCACGCCGCCCCACAAGGCGGTGAAAAACAGCACGGGAAAGAAAGCGGCGCCCATTTTTCTGTATTAAAATTAGAAGTAATAAAGATTGATTTTGATTTTACAGTATTTTGCAAACCCACCGTTTTTCCTTCAAACTGTTGTGTATGAAAAATCAATAATTATCGTTAGTGCGTCATCGATACCTTAAAAATAATAGAGACATCGATAAGTTTCATTTAAAAGTCGCTTCTTCGTTATATCGATTTATTGTTATAGCTTAAACTTTATTACTTTTATTAAAACTGCCAATTACGTTTATTTTTAATTTAAAAATAGTGAAGAGCCAAGTGCGATAGCTATCGATAATAGTTGATTAAAGACCAAGTTGACATCCCCCGCCTATCAACTTAGTAAGGACTCAAACCGCCGCATCATCGCAGTAATCGATATCAAGTGGTCCATTTTGAGAAGTTAATCGATATCAGGTGCTCCACTTTGAGAAGTTAATCGGCGCGCAAAATTATTATTATATTATAAATTAAATATTTTTATTAAATTATTATATAATATTATATTATTGACATGACGAACATTTCGCCGTCCGTCTCCCTCGATGTGGTGCTCCCAATCCTGGGCATCCCCTCCCGGAAGGCCGAGCTGATGCTCCAGTCATTGGAGATGAATCCTGTGGCTCTTGGCTACGGGAGCGTGGACCTGAGGGAGCAGATAAGGGACCTCAAGGACAACCGGAAGCCGTTTTACCTCCATATGGACGAGCTCTTCGCCCCGAGGTGAGTAATCTCGAGGCGAGGCTATGTATATAGCTATCCTATCCTGACCCCGACCCACCAATTCTAGATTTGCAGCAATCCCAAGCTCGGCTGGAAGTGCAACCTCTACGTGGAGGTGTCTGCCATGGACGCTCGCTCCAAGAGGGCCGACGACGTGCAAGCGGAGAGCCTGCGCCACCTGCACTCTATGGAGGCTGCGGTTGAAAGATTTTTTTAGAAATGTTAGTAAGTTTCGAGTTTATGGCAGCTTACCTGGCGCCCACCTGGAGCAATGTCCACAATCTTGGGCACGGGAGCCCTATCCATCCTGATCAACCTGATCGTTTGGTTTGGTGTTTGGGTTTGCGCTTGTCGTGGTGGTGATGCTGTGATTCACCCGCAATCCTTGTAGCCGATCCGAGACAACCAAGATCTTCACTTGTATGATCACCGGCGCAGGTGGTCCATTCTGCGCGGCAGAAAGAAAAAAAGAAAGAATCAAAACAAAACAAAATCTGATTGCTTGATAAAGCTTGTGAAATGGTGGCAACGCTGTCGAAGATCCGTTATTCGTAAACAGTTATTCCAGTGCAGGTGCAGTGTGCTGACGAGTGTGAGGTGGTGTGTGAACTGAAGAGCATGGAGTCTGAGGAGGAAGACACGGTAGGAGTGGTCCTCGAAGATATTTCCGAGGTCGTGAAACGCTTCCTTGCCATAAAGAAGGCGCAAAAGGAGTTCCGCAACTTCGAGGAACTGGAATGCGAGGAACGAGGTATTTAACAGTTAAAAAAGTATTTTACGTAATTAATTAATTATAATTATATATATACTTACAGAAAATGTCCCAGTATTTGCGCTGATGGCAAATGAGGACTTCGAAGTCACAGAGGATCACTCCTACTCTGCCGGGGTGGTGGATGGTGCCGGGATGGTGGATGGTGCCGGGGTGGTGGGTGGTGCCAGGATGGTGGATATCCAGCCAATTTCGCTGAAGCATCTGGTTCCCTTCAAGGAAGGGCCAAACATTCCCAACTCACAACGTAAGTTTGAAATAAATTGAGCTTAAAGCTAAGCTGTTCATAACGCATTATTTCATTAGACCTAAAAAAAATTGTGCTAGAAGCCATCGAGGCTGAACGGCGTTTGCCGTTCCTCGCCCCGAGTCATCCGGATTGGCGGAGGGTTTTCGTCCAACTCGACCAAAACGCGTTGCGAGGACGAGGGCACCACTATTGGTGGCGCTGGATCAGTAAGTGGCGCTCCACTGCCGCAGTGGCTGCCAGAAAGGGACAACCTGGCTCCAGCGTTGACGCGAAGATTCTGCAGTACTGTCAGGGACTAGACGAACCGGAAAGGTATTGTATTTTGTTTTTACCTAATATTATTAAAATATCCAAAGGGCTATACTTTCCTTTTCAGAACTCACGGATCAATTCCGCAGTCGTGCACCGGAACGGCAAACTGCGGATGCCCGAAGCACATTTAATTTATTTTATTTAACTTTTTACTTTTATTATTTGTTATGTTTTTAATTTTGTTATGTTTTTTTAATTTTTACTTTTATTATTTTTGTTTTCTGTTGAATTTTTTTGAATTTCTGACTTTATGTTATAACAGTATTCTAGCCAAAATCTCATCTCTGATTTGTGGCATCACTGGCATCACTGGAATCATTTAGAGTATTTCTAAATAGAAATTGTTATCATGCAAATATAGGGGACGGGACGCGTTTACACAATAGTTTTTAGAGAAATATCATTACCAGCGGCACCATGACGATGCGACCTGATGACCACCGAAGGAAATGGGACAAGAACGAGTACGAGAAGCTGGCGGCGGAGCGGCTGCTCAACCAGGTGGCGCCCAAGGAGGAAGGTAAGTGCATGATTTCTTGGAAAGATCTCTTGATCCAAGGATTGTCCTTAATCCCCTCCAGAGCCCGTGCAGCGGGAGAACCTCAAGCGACGCGACTACAAGGTGGACCTGGACAGCAAGCTGGGCAAGAGCGTGGTCATCAACAAGAACACACCCACCTCGCAATCCGGCGGCTACTATTGCAACGTTTGCGACTGCGTGGTCAAGGATTCCATCAACTTCCTGGACCACATCAACGGGAAGAAGCACCAGCGCAATCTGGGCATGTCCATGAAGGTGGAACGCAGCACCGTCGACCAGGTCAAGGAGCGCTTCCAGCAGAACAAAAAGAAGATGGAGGAGAAGCAAAAGGACTACGAACTGGAGCGTCGACTGCGCGAGGCCAAGGAGGAGGAGGATCGCTACAAGGAGCACCGCAAGGAGAAGCGGAAAGAGCGCAAGCGAAAGGCCGAGGATACGGATTTCGATGCGGGCGGCATCCCCGACGATATGGCCGCCATCATGGGCTTCTCCGGCTTCGGTGGCTCCAAGAAGAACTCGTAGGATTTAAGTGTTGAACTGCCTGACATCCCAAAAAACCCTCCTCCAATTTAGTCTTTTAATGAAATAGAAACTTACCACCAAAAGCATTAGTTTAGCTTGTGACATTTATTTGTTTTTCGTATTTTGTATATAAGACAATTTTACACCAGTTGTCCAGCTAATCCCGGCTGTTCCCAGTTAGAATAATTTAATAAGCAGTCAGAATGCAAAAATGACTAAAACCATTTCACTAAGTCTAAGCATACACGGCCTTCAAAATCACCAGCTCTCTCTCTCTGCGAGGAATAAGCTTAGGTGAAAACGAATCCCTGTTCGGTGGGAATGTCCCACGGCATGGTGAAGAACTCCCCGGGCAGCTGGGTGCAGTGCGTCGAGTTGTAGTCGCGTAAATGCTTGCGCAACTGAAAAACACAGAGCATTAGTTAACCAAAATCTTAGGAACCGACAAGTTAACCCACCAAGAAGACTGCCATGAGGTTGCGCACTTCATCTGAGTAATCCGCTCCAATGTTCATGGGGAAGGACTTGCCCTCGTCGGAGGCGTAAGTAATCAAGCGCGACATGCAGAGCTTCTCGTCGGCGGTGGGAATGCTGTACGGTTCCAGCGGCTTCGAAAGCAGCCCTTTGGCCTTGTTCAGCTGCGAAGCCCCAAAAATGTTGGGATACCGTCGCTTGAGAACAGACAAGACCAAGAAATTGCCGCGATTGGTGTCGATATGGTTGTCCCTAGGGGAATTCAAAGAAAAGAATCATTATAAACCCTTCAAAAAGGCAAAAACCGCCACTCACTCTGCAATAATCTCATCCTCAGTGCGGCGAATGAAGGAAATGGGTCCATTAAACTCGTTGGCCAGCTCGGCATTATTCAGATTACAATAATTACGAATGGCAACCTTGACAATGCCCGCCAGAGCAGCCGGCATGCGAGGAATGGCCAAGTAGAGCACATCATCGAAGGTGGCGTCCAGCACCACGCCCTTGACATCCGGATAGACAGAAGCAGCGTACAAAGTGCTAAAGCCACCGATACTCCAGCCATACAGAATGATATCCTCCACGGGGAAGCCAAGATTGTTGATTGCAAACTGAACCACAGCATCGATGGCGTTCTTGTCCTGGTGCGGATGAGGTGTGCCAGTGCTGCCAGCAAAACCAGGGTGATTCCAACCCAAGACAGAGTACTTCAGGGCCACCGGGGTGCCCATTATGCCCACTTCATAGAAGCCGGCGTTGCCCTCGGAGCAAATGACTAGAGTCTTGCCATTTCCCACATTATCGTTGCGGTTGTCAATAAACAACGTATCGATTTCGTTCGAATCGATGGTTTTGACTTTGTAGCGAATGCCATTATCATCCTCGATGAGCTTGGCGCGTCCAGAGATCAGCATAGGTCCTGCAAGGATAGGTTATTAGTAACCAGTTTGATTTAGGTATATAAAATTAAATATTACAATATGCATAACTATTATTAGCTATACCTCTATATTTAGGTATGTGCTTTCTATACAAACTAGTTTTTAGGTTATCTAGTCAAACGTTTTTACAGACCCTACAACTAGTATTTGAGTATGACTAATATTTCTTTAGCTATATGTATGAGTTTTGTGGAGAAACTGCGCACAATTTTGTACTTGTATGAACTTTAACAGTTTAAATAGGATATTACGATAGCTTTCCCCCTTACTCATGAATTTCTGGAGAAGCTTGACGGAGCCCGGATAGATCATGGAGAGCCCGAAGGTGTTGATGGCCAGGTAGGCGATGACCTCACAGGGCACAGTGGCCAATTGGAGCGGCTCCCGCCTGCTGGCTGTGACTACAGGCTTCTTGGTGTCCCTGTAGAGAAAGGAGCTATTATTACAGCACACTCCAGAGGTTGTAGCTACCTACCCAGTCAAAGCCTTCACATCAAAGTCCACCGGCCAGGCGTTGAACTCGATGTCGAAGCGGCGCAGCTCGCTGTTGGCATCTCCTGCTGTTTTGGAAGCCTTTGCCCGCACCAAAGCCTTCATCATGTTGGAATAGGAGCGGGATTGCTTGCGTCCAATACCCCGCATCACCAAAGAGATGATAACGATGAGGCCCACGCTGGTGGTGATCTTGGCAAGCGCTGGCATGGATTCGGTCACCAGGTAGCCACGGCGATAGAGGAATGTGACGAGCAGTGGGGAGGTGTAGTAGCCCACGGACCACATCACAGAGAGCTGCAAGGAGGATATAAATATACCATATGCTCCAGTTTCCCTTGGGATCGTAGGGCACATTGTGTACATACCGTGGAGAGTATCTGCTCGCCGAACTTCTCCACCGCCCCCGCCTCGTACATCTTGCGCTGCGGCTCCGGCACGCCGCGGTATTCCATGAAGAGATTGGGGCCAAACACGTAATTGAGGAAACTCATCTTGGATTCGAAGCGGTTTTTATGTTTTGTCTGGATATATATTCAATTTTTTCTATTTTCTATTTTATTTTGTTGTACTTGTAATTGATGTGAAAGCTGTTCCAGGGTCTCGCACTCACAAACAGATGTTTCACATCGATTTCCAGGGATGGCGCGTTAAATGATTTAACGGTTAAATTAAGAACTAAGTTGTTAATGCAATGAAGTAATATCTTTTAATTATTTAACTCCTTTGGTGTAATGTGAAACAATTATGTAATAATGCGGGAGGGATCCCAAATAATGTTAATCAATAGAGTGATTTCTCTAAGTTATACGAGTATTCTACTTCAACAAACTGAATCTTTAAAATTAGACATAAAAATTAATGATCAAAATTTGATAATTTTAATAATTTAACTGTGCATTTGAATTCCTTTACTGCCTGAAACTTTAAAGTTCACACAAATATCTAGTTCCGCAATAGAACTAGTTCCCTTAATTGCTGTTATCAACCGGCTCCGCAGCCCTGGTTCTACCCCCAAGAATTTATTCCCAGTTGTAGACAAAAACGCCGGCTAAAAAATGGAAAAGTTCACTAAAGCACAGGCAAAAAACTTAGCTGCTGCCCAGAAACTGGTGGACAACTACGCCTCCAGCTCCGAGGATGAGGGCGAACTGGATGAGAAGCATATTTTGGGTAAATCAACCGAAAGTCTAGTGACGTGTCATTCGAAAGTTACCAACTATCCCCTCATTATATAGAACTCCTTTATAAGAACTATCGACCGACGGACAGCGCCGGGAGCTCCAAGGATGCGGCCAAGACCAGTACGTTCCTGGAGAACACCTTGCACTCGGGAGCAGCCACCTGTCTCATCTGCATCGGCAGCATCCGGCGGGTGGAGGCCATTTGGTCGTGCGAGAGCTGCTACTGCTTCTTCCACCTGAACTGCATTCAGCGGTGGGCCAACGACAGCATGATGCAGATGAAGGTAAAGGCGGCGGAGCAGCAGAATGGCCAAGCCAGCCAGGGTCACTACAATCACTTGGGCGAGTTTGTGCCGCCCAAGCGTCAGAAATCCCTCCACTGGTGCTGCCCCCAGTGCCGCAGGGATTACCAGCCGGCGGATAAGCCCACGCAGTACAACTGTTTCTGCGGCAAGGAGGAGAATCCCGAGAATCAACCCTTCCTAGTACCCCACTCCTGCGGAGAGATCTGCGGCAAGCTTCTGCAGCCCAAGTGTGGACACGATTGCAAGCTATTGTGTCATCCGGGGCCATGTCCTCCGTGTGCCCAGCAAGCGCAGGTCTCCTGTTTGTGCGGCAAATCGAGTCCCAGGTCCATGCGATGCATCGACAAACAGTGGAGGTGCCAGCAGGCGGTAAGATTGGCGACTGGGATAGTATCCTTTCTCTTCCTTACTAACGAAACCATCTTTCAGTGCAAGGATCTGCTGGCCTGTGGCAAGCACAAGTGCCAGCAGGTGTGCCATCGACCAGGACAGTGTCCTCCCTGCACCAGCAAAAGCCTGCAGCCCTGCGAATGCCAGCGGGAATCCAAGATGGTCAATTGCTCCGATCGCAAATGGAAGTGTCAGAATGTAGGGAGTGCTACTATTAATTCAGGGAATGTATTTTATACCTTTTAAATGTAAATCTCCTCAGGTTTGTGGAGCTCCCTTTGCTTGTGGCTTGCATATTTGCGAAAAGGTCTGTCATGCCGGCGCCTGTGGCGATGGCGAGTGTCCTTTGCAAGTCAGGAGTTGTCCATGTGGCAAGAATGTAGGTCTATCTAGTATCTACATTATAAGGAAGTTCTGTTAATTTGTGCTTTGTATTCCCTAGACCCAAGTAAGGCCCTGTAATGAGGCGGAGGAAACGTGTGGCGATACTTGCCAGAAGCTGTTGTCTTGTGGTCAGCACACTTGCACTCAGCGCTGTCATCGCGGAGCCTGTATTTCTGTAAGTTATTTACCAAGAAAGTATAGCAGTTCTTCAAATTAAATGTATGTTTTTCAGTGCCCCATAAGAACCAAAAAGAAGTGTCGTTGTGGACTGCATGAAAAGGAGCTGCCCTGCTCCAAGGAGTTCACATGCGAGACTAAATGCAAGCAGATACGTGATTGCGGCAAGCATGCTTGCAATAGGAAGGTGGGAAATCCATCCTGGTATTTTAATTAATTAATTACATTTATTGTTAACCTTTTTCTAGTGCTGTGGCGATCAGTGTCCACCCTGTGAGAAGATTTGTGGCAAGCAGCTGAGCTGCAACAAGCACAAATGCCAGTCCGTGTGCCACAATGGACCCTGCTACCCATGCAAGCTGGAATCCCAAATCAACTGCCGGTGTGGCAAGACCAAAAGAAGTGTTCCTTGTGGCAGAGAGCGGAGTGCGCGCATTGTGTGCTTGGAACTCTGTCGGTTGGTTTAACTTTTAATACATTTAATGCTCCGATATTAAATGCTTAATTCCTTGTAGGATAACTGCCAAATGCCATCATGCTATTAAACATCGCTGCCACAAGGGCGAGTGTCCTCCGTGTGGACAAGTGTGTGGGCTGCCCAATGAGACCAGCAAATGTGGACATATCTGCAAGGCTCGCTGCCATGAGGCAGTTAGGGCTAACAAACCCAAAGAGGCTAGGCCGCAGGCCAAAAAGGTAAGCTGTTAGCCATCTTTAAATTGGGTGTTAAGTTTAAATTCTGTATAATTCCCATTGTAGTATGAATATAAGTCACTACCCCATCCCCGTTGCGAAGAAGGCGTCGTGGTGACCTGCATTGGAGGCCATGAGGTGGCCACCTGGCCCTGCTGGAACTCCAAACCCAGCTCCTGCCAGCGAAAGTGTGCACGTCAGCTCAAGTGCGGCAATCACAAGTGCTCCTTGGTCTGCCATTCGGTGGCCCTACCACAGGACATGGCTCAGCAGCCGGGTTGTGCCAACTGCGAGGAGGGTTGCTCTGTTCCCCGACCCACCGGCTGTGTTCACTCCTGTCCCCGCGGCTGCCATCCGCCGCCCTGTGCGCCCTGCAACTTTGTGATCAAGAGCAAGTGCCACTGTGGACTCAATCAGTTGGTGTACAAGTGCAGCGAGTATTTCGATGAGACGGGCACTGTCCAAGAGATAATCGAGCGTAGGGAAAAGCTACGCAGCTGCGGCAATCGTTGCTTGAAGAATGTGAGTACCTAGGTTACTTTATAAACAATATAAAAACTACAATTTCCTCTACTCGATTCCCAGTATCCCTGCGGACATCGCTGCACCGCCATTTGCCACTCGGGCAAGTGTCCAAATCCCGAGTTGTGCCGCAAGAAGGTTCGCATCTTCTGTGCCTGCAAGCGACTCAAGCAGGAGATTGCCTGCGACAAGCACCGAGCTGGTCAAACATCCTTGGACTGCGATTCCAACTGCAAGGCGGAGCAATCCCGTGCCCAGGCGGCGGAGCAACAGCAGTTGGAGCAGAAGCGTCGCCACGAGGAGGAGCGAAACCGCCTGGAACTCGAGAAGTTCGAGGCCAAGTTCGGCAAACGCAAGCACAAGGAGCGCAAAACTATAGATGTTGGACCGGCAAAAACCAAGATCGACTGGCAGCGATGGGCCATCTATGTGGTATCAATTCTCACCGTTGTGGCTGCGATTGCGGTGGCTTTCTACGCGGACAGTTAAACTGAAGTGACAACAACAATCGATTCGAACGAGAATTTCTAATATCAATTTAAACAGATAAGCAAATAGAATTAAAGCAACGACTGATAAGCATTTGTTTGTCTATGTTGAGCTCTTCTAATCAGCGAGTGGCCAATTACTCCGCCTTGGCCTTCTTCTTGTAGAAACAGGCGGCGCCAAAAACGGAGGCGCTAAGGAAAGTGGAGATGAGGAAGTTGGACAGCAGCATCCAGTCGTGGGATTGGAAGAATACCGTGTAGATTCGAGCTGTAAGAGATATGGGAGATGTTAATTGATGACCATCTCTATGACAAATGCTGTGATCTCACTCATGTTTGTGAAGGCGGAGAGCGCCCATGTGGTTCTGCTGACGGAACTGGCATCTTTGGTCCTCAGAATGGCCAGCAGCTGGAGCACCTTGCTCGTGGCTCCGATGGGCGTGCAGAAAGGCTGAAAGACAAAGCAAATATTTAAATATATATTAATTGCCCGAGCACAAAAGGTATTAATAGCTGCTCAAATATTATACAACAAACACCGGTGACCTTGAGAAAAGATGCTGCTGCCCAGTTAAGAGCATCCACCCGCCCTTCCAAACTGAAAACAAAACAAAGCAAACCCGTTTGCTTGATAGCATAATTAGTTAATTAAAAAAATAGAGTGCCGAACGGGTTTGAACTGCGCCGAAGTCGTTATCTGGCCAGGCATTCCCAATTAATCAGTGACCAGGTGATATCTACACAGCTTACTCACCACCAGGAACGTAAGGATGATAATGGGGAAGAGCTTCAGGTAGATGAGAGTGGCCACTATACTGTATAGTATGGCCACCACCTGAGTCCTCTTGCCCAGCAGATCCTGGTACTTGAAGGCGTAGTAAATGAGGACGTACTCCTGCAGCAGGAGAACAGGATACTCCATGTACGAGAGGAAGTCGTAGCCACTGGTGTAGTTGTAGGACAGCATCACCGTATAGCTGAACAGCTCCAGGCACAGTCCCAAAACGCTAATGCCTGGAACAGAGACATCATGAGTGGGAGGATGGCTTTGAGATTTCTGTGTGGGCGGTGGGTGCTCACCTTTCGAGGACTCGTTCGCCCGTATCGTGTTGATCTGCGGCACCTTGATGACCAGGCAGGACGATACCGTGATCAGGCTCAGCAGGTCGGCTATCACTAGCACCAGTCCCCGCTCCAGATATTCGGACACCACATCTCCGAGAGCTCCACTCATTTTGCGACCGTCAAGAAATTTAAAATTTGCAATTTACAAGTGTGACCAAAACATTGTGTGTACGGAAATGCTAGTGTTACCCTCTTCGCTGTCAAGAAATTGAGAAAATTGTATTGAAAACCAAGAAGATAATAGATTTTAATAAACTTATTTTTAGCTACACTATAGTATTTTGTAAAACTATTAATAAATAGATACTTTATTCCAATATATAAAAAATAAAATTAACAAAGCGACAAGAAATATGAATGTTCTACTAAAAGATGGCAAAATATTCTTAAAATATCACAAAGCTGTTGAACTCAAGAAATCTAAATATTTGGAAAATTACCAAATCAATTTTTAAGTAGTCAAGTCGTGTCACGCCCAAGCACGCACATCTCTAGCCTCAACTCAAAATTCCCATGGTATATTTCAATGCTCCAGCGGTGGTCACACTGGATCCGCATAGTTTTTTTTTCGGGTCCAAAATCTGTCCAAATCCGCAAATTGCATGCATATTCTAGTATCTCAAGATCAGAAAATTAGATAGACAGAGTGAGAGTCGTTTGAAAAACGGCAAAAAGTTGGCAATTCTCCGAGGAGCAACGTCCTTAAAACGTATGTGAAAAATTCGATTAAACGTGTGTGTGTGCGCTGCGCCAGTGTGTGCGTAAGAGTGGGCCCAAACGCAAAAAGTTTTACACGCGTTTAATGTGCAGTTAAATAGTTGAAAACAAATTGTGGCTGCCCATGCAAAAGCAGAGTGTGTACTTTGGGCTCTCCAATATACGCTAGCCAATCCAAAAGTTTATAAACAATTTGCAAGGCACCACGCGCATTTAAACATTTGGCTGCGAGTGAGTGAGCGACCGTGTGTGTGTGTGTGGTCTGCCTGTGTGTACAACAATGTCCACATTTTTCTTTTGTTGTTTGCTCCACGAATTATGGGGCTATGGCTATCCCTCCATATTCCATCCGCTGCTGCATTTGCAGGTCCAGAAAAGTGGGGTTAGGGAAGTCAGCGGATGTGGGAAAGCCTGAAATCCACAAGGAACGCGCTGCGCTGCTCTGAATTTGCAACGAAAGTAATCTATTTTTGGGGGACTGCTACTGAGACTGGGACCACAGGTCTCCGTCTCCGTCTCTCTGCCCATTTGGCTGCGTGTAAATGTGAGTGTGTGTATGCAACGATTATGACGACTCCACACCCGTGGTTAAAATCCACAGAGAGAAAATGTTCTTCGGGCGCATCCCCGATATTGTATTGTCCTGGGGCACAGGTAAAATGCGTATCAAAATGCGGTGTGAAAGCGGAGAGCCCTAAAAAGACCCTATAGAAAAAACGTATGTATTTTTTCGGGAGGTCAACAGCCAAAGGCCAGGGGCGAAGGGAGGGGGAAGCAGGAGGGTGGGAAGAGAATGAGAATAAAAGACAATGTTCGGGAGAAATGCCTGCACATCTGATCTGCTTCGCCAGTGATGCAACAGCAGGAGCACTGAAAATTCCTTTGTGATCTCTCGCCCCTTTTGTTCTGCGGATGCTGCGCTGCAATGGCTGATCTCTGCAGCCCCCTCCTCCTCCTTTGAATCTTCCAATCTCTGCCTGCAGCGATCCCTTTTTCTACTCTCCCCGGTGCGTCTGTGTGTGTGTCGGCTGGTAGGATGAGGATGTGATGGCCAGTCAAGCTGCTGTCAAGCATCAGAGATGCGCAGCTGCGATTTTCCAGTCACCGTGACTGGAAGCAAGGATCAGTGATCGCTGATTCACGTTTAAGATGAGTTATGTACATTTTTGACAAACAGTTTTGATTATCTTTTGTTCACTCTGAGTGGCTTGTAAAGTCCCGTTTTTCAGGAAAAAACTCTTAGTTGGAGTTGTTTATTTTTAAATGTGACTAACTCAATGTTTGATGGCATTTCGAATCCAAAATGTATTACACATTCTTAGAAAATCACGTATTTTTAAAATTAATTTTCTGAAAATTGATAAGACATGTATATTTGTAAAGCTCAAAAATTCTGTGACTCAGAATTAGTGGTAGCAATAATCTTTGCTTGGTTTCGCTTAGGTTCTGCAACTAGTCAGCACTTCATATTTCGTGACTAAATGCTAAGTCACGAAAAAGTCAAATAATAAACCCAGAAGGCGGTTTACTTTTCTTTTCAAGTATGCTCTCATCAGCTGATCACAGTGACTTTTTCCAAAGTTCAAAAAAGGTTCTCCTTTAGCTTCATTTCGAACTCATTTTCCCGGTCGATTCAGTGACTGCTCCTCGCGTCGATCATCTCCGAAAGCCAGTCAAAAGCGGAGGGAAAAGATAGCGGCTTGAATTGCAAGGTGTACGTGATGTTGTTGTTGTTGTCGGTGGTGCGGCTGCTGTGTATCTTTGGTGCTTCTTCTTCTTACGTCCGTTACTTCTCGCTCTCGTCATCTCTGCTCTTCCACTTCTCTCCGCAATACCTTTTTCTGCTCTTTCCTGTGAGTGTGTGTGTTGTTGTTGTGGTTGTAATACCCGTTTCGTCTTCTTTTTCCCATTCTACTTCGCGCCGTTTTAGCCTCTTCCGCCGATCCGATGCACTTTTGTGATTTCCTTTTTCGAGTTCCAGCGACGCCGGCAGAGGCAGCGGCGTTACAACAACATTTTTCCCACTGCTTTTCATTGCTTTGGATTTTTTTTTGCAACCATCAGTTTGCGCTTGTTGCGTGGGAATTTCGGATCATCTTCGATTCTCAGGGCACAAAAGGATCGGATCGGATTGTTGGTTGTAAGCGGTGAAAAAATTGTAATACCCTTGGATTTTTGGAGCGTCGTCTGCTTTCCAGAAGAGCTTCTATTCCTTTGCTTCCAAACACTTAATGGAAAATTATTAAGTTTCCATCAGTTAGTTCCAATACTTCCAACCACTCAATTGCACATCGTCAAATCGATGTATGTATGTATGTATTGAACACTTCCTTTTCCATAGTTCCTTTGACCCAAACTTCAGTTGCTCAATGCCAAATCGTTTACTTTTCCCAACTCTTGATAAGAAATTTAGAAAATTCCCCAGAGATCTCTAGTTCTTTACTTGCCTTTACTTAATTTCAAATCGTTTATCCTTCCAGGAGAGCGTGCTGCCCACTTTTGGATGCCTGAAAAGTATTATGGAAAGAGGATGCCCAGCTGCTAGCAGTGAATCCGTGGCCAGTGCAGGGGAGCGTACGCAGTCAGCAGTCACCAGCAGCTCCACCTCCACGTGGGCCAAGAGTCAGGCCTCCACCAGCCGGAAAGCAGGAGCACCAGAAGGTTTGGGATCAGCGGGATTAGGAGCAGAAGAAGCAGTAGAAGGAGAAGCCGGCGGAGAAGCCTTTGTATCTATGTCAACGCTGCGGGACGATGTGGAGGACGTGTGTGTGTCGTCAAACTCACAACATGGTTTCGCCGTAGTTCTGGACGACGAGTCCAGCACCTTTGAGATTAGCTCTTCCAACTCACTGCCCACCAGTGCGGGGGCGGCGTCCACGGTGGGCGTGGTGGCCGTCGACGACAGCTCCTCCACGGACACCCTGAACGGTGGCCATCCCGGCTTGGACCACCACACCGCCTCCTCGGAGCACAGTCGTCAGGGCTTCTTTAATAACGAGGACAATGAGGATCCTCCGGTTGTATGCCTTATAAACGACGATGACGATGATGAGGATCTCGATCCCGATCCCGAGCCGGAGGACGAGGATGAGGAAGAACTGATTGAGGACGATGACGATGACGTAGTGGATATTGTAGTGGCCGCCATTGACTGTCCATCGAACACATCACAAATGGCATTGGCCGATGGCACCATCATGGCGGCCGATGGATCCAAGATCTTCCTGGAGACGCCCGTCGTGGAGGAGGCCCAGCCGCATCCGGGCCAAGTGGTCACAACCGGCGCCCAGTCTGAGCTCACGGGCAAGCCCAAGAGATTGAGCGATGAGTTCTTGCTGGGCGAGGAAGAGCAGGCGGAGAATCTGGCTTTGGGCATCAGAGGCATCATCAAGACGGAGCCAGTCGGTGCCGGTGGTCTGGAGGACCAGCCCTCGGAGGGCGACGATGCGGCCACATGCTCCTCCCTGCACGATCGCCTCATGTCCGTGCGCCTGAAGCAGATGAGCCTGACCAATCCCTCGCCAGCAGCCTCTGCCAATGCCGCCGCCGGCCCCGAGGAGGCCTCCACATCCTCCAGCTCCAGCTCAAACTCCAGCTCCGCCCTGTCCAAGGCGGACATTGAGTCCATGGATCTGATCGAGCGTCGCGACTTCGAGACGGAGCAACGCCTGACGGGCGGCATCATCCTGCGCACCAGCTCCATGATGAGCCAGAACAAACTGAATCTAAGTCTGATCAAATCCGCGGCGGGGGGCAGCAGCAGCAGTAGGATGGCGTCCAATGGATCTGGCGCGGCCAACAGTGACGATTGGCCCAGCAGCAGCAATGGGCGCACCGTCTCCTCGGACAGCAAGTACACCTACAAGGATCTGTCGACGACTCCAACGAGCAGTCGCAAGTACACCAACAGCCGGCTAAGCAAGTCCACTGCCAAACTGAATCTGGGATCTTCGCTGGGCGGCGGCTCCTCCAGTTGCAGCCAGCACCAGCGGAACACTTCCAGTTCCACGTCAAGGTCCACAGAGACGTCGTCGTCGTCGTCGGCCAGCTGCACGGGAGCAGCCCGAACGGATGTGTACACCAACACCAACTCGAATGATTACCCAGGTCTGGCTCCAACTGCATCCGGTTCGTCCACATCATCCAGTGGCAGCTGTGGTCAGCAGGATCAGGAGGAGAATGCATCGAGTGCATCGGTCTCCTACAGTTCGGTGGGATCGCAGACCTCTCAGGAAGGTGGTGGTTGCAGTCGCACCACCGCCATTAATCCCACAGCGGATTGTTCCGCCGGCACAGCCGCCTGCCTGGGTGGTGACTCTCAGGCCTCGACATCGGCTTCCACCTCGTCCGGAGGAGCCGCCGGGGCGTCCAACTCAAATCGTTGCCAGTATGCCGCGGCATCGACGACGAAGGCCGCTCGCCAGGTCAATGCCAGCGCCCAAACCCAGGAGCGTTTCCTGGCACGCAGCAATCCTTTGGCTGCGGCCAGTGGAGTGGCACAGCCGGCGGCCTCAGTTAGGCAACGTCGCAACGGTTCCAGCGATGTTGTCCACCTTGAAGTGGTGGTCGAAGAGGGAGCTGCCGGCGCCGGAGGAGATGGAGGCCTGGTGGAGCCCGGTGACTTCAGCGCAGAGGAGCCGTGGGCCAATTGCGATGAGGAGAACAACTGCTCGGATTTGGAGGAGATTTGCACGTGCCAGAACGGTAATGGGAGCAGCTACGGCGGCAGCAATGCCAGTCTCAGCGAGACCTTCGACCTGGACGTCATGGACCCCATGGATGAGCCCATCTCCCTGTCGCTCTCCACTGCCGCCGCCTCTGCTGTCGACTGCTCGCTGACCAATCCCAGCTCGCTGATTTCGCAGCAGCGCAAGCGGAAGTACAACGAGGGACGCCTGCTGGATGGCGGTGACTACTCGCTGACCATCTCTTCCAGCGGCGGCGTTGGTGGTCCCGGTTCGGGCGTGAGTGACAATTGCCGCAAGCGGATTGCCTACGATTTCGCGTCCACGCCGCGCTCCGCTCAGCATTCGGGACCCACGGCTGTGCTGTCGTTGACCCCCTCATCCGGGCACCTGGGCACAAACGCCTCGCCGGGATCGGGCCTGGGTCGTCGCACGCCACGTTCGGTTCCCAGCCGTGACAATCCGCCGCCAGAGCTTCAGCACTGGTTGGGCCAGTTCCAGCGATGGTCGCATGTCGAGCGTCTCCTGGCCCTCGACCGCCTGATCGACCACTGCGATCCGTCGCAGGTGCGCCACATGATGAAGGTGATTGAGCCGCAGTTCCAGCGCGACTTTATCTCACTGCTGCCCAGGGAACTGGCCCTGTTTGTGCTCTCCTATTTGGAGCCCAAGGACTTGCTGAGGGCCGCCCAGACGTGCCGCAGCTGGCGTTTCCTGTGCGACGACAATCTGTTGTGGAAGGAGAAGTGCCGCAAGGCTCAGATCCTGGCCGAACCGCGCAGCGATCGACCGAAGCGGGGACGCGATGGCAACATGCCGCCCATTGCCTCGCCCTGGAAGGCCGCCTACATGCGACAGCACATCATCGAAATGAACTGGCGGTCGCGACCGGTGCGCAAGCCCAAGGTCTTGAAGGGCCACGACGATCATGTGATCACGTGCCTGCAGTTCTCCGGCAATCGCATTGTGTCCGGATCCGATGACAATACGCTAAAAGTATGGTCGGCGGTGAATGGAAAGGTGAGCACTTGTACCCAATTATAAAAGATTGTTTTCTAATGAAAGGTTTTCCTTACAATTTGCAGTGTCTTCGCACCTTGGTGGGCCACACCGGTGGCGTTTGGTCTTCCCAAATGTCCGGCAACATCATCATCTCGGGCAGCACGGATCGCACACTCAAAGTCTGGGACATGGACAGTGGTGCTTGTGTGCACACGCTTCAGGGACACACGTCCACGGTCCGTTGCATGCATCTCCATGGCAGCAAGTAAGAAAAATATCACTCATTTGTAAAGTAATCCATGCTAAAGCTTAGATATTTATCCTCAGGGTGGTCAGTGGTTCGCGAGATGCAACTTTGAGGGTATGGGACATCGAACAGGGCTCCTGTCTGCACGTCCTGGTGGGTCACTTGGCCGCTGTGCGTTGTGTCCAGTACGATGGCAAGCTGATTGTGTCCGGAGCTTATGATTACATGGTCAAGATCTGGCATCCGGAGCGCCAGGAGTGCCTGCACACTCTGCAGGGGCACACAAATCGCGTGTACTCGCTGCAGGTAAGTTTATCAAAGGTTGTTTAAGTGAATTGTTATTTATTTGTTATCAAACCTTCTCAGTTTGATGGCCTCCATGTGGTATCGGGCTCATTGGACACCTCCATTCGCGTTTGGGACGTGGAGACGGGCAATTGCAAGCACACCCTGATGGGTCATCAGAGCTTGACCTCCGGCATGGAGCTGCGTCAAAACATTCTCGTCTCAGGCAATGCCGATTCCACCGTCAAGGTGTGGGACATCACAACCGGACAATGTCTGCAAACGCTGTCGGGTAAGTCCGCTTAAAAACTTTTATAATATATCTATTTAACAAGAAATATAATCCCCTAAGATCCCTTACTAAGCTCAAACTCTTTTCTAATCCCCTTTAGGTCCAAACAAGCATCAGTCTGCGGTCACCTGCCTGCAGTTTAATTCCCGATTTGTGGTGACTAGCTCCGATGATGGTACTGTCAAATTGTGGGACGTTAAGACGGGCGATTTTATACGTAATCTAGTGGCCCTGGACTCTGGTGGATCCGGCGGCGTTGTGTGGCGGATTAGGTAAGTTGAGATTAGTCAAATTACCAGTGAAACTTTAATGATTTACTTTTATTTTCACAGGGCAAACGACACCAAACTCATTTGTGCCGTGGGCTCCCGCAACGGAACGGAGGAAACCAAGCTCATGGTCCTGGACTTTGATGTGGAGGGGGCATGTGTCAAGTGCTCATAGGAGTCGGTGGCGCACTTCCGGTCGGGCCTTCGCCTGCACGTTGTTTGGATCCAGGCGGCGGATGGCCAAGGACAAGGACGGGGCAGCTAGTATACAGCTTCAAGCGAGATTTCATTGCAAACTCATCATCTAAGCACAGGAAAAAACCACACACACAACGCAGACAGATACCAGCGGATGTGAAAGTCCGCCAAACCGTAATGTTGATTGCCTTGCCAACAGAATGTAGCTGCTCACATACACCACATACAACAATCACACACCATACACCATAAACACACTAAAAACACACAGAGAACAATTAAGGAAGGGAAACAGAGGAGGAGGAGGAGGAGTTGGGTCGGGTGGTTGGGGTGTGGCTGTTGTGGCTGTGAGTGTGTATTGTTAATAATACCTTCTTTACATTTACGTTGCTTCATAGCCAAAATTCGTTTTCCACCGTAGAATAATTTCGCTTCTTAGTTTTTATTACGATTATATCCATATTATGTCGAAAGTCGATTGAATTAATTCTAATGATTATGATTATGATTACGTATTATAAAAAACCGCAGATATATCTACAGATGTTGCAGTTCCGCGTCGTGTGAACATCCGAAAGAACGTTTATGAAAAACCAGAGCTTTATATTGATTAAATTGTAATTTGTTTAACTTGGAATTCGGATAAGATGTGGATGATATGTTAATTAATATTGGCCCAGCACTTGAGTTGAGTTTGCCTTCTATTATGTTTACATTTGTGGTTTCGTTTCGTCCAATTTGTTTTGTTTAAATGTACTTGGAGTTACCTATATTCTATATTATCGTGTTCTGATTGTGTTTCTCCCTTTAAATTTGATTGATTTGATTTATGTTGGTCATTTGTAGTAGTTTATAGGGTATTTAGCTTGACTGGCTTCCAATTCCAAATTCGAAATTCCTCATTTGCCAGGAACCTGCCACAATTGCCGTATACATAGCGTTTAAGAGTCATCTGCCGAACTCATCGAGCAGCAGCTCACCCCCAAAAATAACAAAAAATAATACAAAAATAACAACTGCAACAAACAACACTGCAACACAGCAACAACAACACTCACACAAACGTGAAATCATTAAGCGAACATATATTTTAATTATAGACTGATTTATTAGTAATTGAAATTAATCTACAAATATATATGTGTAATGGTACCGTATGTATTTCAATAAAATTTATCGGTTTAAGCATAAATCTGAATAAACGCAGGAATAATAATACAAATAGTTAATAAAATTTGTGTGATTTATTATATGGAACTGGGAGTCTTGGCCTTAAAAAATAAAACTAATACTTAAGTTTACTAAATGCGCTTTAATTTCACTTTATTTGTTCACTTTTTAAACTGGAGTTCCCTCAAAAAAACAATAAAATATTCAATACTTTATGATACAACTAGTGTGTAAGCCTATGAATGGACGATGCTTGGATAGTTTCCATCTACAGCTCTTTGATAATAACCTGCGGCTATGAGCTTTTTTTTGACCGAGGAAACATTTCCATTTGCGAGGTGTTACGAATTCATTTACGGGTTATTTATACAGATTAACCATTTTTCATTTTAATCAAACAAATCACTTCAATGCGATTCAATTCCAAAACCATAAAGGGTGTGAGTAGTAATAAACTTAAATTTAAGTTATGCAAACTAAATAACTATAAACTAAACTTTATAATTGACTTTAAGTATTCAACGTAGTGTCTGAAATTTCCATCCTCTCTACATCTTTGACTTCTTGCTGCTGTGTCCCTCGATGCCGAGATTGCAGCGCGAGGCCACGTCCTGGGCCGAGGTGATCGTGCTGGGCACTGCACCGCCGCCCAGAGCGGAAATGGTCCCGTTGCTGGGTCGCTTTCGCGTGGGCGAGTGAACCGGCGACTTCTGCTTCAGGCACTCCACATCGTTGAAGACGACTTGGGCGCCACCGCCGCAGGTGGGTATGACGTTGCCCTTGTACAACTTGGTCTCCACATCGCCATCCGTATCCGCATCCTGGGAGACGAGACAGTATTTGGTTGTTCCGTGGGCCGTTAGCTCCTTCATGTCGGTTAGCTTCGTCACTGATTTGCGGTTCTTAAGATACGGCTGCATAATGGTGCCCAGAGGCACTGGATTGGCGGCTCGATGCTCCAGCCACTTGTCGCCGGCGGAACGAGAGCGTCGGTGTCGGTTGTTAGCCGCTGCAGCTCCCTAAGGAAAATATAACATGTAACAAAAGTAATTTTACAGGGAGATAAATTCCTCTTACATGACGCGGCGTGGCATAGATATCCGTTCTTGTTGCCGGCACCGAAGACTCCTCGGTGCGCGCTGTATATCCCCCGCGATCCTTTTCGTTCAGTATATTCTCGGAGCTCTGGGAACGCGGCAAACTGGGCAGATCCTCGGACTGCAGTATGTTCGAGACCAGGCGCAACTTCTCGTCCTTGATACGCATGCGTTCCTGCAACTTTGCACGCTGTTCGCGCAGCTTTAGCTCAAACTCGCGCTTGTTTTTGTCCGATTCGACCGCCAGCTTAGAGCTGAACTTCTTCTTTTGCTTCTCCTTCTCGTGCTCCTTCTGGGTGAGCATGTTCTCCTTCTCGTTGAGCTTGAAAGTCAGCTCCTCGACCTGCCTTTCGCGCTTGCTCAGCGTGTTGTTGAGCACGTCGATAGAGCTCTCGTGGATGCGCACCTTCTTCTCGAGGGCAGCGCTGCGTTCGCGCTCCTGCTTGTAGACAGCCTTCAAGGAGGCGAGCTCGGTGCGCAGCTGAAGATTGTCCCGGTCGAGGTTCATCAGCATTTGACGGAAACTATCACCTAAAAAGCAAAGGGATAAGTAACCCGTTGAACTTGACAACTGCATTACTTACTCTTAATTTCCAAATTGGCGCGCAGCTTCTTTCGCTTTTCTATACGTTGCTCCAGATAGTGCATTAGCTCGCGGATCTTGAGCTCCGCCTCGGGACTATCCATTTCGTAGGCGGGAAAATCGGGTCCCAGACTGTAGACCAGTCCTATATCGACCTCCAAATCCTTGGCCTCCGGAATGCCCAGCTCATTCAGATTATTAACAGCAATCTTGAATAGTTTATTGGCCTTGCGACGACCCGGGGTTAGACCCAAATCTGGCTTCATCGGAGTGGCACGAGCTATTTGCACCTCCTGCGTCATCTCGGCGAACTTCATCACTTGCTAAAAGGGGTAAAGAAACCTTAGATATCTGTATTCTTTGGATAGAAGAAATGACCTACCATATTCTCGTCATAGTCCTCAATCCTGGGGTTAATGCACACAATCATGGACACCTGCCCCTCGCCATCGAAGTAGTTTTTGAACATATGAGTGATCTTGGAGTCTCGATAGGGTATCTTCTTCGGAGCCAAGCCATTTCCCGCTGCCAACTGGTTCTCACGCAGATATTCCAGGCAAGTTCGCAGCGTCATCAGCGAGTTATTGATGTTGCCGGCCTCGCGGAGTCGCACGCCGGTGTTTTTGGTGCGCGAGGAGCGCTCACTGCCCGCCAAATCCACCAGGGACAGCTGGCTAACCGTGATGTTCTGCCTGTCCTGGACGACATTCTCACCCTGGCTATCAGTGGGCGCCTGGACCAGGCGTATATTGAACACCGAGTGGCTCCGACTGGATTCGGCATTCAAAACAGTGTGTCCCATGCGCTTGCGCTTCTGGCCCATTTGAAAGACCTCGAGGGCCTCCTCCACGGTCTTAATCTCCACTTCGGTGACGCCATGGACGAACATGTGACGATTGGCATCCTCACGAATGATTTTGCTCTGCAAAGTCCTAGAATGAGAAACGCTTTAATATGATTTCTTTAGATTTTATAGCCCATACTCACTTCTGTATACCCGAATCCTCGAGCAGATCGTAAACGCTGTTGTTGTAAATCTCAATATAGGTGACAAACACCGAGTACATGTTATCCTCATCCAAACCCAGCAGCGGTGTTGGCTCCACCGAGGCCTGGGAGGCAATCTCCGGATCGGAGTCCTTGTGCCTGAAGGCAAATCGTCCTGCGCCCGCAAAACGCTGGTTCATCTCATGCTGCCGCTCAAGGAGAGCATCCTCCTCGGACAGAATCTCGAAACCATTCAGCTTATCCGGCTTGAAGACGAACTTCTTGGCCTGGTAATCGGAGATGGTGCGAAAGAGCACGTCCAGGCAGCGCGGCATAATGCCCCTGTGCTTCAGATTCCCAGTCATGGTGTAGGTTTTGCCGCTCCCCGTGACGCCGTAGGTAAAGAGCAGGCTGTTGCGACCCTTCAGGAGATTCTCCACCAGTGGCTGGGCCACCGAACCGTAGACATCCTGCTGCGTGGCCTCCGGCTGGAAGACGTGCTTGAAAATGTACTGAATCTCGCGCTGGCCGCCACCATTATGTGGCTTGTGGTGCTGCAACAGCTGATCCTGCGGGTTCAAGGCGATCGTTGTGGCGTTCTTCACTCGCAGGGAGGCCAAATCCGCATCGGATTGAAGGGGTCGCACGCGGCAGAAGACATTCACGGGATCCCTGGCCTTATCGGAGGTGTCTCGCCTTAGTTTTTCCGTCGTTTGTTGCAAGCGCGGAGTTTTCGGGACGACGCGCATCGGCGTCCTGGGTCTGCGAATGGGTAATTTCAATGCTAGAGACGATCTTTTTAGGCCTGTCATTGTACTCACACTGCCTTCATGTTTTCCGCTTTCTTTGCCACTAAATTGGAGTACTGGCGGTGTGTTTGATTGTTTTGGGACACCAATCGATCTCTCTTTTGCGTTCGTTACCTTCAAATTTACAGCGCCAAGCGACGCCACGCTGTGTTTTAGAGTGACCAATTACAAATATCTGGTCACTCTAAAATTCTGAAAAATACCAAATATCAATTCGATATATACTAGATTTATGGGGTTGCATACACTAATCGTCATTTGAATAGTTTCACTAGCGCAGCTGATGCGAAAGTTATTCATTGTGTAAATAAATATTACATTTCGTTTTTTTGACAGAAACAAATAAATAACAGATGATTGTGAAATCCTTAAGATCACAAATAGATTGTAGAAATAACTATGCAAAACGTGCTTATCATAATAAGACCTATACAACTGACGCGCATTGTCTCTTGTTACAAACAGTATTTTTCCAGGGCTGCTTGCATATTAAAATACCGATACGCTGTGAATGGCAATATTTTAACGTCTTTTCAAAAACCAAACCAGATTGTTTGAGGTCACTATTACTTTTTATTAAACTTAAGATTGGAGAACATTTTCCGCATGAATGCCGGTCCGTTCCAATAACCCTTCATCATTAGCTGCCAGTAGAGCACCGGCATCAGCTCCTTCTTCATAAAGAACATCGAATAGCGCTCCTTGGCCTGATCAATTGGAAAGGTCTCCACGGGAGTGAGATTATAGTCGAATTCAGCCAGGATGCAGGAGTTGTAGCCCGTGACGATCGGACAGGAGGAGTACCCGTCGTAAATGTCCGTTGGTGGCTTTCCCTCTATTGCCGCTATCAGGTTCTTAAAAACCACCGGAGACTGGGCAGCTGGAAGAGGCGAATAAATCTCATTTCGTATTCCCCACATCATTGAATATTCCGATTAGGATTACGACTACCCAACGGAATCGAAGTCTTACCTGCTGCCGCCGCCGTCTTTGAGTTGGGGGTGCATGCCGAATCGCCGATGGAGAACACGTTGCTGTACTTGTTGTGCTGCAGCGTCATTTGGTCGACGTCCACGAATCCAGTTGGGGTCACCAGCTGCTTGCAATTGGCCACCACATCCGGAGCGGTCATCGGAGGCGTCACGTGGAGCATGGAGTACTAAGGGAAGGGGAATTGGATTAAATAGAGTCGGAGGGAGGATCATATTAAACAAATGGGTATTATATTTCGATGTGATACTTTGCAATTCGATTCCAAATGTAATCATTTGGTTACACTTTCATTATTTTGAGATGGGTCTATTCTTACACTTTGAGAAATAAACTTTTCCCATAAGTTTTGTTTACCTCAATTTTCCTAACCTTGTGTCTTGAATTTCTAAAAGTTTACACGTTTTGTTTATATATTTGGGTATTAACTGACTTGATTGCAATTGTTTATAATTTTCTTCTTTTTCCTTTTGATTCAGTAGCAAATGATGTTTTTATACCCTTGCAGAGGGTATTATAATTTTGGTCAGAAGTTTGTAACGCAGTGAAGGAGACGTTTCCGACCCCATAAAGTATATATATTCTTGATCAGGATCAATAGGGGAGTCGATATAGCCATGTCCGTCTGTCCGTCTGTCCGTCTGTATGTCTGTTTCAATACCGTTTGCGAGCTCAGTTTAAAAGCTAGCGACTTAAAACTTTCACAGTCGTCCTAAAACATGTGTACGCAGATCGGACGTCTATATCCTATAGCTCCCATAGGAACAATCGGATATAGCTTTCAAAAAATGAAGATATTTCGCTCAGTGTAAGAGCTATTGACAAGAATCTTTCCAAATCGTATTTTTTTGTGCGTACCTTGATCAGGGTAAAAGCGCGTGCCGATCGGACGTCTATATCCTATAGCTCCCATAGGAACAATAGGGTGAAATCGGTCAAGATTTGACGTTTTTCAGGAAATTTCGCGCAGAATATAGGCTATTGACATAAAACTTTCCAAATCGTATTCTTTTATGCATACCTTGATTAGGGTAAAAGCGCGTTCCGATCGGACGTCGATATCCTATAGCTCCCATAGGAACAATAGGGTGAAAAATTTTAAAATTATATTTTTTTTCAAATATAAAATATTTTGTTGTTTTGTTAATTCATGTTGCTTTTCTAGTCATGTTTTCATTCGTGAAATCTGCAAGGGTATTAAAACTTCGGCTTGCCGAAGTTAGCTTCCGTCCTCGTTAAAGTATAATATTAAGATTTCATCTATATTATAAAAGGTACAGCATGTATCAACTCAAAATAATCGAATTCCAAGATTTAAGATCATCTTTGGAATACACTATCTATATTTTTAGTACTTACCGTCTCTTCGTATAACTTTCCGGGATTGGCGAGGTCCTCAAACACGGCTATATTATCACTCGGTTTGACTTCAACTAAGTTCCTATTCACATTCAGTGTGATATTGCGCTTCTTCACCAGTTTCATCAAAGCATCCGCATAATGTTTGACGCCAAAAATTACGGGAAGAGATGTATTATAGATAATATTTACATCGTTGCGACGACCCATCTGTAAAAAGAATATAACTAATGATATTTTTTCCAAATATCTCTCTTAAAACATATACACACCTTCCTAAAGTAGTGATCCGATATGTAGGCTATTTTCTGTGGAGCACCTGCACACTTGATGGGGCAATGGGGAAAGGTGAAGACCACATTTCCCTTATATGTTCTGCGCAG
The DNA here is from genome assembly GCA_037075205.1 of Drosophila prostipennis. NCBI lineage: Eukaryota > Metazoa > Arthropoda > Insecta > Diptera > Drosophilidae > Drosophila > Drosophila prostipennis. Next base: position 187,484 of record JBAMCJ010001224.1, on the reverse strand, counting down.
ACACTCGTACACCTGATCCACGTACTTGGGCGAGTAAATGGAACACACATTGCTGCCCGGGGTCTCCAGGGCCTCCACCAGTCCGGGAATCTATGGGATAGAATATGATTATTGTACTATCCATAATAATTTCGGATTTTAAACCCACCTTTTCATACTTAAGTTGCAATCCTGTGGCAATAACAAGAAAGTCGTACTTGATTGTGTTGCCACCAGAAGTGCTAACCGTATTATTATCAGGATCGAACTCCAGGGCTTTCTCCTTCACCCACTTGGCTTTTTTGGGCAGCACATCAGCCATTTGCCGGTGACTTTGGTCTAATCTCTTCATACCTCCGCCAATTAGGGTGAACATGGGTTGGTAATAGTGTTTCTAAGGAGGGGAAGTACCAGTATTATTTACCTATCATACAAGATAAGAGATATTATGATACTTACCTCTTCTGGTTCCAGAACGATCACCTTGTTGCTGCCCAGACGGGAGGACAACTTGGCCGCCATGGCACAGCCACCGGTTCCCCCTCCCACCACCAAAACTTGACATCTGTGTGCAAAAATATTTTAATGAAATCATTTTTTGTAATATCAGGCCTATTTTAATGACAGAATCTTCAAAGAGGGCAGGTCGCATGACCACACCCTCTAAAGAGGCTAGTATATCATCATAATCGAACCATCGAACCACATCCTAACTTTTCGTTATCGCTTTTAACTGGGTATTAACTAAGAGCTTAAGTGCTAACCCCACCTAAAACATACTAATTCAATTTGTTTTCATAGATATATGTACACTTTTGCTATGCCAGCCGGTTCGTGAAAATTGCAAAACTTTCACACCGAAATAAACAAACTTACTCTTGCCGCTCGTGGTTCACTCGTGAGGTGGAAAGGAATCTGGTGGCGAAGGCTGGTGGAGCAGGGTGATTCGAGGCAAAGAGGTGCCTCTGGCACTGGTTAAAGGTCCCCGGTAGCCGACGGTTCATCGTGGTAGATCAGGTGGATCGTGGATCTTCGATCTATCGAAGTCAGGTAGGTAAAATCGGACTGCGAATGGCTACAGTCGATGGACAACTGTCGCAGAAAAAGAGCTTTTGATGGGGGGTTATCAAACCGGCCACACTCGCAAAAATTTAGGGCTATTTCCAATTTAGAAAAATACTTGAAGAATTTGGAAAAACTGCCGGTTTTGTTTCAGACGGCACTGTATGTTTCCGAAAACATTTCGACCTACTTTTACGAACAACAAATCGTGTGTGTCGAAAGTTGTCAATAAAACCTATTCTAACAAATGATTTTAAACACAAATAAATACATATATCAAACAGTTTTTTATTGAGTGAGGAGACTAGAGAAATATATTTTCTTAGCTGTAGAACATTTAGAAAATATGTCACGCCTCCAGAAAATGAAATAAACATTTAATTTCGCCCATCGACTATAAAAAGTCAAAGTGAAAACCTGTTTTTTCAGGGGTAATAAAAATAGTGTAAACGCAACAAGTTTCACTATTATTTTCAGTTGGGTGTATTTAATTGTTTAGCCTTGAAAGATTGCTAAAGCTTTTCAGCAGGCTTTTTTTAGTCAGCTGTTTAGCGAATAAAGCTTATAAATTAAATGTGGTACTAAATAAACTGAAGCTTTAGATTACGCGAACAAATTACCATCTACAGTGGATCTCCGCATATAAAAAACCCATGAGATCATGTTTTAAAATTATGAATATTTCGTTCTAACAAAACTTCAAATATTTGCCTGCTTATCAGGGCCAAGTGATTTATTATTTGCATTTTTAAAAAAGGCATCTGGTTTTTTTATTTGTGGTATATCTCAGGGGGCAACCTTATCGAAAGGGAAGCTTTCAATATGTTGATAAACTGGTAATTACGCAGCATAGAGAAGTCAATCAAAAAAAAAGACGAATATAATAAAATAAATTTCGTTCTTTTGTTTATGTTTTCTTTAAAAAGATTTCATATCGAAATAAATCCCTAGAGACCAGTAATCCTAAGTTAAGGATAGGAAATGCTCATGGTTGGGCAACACAGCTGCAATTTGGAATTCAAATATTTAAAAAGTGCCAATATTTTCACATTTGCTTTGATTACTTCTCTCTGCCTTATCAAGGAATTCGTATATTATGTGAACATTAAGTGGTCAATTAATAGATTGTACAAGTCTAATCGGAATCTGAAGGTCGCCTTTAAATTTTATTGATAAACCGCAGCGGTCATCCACTTGTATAATTATATTATATTCAATTTAAACTCGTATAATACTTGGCCGGAAATTATGGAACTTAAATATTTTAAACATTAAGAGTCTGAGCAAAGAATAATATACGAATTTTCGTAATATTTAAAAATACTTCTGTTAACATTTTAGACTTTCCCTTACTTTATTGTTAAAATTGTATAATTTCGTAGGTTTTTTTTTAACTTGACCAAAAATTGTTGGCAAAAATTGTCTCAAATCAAAAACAAGCACAGTTTTGAACAGGTTACAAACTAACGAAATAAAGCCCGCCATTTTCCGGTTGATTTAAAAGAATTATTATTTTTTCCATTTTTTTTAAAAATGATTTTTTGCAAAAAAATGGCCATCAATTAAAATTCTTAGGTTTTGAACCAATTGATTGAAAATTTTATGACGAGCTCAACAATGTATGACAATCCATATTTGGACTGTTTTATCCTTTGTTTTTTTTTATTTATTTATTTATTAATGTTAGCAAATATCTGCCAACATAAACATAGTACCCCACCCACATCACGTGGAAGGGGGCAAAGACAGGTAAGTTAGGATGTTACAATAAAATTATAAGAGCATTCCGAAAATATCAAAAAATACAGTTCATTATATTGCGAACAAAGCACGCGAAATGGATCATGTAACTGAAAGTTCGTTTTACAAATATCGAGGGCAATAGGTCGAAAGTGCCGAGTAGACCTTACAGGGATGGAGAACCGAATTTAACCAAGAAGATAGCTTGAATTTACAAGTCCAGTAATTAATTTGTGCAGGAACATAACACCGTCCGACGATCCTTGAGGGAGGGCAGGTTAAGTAGACGCAATCTATCCACGTACGATGGCAGGTGACGATGTGTTTCCCAGTGTTTCCCAGTTGGATCAAACTTCTTAAATGTTGGCTGAAAAATAAGATCTCGGTTATTGGTATACATACGAATTTTTATAGAAAGTAATTAATATGGGTTTTTTTATTATTTTATGTTATGCGTCATTTTCACGGGGTTTTCCAGTTCCATGGAGTCCCACATGCATTCTTCGACATGCATTGAAGTTATGAAATTTTCAACGTTCCTGCATCATGAAAATATTTTACAAATTTCCCAACTTAAGGCAGTGCGCATTTGTTCACTATATATTTTCCCTTCATGTATGTTTCATTATCAGGGTATTTCTAAGGCGCTCGATCTAATATCTAACTTCCATTAAATAAATAGATTATTCCGAGGTGAGATCACCCTACAAGATTTTATCTCTAAATTATAAATTTTCCTTCCTGATAAAAATATTTCAAAAATGTTCTCCTTACACAATCGAATTAGGGGGCTTTCCGTTGAAGTGGGCAATTAATAAAGATGATTTCCCCTCGGGCATGTGTCACATATCCAGGGATTTTCCATGGCCCCATAGACAGACGGATAGACAGACATCGCATCGATGCTAATAAATATAGTAAATGTTGGATGATTAAGTGAACAATGTTGCCAATAAACGGCGGACATGTCGAACGCCACGAGACGACAACTGTGACAGCGGCGGGTTTAATTACGCCATGCTGACGACTGATTGCAGATGGATGTGGGATATGGATGGATAGTGGGGGATATATTCGCGGTGGGTGGGTCTGAGGGGCAGGTCCTGGCAAGGACCTAGCGTGGGCCCGACCCGCCATGAGGTGGCCCATCATCAATTGGAGACAAGCTGGCAATTCAAATGAAGCCCTATTGACTGATGGCCAAATTGGCTGCGCGACTGCGTGGGCGACTATCTATCTGTATCTATATATATAGAAATATCTGGAAATCAATGGGTGGTTTGGGTGGTTGGGTGTCTTGTGGTTCGGGGGGTGGCACTTTCAGCCACTTTAAATTGGGCGTGGCTTCAGTGGGTTCTGTTGTTGCTAGGTGACCATTACCATTTCCATTTCCCACCAGGCCATCCTCATGTTGTTCCCTATCGGAATAATGACCAAAACTGGTGGTCACCATGCTGACTTGACTTTCCCCGACTGTCTGTTGTCGGTTGTCTGAGTTGCCTGTGATTGCGTGAGCTCCACTTCATTTGAATATAACGGTGGCAGGCCACTTGGAGCACGTAGGCCCACACGTAGAAAAATGATCAGGAATATCAGTATGATAATATCTTCGCAATTTAAAACAATTTTTTTTATCATCTTAAAAGATAGATATCATTTACGTGATATTTTGTAATTGATTTATTTATAAAAAAAATGTTAAGAAAGATATTGGGGTGATAAAAATCTTGGCAATTTAAGACCTATTTCTTAAGATAGACGTATTTTCTTTGGCAGTTTTTCATTGTTTTTATTTTATTTCTTGTTTTTAATTTTAATAAAAGTCCTTTCAGAGTATTAGAAAGTTCTATATTATAATAATAGTCTAAAGTAAATACTTTTGTTTTGATTGAATAAATGCTATATTATACATTCTTTAAATATATTATTCAATATATTATATGTACTTATAAATATGTCAATTGCTGTCACAGATAAGAAGTTATTATTAAAATTATTATATATACCTAGTACACTTTTTAAATTTAATTAAAATATTGTTATACCTTGCAAATATCAACACCTAGTGACGAATAGCCTTAAACCGAAAGAGATAAGAGCTTTTTACCAAAAAATATATTTATGAGACATCCAGTTTGAGTCATAATTTTTCACGGTGTTTCTGAAGATATCATTCAGTTTTTTTTTTGGTATTGTTCAAATTAAGAGTGGGTGTATAAGAACCTAATTGAAGAGGGGGCAACAATGGACAATAAATCTCTAATTAGGTGAGTTATTTCTGGCTCCAACTGAAGAGTATTATTTGCATAGATAAGTGATAAGGGATTACCAATTTTGGCAGTAATAATTTCTCTCCGTGCCCAGACTCCTGGACTCCGAAGTGCATTTCAATTGACGCCAGACCAACCAAAATCAATTGCAGCAGCGTCTGGTCTGTGGCGGGATCTTTGTGCAATTGTTCTGGGGGCTCTGGAATGCAAATAGTGCAGAATTGATGTGCTCCCCTCCTTTCTGGAGGCAGCAGGTCTGCCCAGACTATATATCTATATCTTTAGCTATATATCCAAACCAAAGACATCCGCCATTGTCTGGCTTTCCAGATGATTGACTGTCTGACTGACCGGAAAGCAGATGGAACTAATTCGCTGCGAGCCGAATTAAAATCGCAACCTGCACAAATCCGGAATTATCAGCCTAAGGTCGGCTATAATAATAAATAAATGTTGGTGGGAATCAGAAAAGCACCTCTTAATTGCCAGACCCCCGCCATATGGTAATATATGTGTGGGATATATACTGTTAAAAACCGTACTGTAAGAAAACCATATGCATTTGGGGCACGCATTTCATTTCCAGTACGATCCGATACGATCCAATCTTCTGCGAAATGTTAATGAGAAAAATGTGATTTAAAATAATAAATTTGCATGAAATTTTCATCGGTTCTGAAGTCAATCAATCAGTAAGGCAAGGAGAGCAACAAGTAACAGAGGCAGAGGCAAAAAAGGCAGCCCAAAACCCAACCCCTTGTGAGCCACCCCCTAAAAAAAGCACGAGCAACGCAACGAACACACATACATATGCGAACCGAGATACGAAGATACAGATACTGTATCTGTATATTGTGCTTTTTGTATCTGTAGAGAGTGCCGACGCCATAACAGTTATTAAAGCCCCTGTAGAGTCCGATTTGCTGGCTCGTCCGTTTGTCCATTTGACGATTTGTCCGTTTGTCCGTCCGTTCGTCGTCCGTTCGTCCCGCTTCGCCCACTTGTTGATTTTTGGTTCGGTTCGGGTGGGCATGCCCCTTCAGATGCCATTCGCCGTCGCCATCGCCATGCCAGATATAAAAGCATGGACGCTCAATCTTCCGCCGCACAGTCCATCACTCGCCACATCTCGAGCAGAACGGAGCTCCACCGAGAACCCGAGTATATATAGAGCTATACAGCTGTAACTGCATCTTGAGTAGCCAAGTGAAATCCAAATCCCCCCAACCCCCGAAAACGTATTCTATATCCACCGGAAACTCCAGCGAAAGTTCTAAAACTCTAGTGAAAGTGCCTAACGAAGCTTTGAAGTGAAAGTCATCTAAGTCATCCAAAGATATGCAGGTAGGATTACAAGTCAATTACTAAATAAATATACTAGCTTTAAGCAAATGGAGAAATATCGGAGTTTTAATATAAAATTAATCGATTTAAAGTATTGGAAAATATATATTTTATTTTGTGGTTTGAAAAACATTTAAATTTATATACAAGATCTTTAGAATTTTTGTACGTGTTCAAATTAAAAGAAATTATTTATTTTAGAATTTTTTTTTAATTTTTAATTATTTTGATCATTATAAGTATTGCTTTGGTACTTAACTAAAAAATCCTTAAAAAATTGCACTAAAACCACCCTTTAACAACAATAAAGAGAAAAACCTGCCTCAATAATATAAACTTCAGCCTAGAAACAATGATTTAACAGAAAAGATAGCCCACTTAATTGGGGTTCGGGTTCGATACGAAGGCAACTTATAAAAAAACCCGTATAGCAGCTTCCTCCGATTGACTCATCATCGTCAGACAGTCGAAAGGTTTCTCGACTTTGAGCTTTTTTATTTGCAAATAACCATCTATTGTATATTTGTACCAGTTTCTGATCTCGTGCCATCAATTCATAACTTTTCGCGATGAGAGTGCCAAAAAATGAGTTGCCTTGATTCATGTGACGTGGGTTCCAAGGGGCAAATGTTAATCAATTTAATTGAAACAACTTCGTAAATTAGCACACTCGTGATTTTTAATTGTACAGCAATAATGATTCGTTATCGCCCTAGGCAACAGGCAAATAATAAAATAATTTCTAATAAAATAGCACTTAAGCTAGAACTTTTTGCATGTGGAATCTTCTCGGGAGAAGAAAAGTCGCCAGTTGGTCTGTAGCTCCCCCGTGATATCAGATCTGTTGTTGTTTATCTTCGGCGAAGAGTCGCAAAAGCCAGGCAATAATGATAAATGCATCGTATGCTTTCATCCGCCGAAAAACGAGGCATCCAAAGTAAACAAAGTCCTCGACGATCGGGGATCGAGCGTGAGAAGAATGCGAATTGTCAAACAAAACTTAAGCAAAACATTGGGAATTCTTCGCCTGTTTTTGTTTTTCAATCTTCTTAGCCGGAATACATGTCACCGAGAACTGTGCGAATTTTTGCAGTTTGATCTAGATTCTAGATTCTGCTTATCGACGACGGCTGCCAATCTTAACCCTCTGATAATATTTATTTCTTGTATCAGCCTATGAAAAGTGTTAGTCATCATTACAATTAATTGAGCAATGCATTCTAGAATATGCTTCATTCATAAAATGATGAAATGCAGATTGCATGTTTATATGATTTGATTTAGTAGAGTAGGTTTGTTTTGAGAAACTCACTTACTTTTTGCTTAGCACTTAATAACATGTTATTTTTTTCGCTGTTATTGCAAATTGTTACATAACTTTCAGATGTCACTATTGTGATGCAAGGAATTTTAAAAAAAACAAAAACGTAATGGTTAGATCCAGATCTTAAAAATATTTAAGATATTTAAGGAATAGTAAATCAATTTATGTATGGAAATAATTCTTATAAATAATTCTATTGAAAAAATATAAATTTGAAAAACAAATGAAATATAGTTTGCGTAGTTTAACAATCTATATTTAAAAAAGAAAATTGAGATTACAGTAATTTAAAAAAAGTCTAACTTACCAAACTGTTTATTATTTCAAGTATCAAAATATTATGAAAAGTAGAACATGGCTTGAAAAGAAATTATTTTTCAATAGATGTTATTTTTGTTTAAATGAGTAAAAACTTGCAATTTGGCTGATATTGGAGATATGCTGTTACCTTGAAAGTCGAAGTTTGAATTTGCAGAAATATAATCTAATATAACCTTGGATGGCCAAGGGTTAATCCGATCTGCATTTGACCAAATGCTGAGTCAGTTTCTTGAGTTAGGCACAAACTGTTATGCATTTAGTGTCGCGTCAGCTTGAGACCTCCGTGATTGGTTTTTGGTTTTTAGTTTTTAGTTTTCACTGAGCTTTGAGTTCCAAGTGGAGCAGTGGCTACGTGAGCCATTGAACATCTCCATATCCACATCTACATCCATATTCACATTCACATCCACATTCACATCCACCTTTAAAAGCACTTTTAAAATCGCCTCCCAACCAGAATTGGTTACATGTTTTATTTTTCTTTTTTTTTTTTTTGAGCCTGACGTTGCGCTGGTCACGCAGGCACTAAATCCCCTTTACCCCCCACTGCCCCGTCCCTGGCAACCCCCTGAAACCACTATCGTTCGATTCTGAATCGAAATCAATTCACAAGCAATTAATAATCAGATCGCTTTTGTAATAAATTGCAATTTTATTAAATGCAAAAAAAAAGACTAAGCAAAAAAATCATTGCCTTCGATTTTTTCGCAATGAAATTAGTTTGTGGGGGGAGGGGGTGTAGGGGGCGCGGAGGGGGAGGGTCAGGGCAGAGAGTCGCGAGTTCAAATGCGTCACAATCACAATTTTATTCGCAATATTCCCATTTTTGCATGTGAATGGCGATCGATAAGAGAGTGGGCGAAAAAGAGGAGGCTGAAGAGCAAAGAGAGTGTCGAGTGTAGCGGTAAGAGCAAGGAAAGAGAATACGTTGCTCTTTCGCTGCCGTCGGAGGCGTGTGATTGTATGTGAGAGACGAGCCCCCAACTGATGCTGTGTGTTTATCCACTCGCACACAGGCACACACAGTGGGGCACTCAATTATGCTCCACACTAATGAATGGCTGGAATATCAATTGCACACATATATACACTCATACACTCGTACAATCAGCATGTGAAGACAATTAGGAGGAATCTTTAATTGGCGGCCCCGTCCTCGATGATACAAGCCCCCCACTGCCACGCCCCCTCTCTTCTGCCTCTGCCTCTGCATACATACATACGTATTTCTGTGTGAGTGGCCAACGAGCCCCCTTTTATACGCATACATACATACATGTTTTTCGCTTTCATAATTGTTTTTCAAGCTCTATTGAACTTGGAGCGTTGATGATGACGACGATAACAACGCTCAAGTTGAAAATAACATCGCCTCACACGTCATCAGACGTCATCTGACTACCCTATCCAAAAAACGAGGGATGCTACTTTATCTTGGGGGTCTTTAGCATATCTGGGCATATAAGAAACATTCTTAACAAACTCTTCATTATCTAAAAGTCTTCTTAAAAGCTTTAGTATCTCAAATTCTTCTTATCATATGTAAGGAATTCAGAAACATCTTCGTTTATTGCAAAGATAGGGAGTAACCAAGACATTTTTGGGGTCTTAAACCTGTTCAATAAAAAAGTTAATAACTATGGTTAGATCCAGATTTTAGTCAGTATAAAACTGTTCCTTACTTAAATTGACATTATCTGTAACTAAATTGAATGACGCTGAAAGAAATTCATAACTTTTTGTATCAATAAAGCAAATTGCCTTAGCTTTCATTATTATATTTTCCATTTCCTGGTAAAACGTCTACGCACACCTCAAATATGCAGACGTTAGTAATACATTTAATGGTAAATGCGCAACAAATAAGTGGTTAACACCTGCCTATCAATATTCGTAGAAATTATGTGGAATTTGTTATGATCAAGATTTCGATTCGAGGAAATCACGTTCTCGGAGAGTTGAGTTATTGAAAACCCAGATACTTTACTTAACTTTAATATTATTTTTATACGTTAAAGGGCATTCCATCTTCGGTTACCAAAAGTTAACCTCGTTTTCGTGTTTTCTGTTATTGTTTTCTTTTGCCAATTCATTATAATGGAATGATTACAATTAGAACGAAACATGGAGAAGATAAGAAATGTCTATAGGGGGCGCAAAGAGTTAGGAACCCGGGGGGCTGGACTGGATGATTGGGCACATATAGCACGTTCTAATAGTCATACCTCTAATATCGGAAGCGCAGTCATTGGACTTTTGTAGTGATAACTGTAGTGACTGTACGAGAAAGTTTAAGTTAAATCTTTATTAAAAAAAAGACTCATTCAATAAAACAAAGGAAACTAAAGCCTAAAAATAAAGAAAAGAAAATAATTATATAATATGTAATATGAAATTTACACAGTACCTACTTATTATACTTAAAAAGAGTTTGGTTCCTTATTGTAATAGATTGTATTTTACATCAAGAAAGAGCTGTACAGTTCGAACTATTGACAAATTTCTTTAACATCTCTTTGAGAAACTCATTTTTCGTAACATCCAAACACTAGAAAAGCTGTACGGTTCGATCTATTAAAAATTTCTTTAACATCTCTTTGTGAAAATCATTTTTCGTAACATCCAAACACTAAAAAAGCCAAGTCACAGCTATAAAGCAAGAAACACTCAAAAGATCTAGTCAAATGCAGAATTTCGACATGTAGGCAATGCTAATTCCCCGCCAGTTCGATGCTCTTTTGTGTGACCCAACCCATTTAGTTTTCGAATACATTAATTTACCGTCGTTTGCCGGTGACTCATCGGGTCTCTCTCACGTACACACGGTGCTCGGGTCTCAGGGTTATGCTCTAAAACTCGGGTTTACCTTTTAGGCTGCACTGAAGAGCGGCACCCAGACATCGGTAGTTGTGGGTTCATGGGTGGGGGTAAAAAATAAAGTAGGGGCAGGGGTACGGATCGGCTTAAATGGCTGATGCAATCGGAACGCAAATTGGGCGAGAGCCGGAGTCTCTCTTTTGCTTTTTGTGTTGCACAACATACAGAAGGTATGCCTAATCGGAGAATGGTAACCGGAGAATCGAGGCTCAAAAAGAGACTCCCAGAAGAGGCATTTAAGGAATTCCAGAGGGTCTCGTATTACCCGAGCTCGTATAAATCTAAATCGTCGCCGGTTAAATGATATATTATAATTTGCTGATTTGTAAGCCATGAATATGCGATGAGGAAGTCCGCTTCCCATTTCAATTCCGTCACCTTCGCCTGATAAGCTTCAGTTGTTAACATTTTTCAGTTTCCAGAGTCCCACAGCAGCTACATATGTATTAACAGCCCCCCAACCACCAACCGCCAAGCAATTAGTGATAATTGCATTTCATTCGGATTTGTCGTAAAAATTTTCCACATTTTACACAAAAAGAGAAGAAACTTGATATGTGGTTTCAAAAATTTTCCATTCCATTTGTTCGGTTATGCTCAGTACATTATATTACACACATTGCCTTTTGGGATTGCGGTTGTGCATGTGGTGTGTGCGTGAGTGTGCGTCGAGATCTCGATCTCGTTTATAATGTAGAACAGCTATAGAGAATCGGGCATTGCCCAAGAGAACCGGAGAGATCGGTGAGCGAAGTCTGGGGGGTTTTGGTCTTATCAGGAACTTTTGGGTTCCATCCAGCTCAAGTTTAGGGGTCAAGAGATTTTAATTCAATTGGCTTGGCCGTGATTTCCCCACCTTAGAAAAGGAATCACCGTCATGAGTACTTTCATGAATCATTGGAAGCTCAAACCTATCATTAAATGAGATAGAAATTATTGTTAGGAAAGTTTTCTTATACATCTTAATTAATTTAACTAGATTATCTGAAGCAGAGACTTTTTCGGTAGACAATAAATTTTTCCATTACAGATTAGGTGCTGAACTCAATTTATTTTGACCTAAAAAGTATTATATTTTTCAAAGAAATGTCTTATTAAGAGGAACCATTTAAGAAGATACAGGATATAACTTATATAAATCAGACTTCCTTGCCTTGAAACTCAGTAAAGTCCTTATAAGCTGAACTAGTTATAATGCCATTAGATCATAGATCATTACTTCTGACTTGAACTAAAACATATATTTTTTTAGACGTCAGAGCTTTCTGTTATAGAATTTCGATTGTATTTAAGATATTAAGCTATTCAAGTATCCTTAGTTATATTGTTTATACAGTTCATAAAGGATTTCTCCCTCGCCTTCCGGCTAAGTTATTGTTACCTGACCAGAAGTCATGTGGTCGGGGACGTGCTGTCCAATTCCAATTTCAAATTCCACTTACAATTCCCTGAACTGACCTTTCATATCGCTGTCAAGGCGACACGAGCTCATTCAGCGGCATTCGGTCTTTGTTCCAGTCTTTAGCAAACAAGCGAAGGAGATCGAGATTGAGACCGAGACAAGTCGATAAGTTGAAAAGTTGGGAAGTCGAGAAGTTAAGAGTTGTTGCCGGCTAGCTGTTGCTAGGCGGCTAAAACTGAAACCCGACTCTATCAGGCAAAAAGAGGGGAGGGGTAGAAGCACTGTGAAAACGGCACAGAATTTGTGGCATGAACATGAATTTTCTCACGTCGTCACCAGCGTTCCACTGGCTGTTACTGATACAGTCACACATACACAGGCACAACACCGACATGCAACCTGCAATTCAACGAATGCCTCTGTATCTGTATCTCGAACTGCAGCTGTACTGGTGGATCTGTATCTGGCCGACTGGTCTTGGCTTGCCAGTTGCCAGTTGCATGTTGCACTATCTTTTCCCCGAACTCTCGGTCTGTCTGCGTCTCCTTCTCCTCCTCCGTCTCGGTCTCTATCTCCGCCTCCTGCTCTATCTGTCCGTCCCGAAGTCCGACTTTGAATGGGCCGTTTCCCCGACCCCTTACGGAGGTGCACTGAGAAAAATTGGACAACTTTGGACCTGTAAAGATAAATTAAAAGAGGTTTTTAGAGATAAAATACATTTATCTTTCAGGTTTATAAAAAATATCCACTTATCTCTGTGCTTTCTGTAAGATATCTTATCCCTTTAAATAGTTGTAATATAAGATCCTTAAACAAGTTTCGAATAGTAGGACATTACAAAAATTGCTGCCTACCTTAGGGCGTTTTTCTAATATTATCCTCGAAAACTTTGATATCATCCTTAATAACACTCCGATTTTCACCATTTTTGGTATGCAGTCTCATAAAACCCAAACACACATATCCACATTGATTTCTCTCCGTGTACCCCTACCCCCGACTGGTTCCGGTGGTGTGTTGCTGCTTTGTATCTGCGGCTCCGGAGGTGTTGCTATCGCTGGCACGACGTTAATTAGCAGAAAAGTGCAAACGATGCGGGCCAGCCGAGTGGCGATGGTGATGGTGCTCTTGCTGTAGATGTAGATGCAGATGCAGTGTGGTGCTGTTTCGGCTTGGTGGTGCGGTGGTGCCATTACCCATTAGCGGAAGCGGGCCAATTTGGCTTACCCATGCACATGCACGAGTCTCCGATCGTCCATTGTCATGATGCAATAATTTGTGCCATCAACTCACCGAACAATCGTACGATTTTCAGTCAGCTATATGGAAAAATACAACAAAAAAGTAAAAAAAAAAAGAGTGACGGGGGGCCAGACCTCGACCTCTCTTTCTCTCTCCATATGTATTATATGTTATGTGCGGCTGTGTGCGGAGTGAAAACCAGCTATCGATCGTTTCTAGGAAATGGAACCTATAAATCTACGCTTCGCACGAAAGACTTCGATGACAATGATGCTGTGCCCTGTCCACCTGAGATCAGAGGGGCGTTGATAATCGGTGATATCGCTGCGGTGCCGGCCGGTGACGATCGCCCAAGTCGATGGCCACATGAATATGTATGCCAAGCCAAGCCAAGTTAAGACGGTTCCGATTCCGATCCGAAACGATCCATGGTGATCTCATTTGGGTAGACCCCTAAATCACACTTAGAGAAATGCTGAAGTCCTAATTAGAAAGAGAATTTTTTTTGCTTTCAAAGTATCGTAATGCCGTTTATAAGTATGCTATCTCTATTGAACTCACTTAATAAAAATACATTCACAATCATTTTTGGAACACCTTGTTTCAGGACGCTCTTTCTTTTCCTGTTAGACATCGTATAATTCCCAAGTCAGTTTTCGAATTGAAATAATTTTGACTCTTGAGATTGAAATAATTATTATGTTTCTTTTTACTGTATTTGCAATGCCCTTTATAAGTATGCTATCTTTATTGAACTCTCTTATTTATAGTATATTCCCAATTTAATTTGGTGTCATTTATGGAACACCTCTTTCTTTCTTTTCCTGTTTAATAACTTATAATTCCCAAGTGGTTTTTTATCAATTGGAACAATCTAAGCTTTTGATTGATTTTCACTTAGTTAAATCACACTCTCATCAAGTTTCATTGGTGCTATCAAATTCAATTTACACTCAAAATATTTATTTCTGATTGATCAGTTTGATCCCGCTCAATTGCATCCGTGTGCGAGCATCGGGCAGTCATCTAGGAAGTGCAACCCCTGACCGCGTCACACACAAATGTTACGTGAGGGGATTGGATGGATCGTTTCAGATCCCTCCTATTGTAGAAAGTGCTCCCCAAGTCGCATCAAAAGGCCATTTCAATTCAGTGCCCCTTACGTCAGCGTTACGATATCGTTGGCAGTGTGCTTTTGCTTTTGCTTTGAGGTGTGCCGTCCAAGGCTGATGATGAGGTGTCCAGGGGGCGGAGGAGGAGCAGGAGGAGCAGGTCCGGATCTGCGGTCTCGAGGGGATTGGCGGTGCAACCGAAGGCAGCGGCACGAGACACAATTTCAAGCACCTGCAAGATTTTTCTCTCAATTGAATTTCGCTTTGTGGCTGGCCCGATGCCGCTTGCCAACTGCCTTGGGGGGCACATGGAGGGAGGGGGAGGGGGTTTTCAGGAGGGGGCACCCGTCTGCGGTCGGACGATTTGTGTAACGTGCAATAAATAAATTACTCGTAGAATTGAATCTAGTTGTCGATGTGGCTTGTCGATAAAGCGAAGAAAGAAACTAGTCGCGGTGTCTCTATAGGAGCAGCGAACCCCCTCCCTTTACCCCCTTCGACCACAAGTAGCTGCCGCCCGGCAACAGCGGAAAGCGAACACGCGATGTGGCTGCCAGTCTGTCTGCCATTTTGACTGCACCTCCACTCCCCAGGCCGCGGCTCCCAGTTTCCAGCTCGCAGCTCTCCGGCCGGCAATGCCAGCTCAGACTAGTTTGGTCCGCCCCTTCCGCCGCCCCTGCCCCCCTTACATGTGTACACTTACATTTACGAGCAGGCAATCAGCAGTGCACTTGGGAAAAAGGGGGTCGCATATCAAATAATATCAGATCCTTAAAATACATTTATTAAGAATTCTACCTAAATTTAAGACTTCGAATTTTTCAGATCTAAGATTGAAGTTAGAGTTCTTAAAATACCTTCATTTCGATTGTACTTATCTTGCATTTCGATATGATATATCATACATATATGTCATATCATATATCATATATGATTTTATATCAAATTAGTTCGTACTTGCAATCACAGATTCTTTCTCCGAGTGTAACTTGTGGTATCGTACCTCCGATCCTCCTCCTCCTCCTCCTCCTCCGCTTCTCATTCAGCCAACGATCGCCGCAGACAAACTGGCACTCACACTTGATTGCAATGAGGCGATCGGATCGCATGGACAGATCGGACAGATGGACAGGGAAACGGACAAACCAGTGACTTGGACTCGGAATCGGACTCGAACTCAGACACGGTCTCGGCTAATGGAACCTTGCACCATGCCAGAGGCAAACCCCACCTCCAATCCCATACCCAACTCCACTGAAGACTGGGGCGAATAAGAAGTTTTAAAGTCTGTTCTTGGCGAGACATTTGAATGCCTGCTTACACTGTCAACGGGCTTTAAGCCAAGTTCTCTTGCTCATTGGTGGTTATTAAATTGGGAGATTGCTTGTGGATTTCAGAAACAAATTCAAAAATCACAAAAAAATAATTAAAACCATTCAGTTTGTGAAATCAAATCAGCCGATTTAATTTATGGTCTTGATAACTACAGGGATACTTCAAAAACTTGAACTGCTTTGTGGTTTTGATATTGGGCTCACGAATATAACATTTATAGCTGGGTTTATTTATAAACAATTTACACCTAAGAGTAATACATGAATATTTAACGACAAGGTGTCAAACAACCAAATGCAATGATTATTTAGGTCTTCACACCTTTTTATATACAAAAGGAAATTAAAGTTAATTTGTTTCTAATTTATACAAGAAAAATGTATGATTCATGATATTTTCCTTGTATAGGTATGAAATGATTCTAATAATAATAAAGGGACTGCAGGTTATCATCAAATCCTTATGATCTCAGTCTATACAGTAGTTTTGAAAATGTAATTTAATATCCGAGTTTATGGTAAAATTATGGTTTAAGGTTTGATCTAAGAATGGTATATGTAGTTTAATTGAATTTGATCTCAGTTTATAAAGTGCAAATTATCATATTATCCATGCTATCCCTGAACACCTCTGGTTATATTTTACCCTTAGAAATACCTTGATCCCAGTTTGTATAGTTTAAATATCATGTATTTAAGATGGTATAGGGGTCTGAAAGTTATCACCTATCCTGTTTTTTATTGGAGTTTCCAAACTAAAGACGTCCGACTGTATATGGTCGTGCAATTAGGCAGACGAAAGCCAGATCCCGAGGCGGATAATCGAATCCCCCGTCCGGTTTTATCTGTTTTGTTCCGCACCTTCCCGGTGCTGCGGCGGTGGCATAAAGAATTACGATCTGAGAACGAGTAATTGAATGCTGGTCGCTTGTCATTCGGCTGGTGAGGAGAGGAGTGGAGAGCGGGAGAGGGAATGGGGAAATGGAACGGAAGGGAGCGGCGAAGAGAGCCGGGAGAGATCGAAGAGCGGAAGAGGCCAGAGGCGGAGAAAGAGAGCGAGGCGAGCGACGAGGCGATCGCCGATCGCCGCTGCCTCTGTAGCTGTGTGAGTGAGCCGGCGTCGCATATAAATGGAACAGCACTGCGGTTGAACATTCAGTTCTGTTACAGTTTTCCAGCTGTTGAACACAACTTTTGAGATCCGATCCTAACTGATCCCGATATCGCTTATATCCTCGCTTTTTTCATAAACCGCCGTGAACCGATCGCAGTTCCAAATACAAAAAGAAATTAAAACAAAATCATTAAGCCAAGCCTTGACTCGAGTGTAATGTCGATGAACCGTGCGTATTCAAACGAGTGCCGCGCCAATAAAAAACAAACCAAGACCACATCCAAGGAATCCCATTCGAATCACTGAGATACCCCACATCCAGGATCGAATGTGCCAGAGTCGACAGCTTGATATTCGCTACGCCGAGACCCACTGAAGCCACCGCACCACCTCTACCACCACTACCTACCTGCCTGACTCCCAAAATCGAGATCCCAGACGATCCAATACGTTTCCAATCTCCAATTCTTTCAACCGAAGATCCGGCAAGTAGCCAAGATTCCGCCAACACTGAGCTGCACGACCTCCAAGACGGCATCCAGCGCCGGACCTATGACAGTGCTAAGCCAACTGCTCTCCAACTTCAACCAGAAAGCCCAGACCAGGAGCCACCACAACATAGAGCTGATAAATTCGTTCATAACATAACGATAAGCCCGCCGTTGATAGCCTTTGATATTGTATCATCCAACGTTAGGGAGAAATTTGCAAACATTTTTTACCGGAAGAGAAAAAAGAAATCAAATCAAAAGGTGAGTTCAGTTGAGTGAGTAACGCGTTCAACAATAGATCGGTGATCAAGTGACTAGTGACCCGTTTTCGAATCCTATCTATCAATGTCGTGTTTTTTGAGAAATCCAATTCGTAGAAATCCAAAATTAAAATCCCCGTCGAAGGGCAAAGAAAAAACCGTCTGATGCAACATTCGCCAGCGATTGGCGAATGACTATAAAATACCCTCGAAACATTTTGAATAATTAATCGGTCACGCAGTTTGTCCAGTCTAGACTCTAGACACATTAGCCCTTGATCTGCGGCTAAAGCGTGGGTGAATATGTGAATTTCCGAATTCTGAATCAGGTTCGTAGAATTCGAACAAATTGACGTCACAATGGTGTCATTCCGTTTTCGATTTCTGCCTCTGATTCGGCCCACGCAAGATTCTTATATCATTTTTTTTTTTTTTTCTGATGTCGTGGCATTGTGAAATTCGTATTGAGAGCGAAGATATCTCGGGTTTTGTGGTAATATAGGGGTTTTTCTTTTCGGCAAAGGATTTGGGATTCCATTTCGCAAGTGCTAGTAATGTTCTAGAGCTCGACGGCTGAAGAAGGCCTTGTGTGAGATTTCTTATCGGGGGAAATAGACTCTCTGAGACTGAGACGGAGACCTCCCATGATTTATGAGGCGGTGATAACTGGGGAATGATGACTGGCTGGAAACTTGAGCGGCTATCTCTCTGGGGTTTAATAACCTATATTATAAGTCGTATGACAACCGAACTTTGAACTCACTTCCGATTCTCATCTTCCAATTGCAGAAAATGAATTTACATGTGTGCGCCTTAGCGCTGCTGCTGTTCGGCAGTATCGCCACTGTCCGCGGAAGAGCCGTGGAAATGGTAGACGATAGCAACGATGTGGACAACTCCATCGAGGCGGAGGAGGAGAAGCCCCGCAACCGAGCCTTCGACGCCGACTGGCTCAAGTTCACCAAGACGCCGCCGACGAAGCTGCAGCAGGCGGATGGGGCCACCATCGAGATCGTTTGCGAGATGATGGGCTCCCAGGTGCCCAAGATCCAGTGGGTGGTGGGTCATCTCCCTCGCTCGGAGCTCGATGATCTGGACTCCAATCAGGTGGCCGAGGAGGCACCGAGTGCCATTGTCCGCGTCCGTTCGTCGCACATCATCGATCACGTGCTGAGCGAAGCACGCACCTACACTTGCGTGGGACGCAGTGGCTCCAAGACGATCTTCGCGAGCACCGTGGTCCATCCGCCTCGTTCGTCGCGCCTGACGCCGGAGAAGACCTATCCGGGTGCCCAGAAGCCGCGCATCATCTACACCGAGAAGACGCATTTGGACCTCATGGGCTCCAGCATTCAGCTGCCCTGCAGGGTGCACGCTCGTCCCCGGGCCGAGATCACTTGGATGAACAACGAGAACGAGAAGATCGTACAGGGCGGTCGCTACAGGCTCCTGCCCGACGGTGATCTGCTGATCTCCGAGATCAAGTGGGAGGATATGGGCAACTACAAGTGCATAGCCCGGAATGCCGTCGGCAAGGACACCGCCGACACCTTCGTGTATCCCGTACTTGTAAGTATCACTTGTTTTCAAACTGAAGCTATCGATATTTTCGATATTTTAACAATAGTCTATCGGTAATATCGATGTTTTAAAGGGAAAAGTCCGATAAAGATCGATTTTTACCCCAAACCCCCCAATTCCAACTCATCCTAATTAATCCCTTTATATTCTTCTTATTATTTGCAGAAGGATGAAGACTAAAGAGATCCCACCACCACCAACCAAAAAAGAAACAAAAAGGCTATTGGATTGACGACGGGAATTCATCTAGTTAGTTAGATAGATCAAATGCCTTCGAAGATGCGTGAAAAGAAAAAAGGAAAACTATGCTTAGAAAAGAAAAAAAATACAAAAAAATATTATAATGGAATGGAGCAAAGGTCATACGATTTACAGTTATGTACAATTTAGGTTAAGCACAATCTCTAGCTCGTAATCCAGGTAATTAACCGTATCTAATGCCGGCTTAGACACTAATTTTCTAACTTACTACGATTACCCTCGAATAGCAGTCACACGTATCGCATTCGAATTATATTAGTACCTACTTTATGGTTTTCTTCAATTTTAGTTTTAGCTTTCGATTCGTTTTGTTTCGTTTATATAAGTAGCAATGATTGTTCCTAGCGATTCAGGCAGCTCTAGTTAACGTATTTAAACTAATTGGCCGTTTACTTAAGGGTGCCGCAACCCAAGCACTTGTAATTTGTAGCACACAAACCACAATCAATCAGTCAGTCAATCACCCAATTCGTATTTATGTGCACCCATCATTTCTACAACTAATTTATTGATCGACCAAATTCATCCAGCATCGCCTCCCATACACCGAATCACGGAATAGTATTCACGGAATTAATCAGTTTCATAAGCTACCCGACTATGTTTTAATTTTTAAGCGCATAGAACTGAAATATGGTTTTCTGAATGTTTAGTTTTTAATTTGAATCAACCTTCAAGCGATTGTTTTTGAATAAATACAAAAGAAAATTGAATTGAATAGTACTCAATGGGGGGTAACATACATTTACTGTGGTTTTCATCACTTTATTGACAGATCTACAAACTACGGATAGTCACATTATCTACATAAACTCGTACAGTTACGTACATACATTGAACGGGGGAAAACAGTTTTACGATATTACGCGATACGATCTTAACAACAAATAACGAACTCGATCCCCTTGAGGACCTTTACGTACACAGATGATATATACTATATATTGCTGGAGTTGGATATTGATAGCAGCTAATCTCAAGTCCCGATTGTGCGAAAGTTCTCTACTACATACGAGTATACGCGATTACAATTCGTTCGTAAAATATATATGCTCAATTCACCTTTGATATTGTCGCTTGTCTTTGGAAATTCAGATTCTCAGAGTCCGCAGGGGGTTTTCACAATCAAAGGGTGATTCGGGAATGGTATGGTTTGGTAATCTATAAAGAATCGGATTCAATTCGGTATCTTGTTTGTTCTGGCACTGGGTATTGTCTACTTTGGATCTGTGTGGACGGACTGTAATCGTGCGGTGATAATACTTTCAATTGGAAATGCTCTGCTTAATGATTCGATACCATGTGATCCGAGTGTGCGTACTTAATGGGACAAAGATCTCTGGGCTCTATTTTTGGTGTGTCTGCAGGCGAAAAGGGGGCGCAACGAAAGTGTTTCTCTTGATCAACCGAGAGCAGCTGGATGCCGTCGATTTGCCGCTGTTGCCAAGGGGCTTTTTCGGTTCTTTTTTTGGGCCAATTTGAAAGTCGCTCGTGAGTCAGTGAGTAGTAGTTGCCAAGTGCGTCGACAACCAGTTTCCACCGATACGTCGCCACGCTCCGTCGACACCTCCTCCTTCTCCTCCGTCTCCGTCACATTTTGCCAAGAGATATCTCCTCGTGAATGATTGATGATTTATTCAGATTTTCGTCAACCGAAGAAGTGTGTGCCATCGATCATTTTATGTAGGCCCAGGATGGGAGGATCGCCGAAGACTCCGACAGGTGTTCGACAGGGAAATACTGCTTAGTTGGCATGGAAATGGAAATTCCTCGAATGCAATATCTTTCGGGACACATTTGTCAACTTTCTGGGAATTATTTGGTTGGTTTGGTCAAAGGCTTTGCTTTTGGCACGTCATGTAGCACGGGGAAACGACAGAAAATATAAATCATGACAAATCACAAGACACAATAACTAAATCTAGGGTGTGTGTGGGCTAAAAAGCAGACGAAAAGAGACGGGAACACGAATAGGGTACAAAACTTATGCTAGGCAGAGAGTAAAATTCGGGAATACGTATAGTCCAATGTCCAGTTGATCGGCTCCTGCTGATCTTAGACATTAAGCACGGAATGCTTCTTGTTGCCGCCGGAGGGCAGCTGCACGGCGATCACCGCCAGGCGACCATCTCGCAGGGGAGCCAGGATGTGGGTGTTGCCCGGAGTGACCACTACTGTCTGGATGGGCACGTGCAGCGGAATGTCGAACACGGGCTTTAAACTGAAAATGAAATTAAAAACTAGAATTAACAAGTTGAAAAAGCTTTAAAAATAAATAAATCAGTATTTAAATAATAATAAATTTCAATCGTAAAAATAGTTAAATTAATTTTATTTCTACTTGATTTATACACAAAAACCTGAGCTCTGATCAGGTAATTATGCGTCAAACTTTTTTAAATTTTTTATATGAAAAAAAACCGAATTAAGAATTCAAATGACCATTTGTAAAAAATATATCGAATTACTTTTATAAAAAAACGAATCTAGAATCAAAATGACAATTTGTAAAAAATATTTGAAATTTTTTAAATAAAAAAAAACGAAGTTCGATTATTTGGAATTACTTTTATAAAAAAAAAACGAAGTCAGAATTCATTTGCAAAGAATATTTGGAACACAAGAAGTACAGTTTCTTCAAAATAAACAATGAATTAAAATTTGTAAAATTAATTTTAAAAGTGGTTCATTGATTTTTAAGGATTTAGCATAAACCAACAAATAAAATGTTTTAAATTCTAAATTTTTTTTTGTTTAGGTCGTGGTGTACTTTAGGAAAAACTTTAATGTCCGTTTTCTTGTCCGCATGTTAAAGTTAAAGTAGGCTTTACACACCAAGTTTTCGTACGTTTTCAAGATTTTATCACCACTTTAAATTCAACATGCAGATGAGAAAACTTTCCTAAGATCAGAAAATGGAATCACAAAAAACATTAAAGACTTTTCTTACCCGTGTAGCCGGCTCATGGTGATGTCGCCGGCATCATCGGCCACCACCAGATAGTCGGAGGCGCTGGCCAGACCCGTGACCCGGCCAGAAACATACTTGGAGCCCAGACTGCAGCCATTGATGCTGTAGACATGCACCGAGTGCGAGGTATCATCCAGAGCGCTAAAGGCGATGTGACCTGTGATAAGAAAGGATAAGAAATCGAAAGGCTCTGGGTTAATCAACTTTGGCATTCTTGAATCGCATCACTTTCAGAATTTCCACCGAATGTGGGGCAGGGCGTAGTGGCTGCGATTTACGCAGTAAAAATGCCACCATCATCATTATGCTATTAGACGAGTCCGGCCCACTCGGCGGTTCCGCTGATAACCTGACATCGCATAAAGACATTATCACATGGCGACATATAACACACACTACAAGCTACATACAACATCATAAGCGATGCGTAGTTGCTCTTATCTTCACAAGTATCTGTATTATGTCTGTATCTGTATGCCAATGCCAAACGAAACTCGTTCAGAAGGAAGAGCCACTAAATACTAAATACCCTAGATTGGATCTGAATGAACTTCCTAATATGACCCGGGCCACGCGCACACAGAAATAACCAGTAATAACTGTGTTCGGTTGGTTTCGGACTTTGCTTTTCGGTTTTGGCCAATCTTAAAGTTCATTCAACAAAAAATTCACAAAACTCACGATTATATATCTTGATCTTTATAGCGGGCCTTTCGGTTGAAATTTACTACAACTATTTCATAAATTTGTCAGCTGCGTCTTAAGAATTTAAAAATGAAAAAATGAATGAATCGCGGCAGATATACATAGATGGTGAGGAGCCTGAAGGGATGGGGATCGTTCGGTTGGTTGGTCGTGTGACTGGGTGACGTGCGATGCGATTCATTCGTTCGCGGGGCTCGTTCGCCCCACCGATTCGATTCGATTTTATTCCATTAACGACGTTGGGTTAATGCCAGAGAACCGAGTGTCGTATGGGTTGATATACATATATATATGAGTTCGTTGATAGTCAATCTATGGATGGGGATCGGGTCTTCACTAGGGGCTATGTAATTGATTGTGGGCCCGACAAGAACGCAATTAAGTGCCCATCATTGCCCTGGAAAATGAACTGGATTGACGTTTTTCACTTCGATTCGATTTGATTCGGTTCGGTTCGGTTTCAATATTTCTGAACCGTTGACTGCCGGATGTTGCGAATTTATAATCAGAAAGTAAGTATATTAATTCATTCGATAAGCAGCCGGCTGCATGCGGCCAATGCACAGTATATAGTATTCTCTGGTTTTTTCTGGTCTGGTGGAAGGGGTCTGTCTTAAAATATATATGGCAGTGGTATATCAATTTCCAAAAGTCCAAGCTGATTACCCCCAAAAAAAATCGAGTGGCTTAGCGAATCTATATGACTGCATATATTTAAAGAACTCGATATGCACAAGCTGGCGCCATCGATTGACGTATTTCTTCGTACCGAGAATGGGAATGCAAAGCCAACGGAATTCGAGGCTTATTTATTCGCATTATCACAAGACCAATATTGTATAACAAACAAAAATGAAAGTTAAGTGCAGGCAGCAAAATTATTTGCATTTTTTTCAGAACGTTGAATTGCGAGGAATTATAAAATGAGTTTTGCACACACATTACAACGATTTTACATTTAAGAAACATTTTTGGTTTATAATAGCCAATTGAAAAAATCATTATTTTACTTATATTCTAATTCACAAAAATTTGATTTTGAATATTAAGAAATTTTCTTAAAATTTCTCTTATATATTGATCGTAAATAATGGATTTAAAATATTAGGAATTTTTCATAAAATGTATATTATTGGGTTTGCTTACAATAACCAAGATAATAATCATTTTACTTATCCCAACAAATGGATTTTAAATTAAATATTAAGAAATTTTACTAAAGTGTATGATTTTGTTTGTCTATAATAACCAAGAAACTTTTAATCTCTTTATACAACATACACCCAATTACCGCAAATTGACTAACTCTCTAACGAACTCGTGCCAAACGATAAGTGATTTATGAAATCTTTTCCACAAATCATCACCATTATAGGGCAATAATCGTGAGTATGTTAATTGCCGCCCAATGTATCATTGTCGTAACATAATCGTAAATATAGTCTACTGATTCAGGTCGGTGGTACAAGTGCGCAATTATGATATTGCCCGTTATCGGGCACGTACCATCGGTGATAGTTTTTTGTGCAAAATCAAAATCGAAAAAAACCCTGATTTTTAATATAATTATAGCACCTTGACAGCCGGTAAGTCGGTAAGCCAGAAGTAGTGTTGCTATGAGGAACGATGGGGAATTCCGAGGCGGCATACATTTTCTGTTTGCCGTGACAAATTGTCAAAGTCTTAACCTTGCTTGGGGGTTCGTATACTTTACGATCTCTCGCCAGTGTTTAAGCACGCTTTAATTTGGATTAATGCCCTGTCGTCGCCTTTGGCGGGCTGCAACGAGCGATAAGATATAGCTATAAGGCAGTGCATGGAACAAAGTCGGACGATTTCCGAACATCATAATGATCTCAGAAACGGAGGGGCGACGCACATGGCCACACACAATCACGTGATTCTCCGTGAGTCGCCTCCTCCTCACTTATGTGGCAATTGGCGATATGAGGGCTGATTAAATTGTTTGATTGCCCGCCTCTTCAAACATAATGGGATTGCTACGCAGTAGCACGTGAGGTTTCCATTCCGGAGTCCATCGGAAGATTAGGGGCACCATGAGTGGACGACGACACAGTAAAGAGAGCTGATTTCCTGAGATTATCGCCTTCAGGTGGTCACCAAAAGCCAGCCGCCCTATGAGTCAACTGTCTGCAGGTTTCATTTCGTTGGTTTAATCAATTAAAAGTTGGCCCCTTGATAAGTTTCATATCAGTAACTACTGATGAAGTACTCTTCACTGACTTAATTCAGATTTTTTAGCAAGTTAAAATTATTTAAATTGATTACCATTTCTGAACTGATGTGTGTTTTAAGGAATTTTAAATTATTATTCCATCAGGGTCATAGTATCAATTAAAATGATAAGGTTAAAGAATTGGCCAGTCCTCTGACTTAGTTTTTTTTTAACGAAATTGGTAACTACTATTTTTTAAACGCCTAACTAAGGCTCTTTAATTTCTAGTGATCTACCAATAAATATATGAAACCACACTATCCGAAATTTGCAGTATACTTTTGGGCGAGGTCATCAGTGACTATCAAACTTTAAGCAGTGAAGCCAAGTCAACAGTGACTCTCAAACTATAAGCAGTAATACCAATAAATTACACAAATCTCATAGATCCGTAATCTAATCAAATCTGATGTTGTAAAAAAGGTAAGAGCTTTAATAACTTACCATGATAGGAAAGGGTCACAAAAGAGATTTGCACACAGGACTCAGTGCATCCAATGGGCTTTAGTGTCCTCACAAATTGACCCTCCTGCAGGGTGTAAACGTTTACGGTGCCATCCTTTAATAAAACAAGAATATTATTATAAATGTATACTCCTTTCAAAACTAACTATTGATCCTCACCAGCGATCCAGAGACCACCAGGTCCAGTTCCGTGTAGATGGCCACGCTGGAGATGGCATCGTCGTGGCCATAGAGCACCGTCAGCGGTTTGGGTGAGTAGTTATTCTGGGTATTCAGCTGGGTGATTGCCTGCAGGTGCGACTGACCCGTCAGCGCGTGAACTGGAATGTTGCTAGTGGAGCCACCACCACCTTGCTGATTTGTCTGGATGCTCCACACGATACAAGTGCAATCACGTGAGCCAGTGACCAGATACGATCCACAGTTGTCCAGCGCTATGCAGGTGATGATGTTCAGGTGGCGGGTCACCGAAGCCACCGCCTTGCCCTTGTTCAGATTGTAAACCCTCAAGGAATTATCCCAAATGCCGCCGGCATACAGTAGCTTGCCATCCGTGCTCACGGCAAAGAGCTGCGAGTGCGGCGGCTGCGAGGAGTGGAAGGGTCCAAAGACACGCTTGCGGTTCCTTAAAAGAAAGGTTCATTAATAGGTTTTGCTTATGTAATATTCAAAGACTACACCTACTTCAGATTAGCAGTGGTGGCATCGATTTCCAACAGGAAACCCTGATCCTTATCAAACGACAGCCACGAATTGCAGCCCAATATGCTCGACTTGGACACGCTGACTAGAACATCGGGACTCAGCTGGAGGAAAGATCGCGGGGGACTGCGCGGCGGACTCAGGTACACGATGGGATCCTTCGGAGTGGACAGCTCGCAATAGTACTGCACCACCTTGTCCAGGAACTGGGTGAGATCCGGTCTACGAAGCTCGGCACGTACGAGCTTAAGAGCCGTCTCATCTTGGGTGAGGCGACGAGGATGTGGCTCCCGGAGCAACTGCGAAGGCACCTGGCCAAAGTTGTTGATCATTCCTAAAAGAGAATTATTAAATTAATGATTTGAGGCTTTATAAGCTCTTCAGATTCTTCCAAACCCACCCTCAACTGCCTCCCGTTCCACAGGATTAGTTATCTTATCCAGATCCACAGCGCCTTCGTAAGAGCAATAGTAGAAAACATTCAAAGCCTCCGCTGCCTTGGGACCCTTCTGTTTATAGCCAAAGATCAGGTCGATCCAGTGGTGCAGATGTTGGCTAACATACTCCGACTCCAAAGCCCTGCGGTGAATGGCTATGAACTCCTCCGGTGTGGTGGCCCAGGCGGGCAGTATGACATCGTCCACCTTTTCTTTGGTTATTTGCAGGTGGCCCAAATCGAATCTGTATAATAAAGGCTATTATTAAAAGCAGATTTTAAAGTAATAAAAAATCTCCCTACTTGTTCATATTTTTGAGAAACTCTGGGAAGTAGAAGAACTCGGGTATCAGCTCCTTCACATCGTTAGGATTGTCCATTAGCAGCTTCCATGTCTGAGGTATCGAGTGGAATTGTCGATCGGCCACATCGAAGCGGCCACTTTGCAACTCAATGTGCAGTGAGGTAAACGGTTCCACGCGCAGCAAATAGTGGAGCACGCCGGCTGAATTGGAGTAGTGGGTTCCATAGTGAAACTTGGGTATGGCACCAGAAGGATCCTCGAAGGAGTCGTATTTGCCACGCACCTCGGCCTCGTTTTTGGGGTTTATCTGTGTGGGGAAAATGCAATTTAAATGAATTAATGATTCATAGCAAAAGTCAAGGGAAAACCTACACATCCAATGGGTTTGGATAGGTCACGGAATGATTTGGGATCTGTTAGGTCCAGCACGTCACTGGTGTAGTCAGCCAGGATCCAGGGGAAGACGGGGTATTGGCTTAGATCGTTATAGGATCGACCTGGGGATGTAAGAAAATTGTAATTCAAAATTTTACGTAAGGAATAGGTGTAATTTTCTTACCTGCGATAGTGTTAAGGTACATCAAGTATTCAAAATTTGAAATCTCACGATTTATCCACCTCTGGGTGAGACCCGAAGCCCTCAGCAGTTCAGCCGGCGATCTTCCCGAGCCATAGAGGATGTTTGGAAGCGGTAGACCCACGATTTTTGTAAAGACTTTATTTCGAGTCTGAAATTAAAAAAAATACGTTTATAATCTCTCTCTTTTATAGTATAATCTCTCACTTTTTAAACACAATCTATTATTTTGTAAGTAAATTTTCAAGAATAATTTCGCACTTTTCAAGAATAATCTCTTTCTTTTCAAGAATAATCTCGCACTTTTTAAGAAATTTGCTTTTAACAGAACCAAGAAAAACCCACCTTTGTTGTAAAGTTAAGGAAGTAGCTCGTTTGATCCACCAGGAAGATCTCCAAAGCACTCCTGCGTAGATTATACTTCCTCAGATGGACCTCGCGTATCTTATTGGTGGAAAATCTAAAGTCGTACTTGGATCCATCCTCCGTGGGTGGACTTAGGTCCACAAAGGTAAACACACTCTGATTGACCTCGATGCGTCCTTTGACCTTGGTCATCAGGGTGATCAGTTCACAATCCTGTGACATGACTAGCTTCTCCAGTGCCACATCCTGTTGCGCCTGCGTGTCGATCAACTGACGCAGCTCCTCCTCCAACTGCGAACTCTCATCGTCTGCCAAGAAATCTCGCACTACTGCATTCTTGATGGTGGAGTCGAATTCCGAGATTTCCCTGTGGTTAATTTGTTAACTAGTAGATGAGTTTTGTAAATTTCGGTTAAGGATAGGTGGGTCTTACTTGGGGTCATAGGCACTGGTCGCATTATCACGCAGATTAGCGGCATTCTCATGTTTATTTGGATATAATTGAGGCTCCAACTTCAGACGCATGCGAGCCACGTTCTCATGGGGCGATAGCTTCCAGAACTCCTCATCCAGATCCCTATAAAGAAAATAGGAAACAGAATTTATGAGAAATTAATCTCTTTCTAAAAGTATTAAGGATGAAACTTTAAGTAACTCTTAAAACTCTAGTAAATGTAAAATACTTAAACATTTCTTTATAATCTGTAAAGAATAAAGTCTATAATATGATATAATATTATAAACACTAAATAATTATTATTCATAAAAATAATATCTATAAAAATGTAAAGATATGCCTTTAAACAACTTGTAAGCTGGTTATAAAAATTCACAAATAAATAAAAAGCAATGATTTTTGTTTACAGAATTTCTTTAATTTTGGGTTTTGCGATGAAAGTTATTTTTTTAGCTCGACAATGATCGAATCGAATATGTACAGATGAAAGTCCTTTGTCGAATTGCGGTCAATCCTTCTCCTCGTCCTCATCCTCCTCCTTAGACAACGATGGGAGCGGCCAGGGTCTTGGCGAAGACAGGGGCCACTGGAGCAGGGGCAGCTGCCACGACGGGAGCAGCAGCCACGGTCTTGGCCAGAACTGGAGCAACTGGGACAGCAGCAGCCACGGGCACATCCTTCTGCACCACTGCGTTGAATCCGTTGATGGAGTCGGCGTAGTAGCTGACAATGCGACGGGAACCATCGGGCTCGATCAGAGAGTAGGAACCGCGCACAACATCACCATCACGGGTCTCCTCCTGGGTCTTGGAGTCGCCGGTCAGCGTATCCTGGACATCGTAGGCATAGGAGTACTGTGGGTGGGCATCCACGATCTCGGTGGCCAGGGGAGCAGCAACGGCGGCAACGGGAGCAACTGGAGCAGCAACTGGGGCAGCCAGACGGGCAGCAACAGGGGCAACTGGAGCAGCCAGAGGGGCAGCAATAGGAGCCGCCAGAGGAGCAGCAACTGGGGCAGCCAGAGGAGCGGCAACTGGGGCAGCCAGAGGAGCAGCTAGACGGGCAGCAACTGGAGCAGCGAATGGAGCAGCATAGGGTCCAGCGGCGAAGGGAGCGGCGGCGTAGGTCTTGGCCACCAGAGGAGCAGGTCCTCCAGCCAACAGAGGGGCGTTGTAGCCCACAGGAGCGGCGTATCCCAGGGGAGCGGAGTACGCAGCTGGGGCGGCGAAGTAGGGAGCAGCTCCCAGAGGGGCGGAGTAGGCCAGAGGAGCTCCCAGCGGGGCACCCAGAGGAGCGGCGGCCAGAGGAGCGCCAACCAGACCAGCCTGAGCCGTCAGGGCCATCGAGGAGAGGACTGCAACAACCTGTGGAGGGAGAATATTCCTTGTTAATCTTCTGACTTCGACGGTTCACCAAGATCATCACTTACTGCCAAAGGATTCATTGTTAGGCTTGGGTGGGTTTTTAGTGCGATTGTCACCGTTGGGTATTCAAAAATGAACTGACATACCTTGGACAAAAAGAGCACGACTTTTATACCCAAGATGCGTTCGCGAAATTTGCATGCGACGGTTCAGTTGGAGGGAACTGCGTACCAATTGCGTATAGGTAGGTAGTCTCCTAGCCCCTTCTTCACCACTTTTTGGGGCCTCTTCCTACCCAGCTGCCTCTTTTTTGATCCAAATTCCCAGCACGTACTCCAATTTTCTGTTGGCTACACCAAGTTTTCATTTTTATTTGCCACTGTTTCACTGATTTTTTCGCCTTGTTCGGAGGTGATCGAAAGTGAATGCGATTTGATTATATTTCGGAGCAGCAGTAGTTTTTTTGGTAATTGTCATGCAGGTTCCATCCAATGGCAATGCCTTTAATTTTCCTTTACACCAAAAACGCGAAACTAATTGAGATATACTATAAACGGGTTGACAAGGGTTCAAACTTGGAGTTTTAATAATTCTTTTAGGATTTTTCGGGAGAAAAAATATTTTGAGATCGTGAGATCGTAAGATATTTATCCTGTATATGATGTCTTGATTGGTTTGGCCTTTTGACAAATTGGAAAGTTTCTTCATCAACTTTATTGGCTAGCAATTACAAATGCTAATGAGCTACCTTTTATACATAATAAGGTTTTTTTCACAAAGGGTTCGGTTTCACTTAAGCAGGTGAAACTGGGTCAATGTGGTTCAGGAATATCGATTAGATGGTAAGATATATGAAAACAATATGGTCTTTGAAGAGTTCCAAAAGTTGGTTGGATGATGCAATCCATTTCATTTCAGTTTTTATAGATGTTTATGGCATAAGAATTATAAGAATTTAATTTTTTTAAGAAACTAATATAACTTAATCTATGTCGATAGAAGAAATAGGATCCATTGTTTCCACACGATGGGTTTTTTTCTCCACTCTATACTGTTATTTTTGTTTTTTCTTAACTCTATCTCGATATAAGAAACAGCATCCATTCCTTCCTAGATATTTGTTTTTCCTCCTACAAACAAGCGAAATCTTTGGTATTTGCTAAACTCATTGGTTGATTAAAGATTCCCCATCGATTCCGTGCTGTAACTGGTGGCTGGTTGGCGAGTTCGTGACTCTTTTCCAAAATGCAACCGACGACCTTGCGATTTGTTGGCAGCGGATTCACAACGGAGAGAGCCCCAGAGAGACCCGGAGAAGCGAAGAGAGAGTGCAAAACCTGGTTTACTAACGGTTGTCGGCGTAGATCGTCAATCGTCGACGATCGTCGCCACCGGAAACCAGCATGGATATATAGAGTCGTCCAATTTGGCTTCAAAAACGAATGTGCGGAATGCTCCACTGCCATTTAAGCAGTTCCTTGCCCAATCGATTCGATTCGATTCTCCTCACTCAGATGAGAATTAATTAAAAGTGGATGAAATACTGATCACTTAGCTGCCAATTGTGGGCAAGGTCGAAGCGTCGTCGAAGCGGTTAAAGCTTCCAAGTTGCCGGCTAGTTGGCTTTTGGCCCAAACGGAGGCAATTACGGTGGCTAAGTGACCGCGGCTCAGAAATGTGGGCGCTGGTTCAGCTGGTTCAGGTGGAAATAAATAAGATCGGTTTAGCGGTTCGAGGCGAGGGGTTCAGAATGCGTGTGCGAGTGCGTAATTGCGCCTGCGCACCGCCCATTCCCTCCCAAAATAACAAAAAATCCATTAAAACTTGCCTTTTTCGTTTTCTAATTAAACGAGTGGCCAGCAAAACGATTGATCTTGTTCAGATACTCTAACGATGGGTATTTTAGGTTTCTTAGGAAAACATTACCCATACGCCACGTAAGCCCAACTAAATTCGCCAGAGTTTTTGCAACATGGCGTGTGAGTAATAAACTGCATAACTGCTTTGAAGGCATTCAAATTTGTTATTCAATTATGATGGTATTTTTTGCTAAACAATTTCATAAAATCAATGAAAGTATTCAGGGTTTGTTAATTTGTAATATTTAAGCTATTTAAGTATCTTAAAAATTCTATGTTTTATTGAAGGCTGTAATTGTTATATCTTTGAAATGAAACTATTCCGAAATTCCTTTTCATAAATAAACTAAGAAAATGTAATATACTAATTATTTATCCTGTTTAAGCTAAATTAAAGTTAGGTTACGTTATGAAATTGTTAGGTTATGTTACATATGGTCTTTCCATTTTCACAATAAATGTATTATTCTTTAGGAAGTACTTATACCTTAAACTTTTTTACTAAATTAGACCTTTTCCTGTAAGGGTACCCATAGCTGCCCCAAAAACTACTCTCCCAGTTCTTATAGCAAAACTGCAAGACTGCCCCAACATAAGGCAGCTATTACATCAGACAAAGTTCGGCTGGAGAACCTGAGAATGTGCCGAAAAAACTGGCGAAAAAACGAAACCAGATTGGTTGGCAGCGAAACGGAAAACGAGTCTGGTGCTTGGAGGTGGCTAAACATATATCTCGGTATATTGGTTTTCTTGGAGCGGCGCTCTTGAACGGACTCAAATGGTTTGCGTCGTCGTGTGGTGAGTGGTGCAGCAGCAGTAGCAGCAGCAGCAGCAGCAGCTATTCCATTGAGAAAAGCCAGCATTCATGATGAAATCCGCAGTGGAAAACACGAAATCCGCCATCAGCGATGAGGTCTGGGGTGCAAGATCGAGATCGAGATCTCGGGGCGGTCGCCAAATGAGACGCAATTGTCACTCTGCCCATTAGATTGTCCAGTTTTTTGGTCAGTTGGCGAATATAAAACTGAAGAGCTGGCGTTAAATGCATCTCACATTTGAGCTGAGTTCTCGTAGTGCAGACACAGAGTCCTCCAGAAACACAGAGCTAACTCCTCTCAGTTTGGAAAATCCTTTAAGCCATGTTTGCCCAGGTGAGTTGGTTAGCCAAAAGTATTCAAGTCTCCTCTACAAGGAATTCTTCCTCCTCCTTTAGACTCTTTTCGTTTTGGGACTGATCCTGTCCGCCGTGGTGGCCATTCCCATTGATCCCTATGGACTGTCGGCTCCTGGCTTAACCTACGCGGCTCCCAAGCTCCTGGCTGCTCCTGCCATCTCGTATGCTGCTCCTTCTATCTCATATGCTGCTCCTAAACTCCTGGCGGCTCCTGCCATCTCATATGCTGCTCCCAAACTGCTGGCTGCTCCCGTTGCCGTGGCCAAGGTGGCTGTGGCCGAGCCCTACGATCCCAATCCGCAGTACAGCTTCTCGTATGGAGTAACCGATCACCACACCGGCGACTCCAAGCAGCAGGAGGAGACCCTCGTCAATGGCGTCGTCCATGGCAGCTACTCTTTGGCCGAACCCGATGGCACCATCCGCAAGGTCACCTACACCGCCGATAAGATCAATGGCTTCAATGCCGTCGTGGAGAAGAAGGGCGTGGCCGCTGTGGCGATTGCCAAGCCAGCGATTGCAGTTGCCGCCGTTCCAGCGATCACCAAGATTGGTTACGCCTCGGCGCCCGCCCTGAGTTACGGTGGTTACCACTAGGAGATGCCACTAGGAGTTACCTCTAGATGATCATCGAGGAGATGACGAACCAAGCGATGACAAACTCTCTGGCCTAGTTCTTAGGACCGCGTTGTTAAATAGTTCTAATGCATTATCACCACTACTGTACTGTATTAACCCCACTCTTCTGTCAGTCAAAACCTGAGATTCAAAACCCGAAACCCAAGGACGTGCGTGCTGTTGCCACCCGCTGTTGACCCCCACATATCCCCGCATTCTCCGATCGGACGATTGGACACTATATCACCACAGACTACGTTTAGGGATA
Organism: Drosophila prostipennis; assembly: GCA_037075205.1. Classification (NCBI taxonomy): domain Eukaryota; kingdom Metazoa; phylum Arthropoda; class Insecta; order Diptera; family Drosophilidae; genus Drosophila; species Drosophila prostipennis. Next base: position 153,268 of record JBAMCJ010001224.1, on the reverse strand, counting down.
CCGTTCTGGGGATCTGGGGAACGGCTATCGGCCACTTAGCCAATTAGTATCTGCATTTACTGAATAAAAGTTACGGTACAAAAAAAAATATTTAATATTGGTTTTTCATTTTGGGTTGGGAAACTTAAAAACATTTTTTAAACAAATAAAACTCATTATTTACAAAATCCCAAAAATTTTTTTTAATTTATTATAAAACAATTAAGAAGAAATGTTGTCCAAGTCCTTTTAACCAAAAAATAGTGGATAACTTTTAAAATGATTAAAATGAAATAAGATAGCCCTTTTCAAATTAATTAAAATGTTCTGTTTGTATCTTAGATTTCTATATCAAACAGTTTTTGTTACAGTTTAAACTTCCCTTTTAAAATAGGTTAACTTTTATAGTGATCATATTTACACCTTTTTTCTTAATTTCTACTTCCTAAAAGACTGTACAATTTTTCTTATATTCATTGTCCAAACAGTAATTAATCAAATCTAAAAATAACGCTCCATTTCTTATTTCCCAGCTAAATTCCAAATTACATTGGGGTAGGTTCAATGCGTCAGTCTAGAGCCCCCAGTTCCCAAATGCCGATCACGTAGTGTCAACTATATTTACGGTTATCACTATTCATATTGGAGGCACTTGAGTGGAGGGGAGAATTGAGCAAGTTGGGCGCTATTTGTTGGCACGTTCATTGGGGAAACCTTTTTCTTTAGGGGACCAGACACAAAAATGGGCCATTACGTCAGTTTATTGGCAACGGTTGCCACACGGTACATGTCTTGGCGGGAATGGGGAGACCCTTTATAACCCCGATCCAATGGCAACCCAAGACAGTTCCGACAGCAGTGTCAAGCCACCAGCAACACCAAAGAAACCACCAGTCATCCAGCAGTAAATCTAGTCATGGCATTGATCAAGGTGAGTTAAGGGAATCCTTGAAAAGGAATATGATTTAAGCAAGTGAAAACGACTATTGCGAGGGAGATAGAGATGTGCCAGCGGCAAGGCGTCTGCTTCACTGCTTGCACGCGGTGCATTCCATTATTTACTCATAACTTTTAAACGAATACTCCGATTTAAAAATTGGGTTTGCTTGTCGATAGGTATTACTAAACGCAAGAAAATTCCATTTACACTTTACCAGTAACGGATATAAAAATATTTTTACACAATTTAGAAAGAGTACTAATCAATTTTTCTGATATAACCCCCTAGATCACCCTTATTTGCTGCGCTCTGATCGCCGCCATCGAGTGTGCCCTTCTTCCAGCTGCCGTTCCCGTGGGAGTTCCCCTGAACACCGAGGTGGATCCGCATCCGCAGTACGCCTTCGCCTACAATGTTCAGGATGCCTTGACCGGCGATAGCAAGAGCCAGCAGGAGGTGCGGGATGGAGATGTGGTCAAGGGTTCCTATTCGGTGGTGGATGCCGACGGATCCCTACGCACTGTTTTCTACACCGCCGATCCCATCAATGGTTTCAATGCGGTGGTGCAGCGGGGACCAGTCCCAGTGGCTGCTCGTCCTCTGGTGGCTCCAGTGGCTGCTCCTCTTTTGGGTTGAAAACCTCAATTCTCTAGAGCTCAAAACACACTCCTTGGAATCTAGCTTTACACATAACTTATTGTCTGCTCCTTAGTCCGTTGTAAATTCATAACTCATTTAATAATAAATTCAGTAAGCCAAAGATACTTTGTTGAAAATTAAAAAAAGAAAATGTTTTCACTTTTGTTGGTTTGTTTATAATATTTGTTAGGAAAATCCATGCATCTAGACATTTAGTTTTACACTCTAGTAAAATCCGAAACCAGTTTACATTTACACCTTTGCATTTTATTAATTAGTGAGCAGATCTCAGGCAAGCTCAAGGCCTCATAATTTTACTAGCTACGTAAGTGATAATGAACTAAATTTAAACGCACTTTAAAGTAGTGCAAAATAACAAGATATCAAGTTAACATTTTTTCAAGATCAAAATATGCGTGTCATTAAGATGCAAAGCATGTAATTTTCAGCTTGAAACTAATCAGTATGTTAGGTTTTCAAATTATATGTTAACTCTGGGTGGCCAAAAATGCAAAGTGAATATGTGTTCAATGGAACTAATTACTTGATTCGATTTATTCGTGACTCCACATCATGTAAAAACTGTTTTGTAATAGAAAATGTAACAGGAAAAGACCAATCCCCCGAAGAAAGCTGACCCATATCGCAGGCCATTTTTCGCTTACATAAGACTCGGCAATCTTAAATGGTAATCTCCATCTCCCCCCGACACCCAGCTGTCCCACGCCCAAAGAACTCTTCCACTCCAAATAAATACATTCACTCTCGCTGGCCCAACACGCACTCAAATTATTCAATAGCTTAATTGAAAGTAAAAAATCGGCACGAGATGCAATTTTTGGATTACGCAAACCCCAACCCGAGCATGTCCATACATGTTGCTGCCGGCGTAGCAACAACAGCAAAAGCAACTGCAGCAGTAACTGCAACTGCAACTGCAGCAGCGACTGCAACGCCTAACAAGCGGCGGTACGCGTTGAAAATTAGTGATAATGGGCAAAATTGTCCCAATGGCAACAGAGCGGCGAAACAGAACAAAATCCATACACTCAGAGAAAATTAGTTAAATAAAAAATAAAATATTAGGAAAATGATGCAACAACCTTTAGTTAATACTAGTTAATAAACGTTATATTTTAAAACTTACTATTTATAACATTTAAAATTTGTAAGTATATACTTAACAATTCTAGAAATGATCGATTTTTAAAGATCCAATATTTATACATTTTCTATTCTTTAAAATATTTTGTTAGTACATTTTAAGAGACCAAAACTAATGTTAAAGAAGTTTTTAGAAGGTTGTTGTAATACTCGTAAAATTATCTTTTCCTTCTATTAAAAACTTTTCAAATTCCATCAGACCGCTTTTAAGGCAAACTACGAGTAAGTTATGTAAAATGTTGTGTCAACTTACTTTTCTTGAAAAAATTCTTTCTAAGTTTTAACTATGATTTAAAATTTTTTAAGATTTTAAAAGTTAATGATCACATCCTTTGTTTATTTATTGGGATTGTCTAAGCGTAAGTTTCTAAGATAAAACAAGAGAGAACGCTATAGTCGGGTTGGTGTCCCGACTATCTAATACCCGTCACTCGGCTAAAGGGAGTGCGATGGAGATATGAACTTTGATCAGCAATAACTTTTTAACGAATGGTCCGATTTAAAAAATTTCTTCTACATTTCGATAGGTATTGATAAACACAACAAAACTGCATTTTTACTTTTCCGAAATATTTAAATTTTTAAAATCGTTTATTAACTATTGTGGGCGTTAGAGGGGGCGTGGCACCTTTTTGAAATAAACTTGCGCTGCGTAGGAGCTCCAAGAATCTTCATGCCAAATACCAATCCTCTAGCTTTTATAGTTTCCGAGATCTCAGCGTTCATACGGACAGACAGACAGACGGACAGACAGACATGGCTAGATCGACTCGGCTAGTGATCCTGATCAAGAATATATATACTTTATGGGGTCGGAAACGCTTCCTTCTAGCTGTTACATACTTTTGCACGAATACAATATACCCTTTTACTCTACGAGTAACGGGTATAACAAGAATTCATATTATTATTTCTATTATTAGAACTATTCTTTTCTTTTCCCCCAGTGCATTGAATGCGTCTGGCTGGGATTTTTGGGTGGGCGCGGCTTAGAGCGCTGCCAGCCAGTTTCGAAGGCTGTGCCCCAAACACACCTTTCAACAATCGACTGAGACTGCGACTGCTGGGTGCGTGTGCAGCTTCACTAGCCCCAATATCTGGTGGCCATAAAACTAAGACATGGGACATGGGAGGTACTGGTACTCATATACCTGGTACCACACACCTGATCCGCCTGGCCACCCGGTCTACATAGGTCCACAAAAAATTCGCTTTCGAATTGAACTTTTTTGTCACGACGATGGAGCTATGGAGCTATGGAGCCGGCGTGGGACCAGTTTACTTTGGTCCGGCACAAAACTCCTCCGTCCTCTGTCCTCTCTACTCCCAAAACTCCCAGACATGCGTGAACTGCAGAGCACCTCCATGACCACCACCATGTCCACCTCCTCCTCCTCCCTTCTGATTGCCATGGGCAGCGAAAAATGAATTATTTTATATTTGTCGCGATCGAAGGCAAGTATTTCGCCTATAGCCTACAGACTCCACACGCATGCGCACACTTTTTAGTTGTTTATTATTTTTTGCATAAATATCATCTGGTGGCAGGCGGCGGCGGAGGCTGTGTGTGGATTTTTTGGGCTCCCCAGCCTATAAAAAGCAATTGTCGTGCGGCCACAGAACCACAGATCGAGTTCATTTGTCAGTCGAGCAGCAGCAGTTCTCCATCTAAATCGCAAACCAAATCTAATCCAGAATGGCACAGAAACTGATCCTTGCACTGAGCGCCTTGGTGGCGGTGTCCTCCGCCGTGGTGGTTCCCGGTCCCGGACTGGCCTATCCATCGTATCCCTCGTATCCAGCGCTGGCCAAGGTGGCTGCTCCTCTGGTGGCCAAGGTGGCCGGACCGGAGCCTTACGATCCCAATCCTCAGTACACCTTCAGCTACGACGTTCATGTGAGTCATTCGCGTTTGCAAGAAGTTCTTGGCTCATTAGTCACCTCATAAAAAGCAAAGCCAAAACGCAAATCTGCATTAGAAATCGATTGCTTTTCTGAGCAACTGGTATGCAAATTTGGACTTTTGCCAGACAGTTTTATGTAGTGTTTATTGGAGCTTAGAACTATTAAATCGGAATATAATGGTTAAGCAAGTTCTAAAAAGTTTTAAAAATTCCCCAGGATAACAAAAAAATTAAATTATGTTAAAAATTTTTTAAAAAAATGTTCTAAAAAATAAACATTTTTATGATTTAATGATTTATTTTGCTCTAAAAATAACTTTTCAAAACTTTCTTATTTTTAACTTTTTACTTTAACATTTTTAAATACTTTTGAAAATATAATTAAATACAACAAATAATTGTAAATTAAGGATTTTTCAGATATTCAAGTATATAGTCTAAAAAGGTTTATAATAAGTTGAAATAGAAGTAAACTTCTTCTAATAAAAATCCCCATTATTTCCCCCAGGATGGATCCACTGGCGATGTGAAGAGCCAGCAGGAGAGCCGCAGCGGAGATGTGGTCCAGGGTGCCTATTCGCTGATTGAGGCCGACGGAACCCGCCGTATTGTGGAGTACACCGCCGATCCGGTGCACGGATTCAACGCAGTTGTGCGTCGCGAGGGAGCCGTGGTGAAGGCGGTGGCTCCGGTGGCCAAGGTTCTGGCACCGGCTCCGCTGCTCCATGCCGCTCCTCTGGTGGCCAAGTTGCCCGCCTATGGACCTGCTCTGGCGCCCGCCTATGCTTCTCCCTTGGCCCATGGATATGGACCTGCCTTGGCCCCCGCCTATGGACATGCCTACGGACCTGCTCTGCCCAAGCTGGCCCTGCCCGCTCTGCCCGCCCTCTCGCCCCTGGGCTACCACTAAGTCAGGGAATCGAATCGAACCCCAAAAGAAAGATGATACAACGGATACCCGACCTCTTGCCGCACCCGAATAATGGACACATCGCGACCAACTTCTCCTGCCCACGTGGCCTCCAGTTTGAAAACGGAAGGCCATCGTAGGCCGATCGTAGTCGATAGTAGTTGTAGTATTAGTTGAAATGAAAGCGATTTATCGAAATATGTACATACGAATTTAAGGACAGAGGATTCTGAATCCAATGTCCCCTCATCTACACTCAAACATTCTCGACGCCTTTCATTTATGTTTCTTGTCTTTTTAATCTTAAGGCTGTTTGACCGCGATAAAAACTCTATAATCCCCCAACTTACAATCACCGTTTCACTTCTTATTTAATCCGAGCCTGTGCACTCGAGTAGAACTCGCAGAATGAGAAACGAGATTGCAATAAACGAACCGAAGCTATGCAAATGGAAAGTTAAGGATTTTTCTTATGGGAGGGGGTTGAAAGTATACGAATTAATTCCACTTTTATTTTAAACTTAAAAAAAAACGTACAAATTTTTTAAAAATTTTAAAAAAATTTAAATTTAAATATGAAAACTGAATGCAAGTGCAAAGTTAAGCAGTTTTCTTATAGGCAATGGACAAATTAAATGAATTAAATTGTTTAAAATATCCGGTATAAATATTGATTAAATTATGCATATTTTGGTTGAATTTCAATATATTGTATGAATGAATTATATGATGCATGTGGTTAATAAAAACCAAACCAAAAACAATAAACCCTCTTAATAATAATAGTTTTTAAAGCAATTAACACCGTAAAGTTTACACAATTAATTTAGTGCTCAATGTTCGTGGGTAATAAAAACTAAATAAATATTTCTAAAGCCTTTACAAAGACAATTTGGCCGACCCAGCCATTAAATGCAATAACAACAAGAGAAAACGCTATAGTCGGGTTGGTGTCCCGACTATCTAATACCCGTCACTCGGCTAAAGGGAGTGCGAGGGAGATGGATATATTAACTTTGATGAGTCATAACTTTTTAATGAATGGTCCGATTTAAAAAATTTCTTCTACATTTCGATAGGTATTGATAAGCACAATAAAACTGCATTTTTACTTTTCCGAAATATTTAAAATTTTAAAATCGTATATCATCTATTGTGGGCGTTAGAGGGGGCGTGGCACCTTTTTGAAATAAACTTGCGCTGCATAGGAACTCCTAGAATCTGCATGCAAAATGCCAATCTTCTAGCTTTTATAGTTCCCGAGATCTCAGCGTTCATACGGACGGACAGACGGACAGACGGACAGACAGACATGGCTAGATCGACTCGGCTAGTGATCCTGATCAAGAATATATATACTTTATGGGGTCGGAAACGCTTCCTTCTAGCTGTTACATACTTTTGCACGAATACAATATACCCTTTTACTCTACGAGTAACGGGTATAATTATTAAAATGACATTTAATTCTAAATCATTGAATGTTAATCGGCATTATTAGAAGCAAAAATGCCTTTTGCTTTGGACAACACATGTAATTCATGTTAATTTTGGGACACGTAGTTGATTTTTCTGTGAGTGGTTCGACCTTAGAACAGAACAAGCCCCAATTGAGCGGGTCACCACAGCTACTGCTGCAACTTTGGCCGTCATTATAAAGCGCAGGCTAATCGCTCAAGGCCCCAAACCACGCACCACACAAAACTGCGTAATTCGAGCGTCAATGCAAAGTGGTCGAAAATGAAATTTATGGGCTCAGTTTGTGGAGAACACTGCGCTGCTGCAATCCGATGGCCAATCGATCCGATCGAGTAATTGGCAACCGGCCACCGGGCACAATGGAAAACTGAACTGCAAACTGGAAATTTGATTGCCATTCGCCGCGCCCCAATCAATTGCGTTTGGATGGGGGATAATTCGCTCCGATCCGTCCGAGAACTGACCTCCATTCAATAAACTAAAGACCAAACCCCACCTCGTCTGCACATCATCAAATGGTATGCACATATTTGTGTTTATGTAAAAATTTATGGATCGCATAATGAGTTTTCGTTACATTTGCACTTGCATAATCCCATACGACCAAGTCGACGGGGCTTTGTTGCATTCGACATTAAACGCTTTTGATGATTTAATAAAATTAAATTGAAATGTTAATCGCGACACGGCATGGGCGGGAAGGTAGAGGGGCCAAGAGGGGGGCTGAACCAAAAGACATGGGCGAAAGCGTAAGACAATAGGCGAGCGAGCTGCAGCTCCAAAAACAACAGGTGTTACAATGGGCCCAAAAAGCTCAAGGGGTTTTTGGAAGAAAGTATTGCGGAAATATTCGGGTTTGAATACAAATTTTACAATCTTAGAGAATTTTACATCGTATTTAGAGGCTTTTCCCTATATTTTTACTTAAACTTTTCTTAGAACTTATAGCTCTGTAGGTATACAACATTTCATAATATTTATAATCAAACATTTTATAGAGACAGTGAAAGCCATATAAATTTAAGAGATTTTTGGGATACGACTATAAAATATCAATAAATATTTTAATGATGATTAAAAATAAGTTTATACCAACCTTTATTAGGTATACCATATACCATCATATTTATAATATTATATTTTACAAAAACAAGGAAATCCTCATAAAAATTAAGAGATTATATTATAAATTCATAGACTAGGCGCATGATAATCTCGAAATCTCACCACTAATCTCGGGGAGATGAATAAATTTTAACCAGATTTGCAGTCAAGATTTGTTTATCATAAATATCCATCGGATCATCACCCATTTGTGGCATTGGTTTGACGGATTTCACCCATTGTGGCAGTGGAGCCCGGGCATTCACAACCTACTAAACGTATTGTGGTTACCACCAGCCGAGAGTGTTGATGATCATGATGACTCGACTGGTGGACTGCCCCTGTTGGCTGCGCTGCAGACTTTAATGATTGAGAGGGATTTGTTTGCATTTCGAAGAGAAATTAACACAAAGCGCGGCGGCTTCTGGCCATGTTTGAGGTTTGCGTCTTTCGAGTGGCTTAGCGGTGTTTGAGACCACGAGTGTGTGCCTCCAGGTGATTAAGTGATCACGCACACATGTAATACGGGTAATAGGAGTCCATAAATATACGAATAACCGTGCATCGCTGGCACGCTCGATTACAATTGTCGCCTCAAATGCGAGGCAGGCAATTAAAATGCTGAATTTCGCGTCATTTCATAATGGAATCGGGGCGGACTCTGTGACGTTTACAGAGAGAAAAAGTTCTTACACTTTGGATGTTTACTTGTATTTTTCAAATGAATTTATATTTATGTTATCCCTTTAGAAATTCCAAAAATAAACTCTAATCTTAAAATTTTGTAATAAAAAATCCTATATAGTCAATGGAATGTAGTAAAAAGAAGTACATATTTCTTTATACTATCTTTGAAACCACTTTTATATGATCTTAATTATGAAAATTATAAATCTTTATATTAAATGGATATTCTTTATAAGCCCGAATCATTATAGTAAACTTAATATATTTCATAATTTAACTGAAAAACCTTAAAACTAAAATCTAAGAACACTCTTTTTGAACATAGATAGTTTTTCTGCCTGTGCAATAGTAATAATAATAAGTAGATGTGCTTGAAAAACTCACCCGGTATACCAGGGCCCGCGGGGGCCGTACAAGAAACGCTTGGCGGTCTTCCACCGCTTCCGTATGTGACTGTCGACGGTCTTGTGGTGCAGTGCAGCCGCCTGCAGTCGCTGCATCTCCTCCACCTGGCGCACCTTCCACGGCATGTAGATCTTCTGCTGGAAGAGGCGCCGGTTCTCCGTCTGATTTGTGGCCCTCTGCTTGGAGGCCGCCTTGCAGGCCTCATAGCATTCCGCCCAGAATCGATTGATCGGCTCCCACAGATGCAGTTCGATGTCGCGCTGGTAGCGATCGTACAGCGGCTTCACCTGAAAGTGTGCGAAATTCAAGATTAGTGCATCGAAAGAAATTATTTAACGCCATATTGATACCATAAACCAGAGTAAAATACTTAAACAATCTTGTTATAAACATTTTTTTAGGGGTAATTAAATAAAATTTCTAGTAATTGTAATGAATAATTATAAAAATATTTGTATTGATAATAAATTTAATTTTTAATATTTATATAATTATTTGTAGGGGTACTACATATGAATTAGTAATATTTATAATGATACAATGCTTTATTTAACATTATTTTATTTAATAACTTTGGGATTCCATTTCTGGATATCGGGCTAAAAATGGGACAATTTGCTTTGCCTGATTATAAAATTTAGTTTAAATTCAGCTTCATTGAACTTAAATTCCTCAAATAACCAGAACTTTAGACCCCTTTGATGATCTTATTAACATCACCGATATTACAAGGTTACTCTAATGCCCAAATATTACCAAAGTTCATATTTTATATCAAATCAATAAAATCAAGTGCGAATCCTCAATTTTCTTTCAGTCTGCGAATTGTGATCTCCAATCAAGACTGACGATTATGGCAGCTTGGATTTGTTTTCGCTTTCATTCGATTCGGGGGCACTCTTCGTGCGTGTTCGAGTTCCATCTGCTGGAGAGGCGATCTGGCGGAGATTACTCCGCGTCCAAGTCACGTCCGGTCAGGTTCAAGTTCAATGTGCATATAGCCGCGGGCACAGGAAGCACTCGATTGCAGTAGTTTATGTAAACCAGTTAGACGCGCTCCTCTCGATAGCTGTTTATTTGTTTCGGGGGTTCGGTTTGGGGTTTATTTAACGCCTATCTCTGGCTAGATAACCAGCGTATCCAGGAGGCATCCGCATTGCAATAGTGAAGGCAACGCGACGGGAGGTTCTTTGCATAATCCAACCATCTAAGGTGGTGCCTCCAGCGATCCAACCATCCGTCGTTCCAGGGCACTGGGCACACAGCGAATTAAATCGGTATAAAATAAAATGGAAAATAAAAGAGGAGAGCAAAATATTTCTGGTAAAATCTCCGCCAGGTGGGTGCATCGGCAGCAGCGACTACGACGACGACGACGCCGCTTTGTCATTCGACTGGTTCCAGCTGCGCCTCTTCGAGCTGAGCCACAAAACCAGACCACTTTCTTGGCGCTCAGCTCAGTTGCCGAAAGAAAGTCCGACGAGTCGTGACCACCGGGAGCCGCGAGGAAAATTTCAATCTCAATCTTTGAAAAACAAACTCCAACTTGGTTTTTAGTTGAATTCGGTGTACGGATTTCGGAATCGCTGGGCTGTGCCGCCGCCAATGAAAGTTGTGATTTTGATGTTCGCGTCGATTTGGAAGTTTGTTTTTCCTAGCGCCACTGCTACTGCGTAGAGTTTAGTTCGCGTTTTGTCTACCACGCTCAAAAAATGTGCAATTTGTTTCGGCTTTCGGCCTGTTTTGTAAGTGATTAAATAATATGTGAATTAATTATGCTCTGCCATCTCCTGTGTGTAGTTGTAGAGGTTTTTATTCAAAACGAATTACTTGATTTGGATTTTTAAAAAGGATTCTGAAAATCATATACACTTTTTGTGAAGAAGTTTCCCCATTAAGTATAATTATAAATTTATTAAAATTTAAAATGGCTATTTTTTTAGTAAACTATGTACAGGTAAAAACCATTATACTTTCGATACCATAAAATAATTATTCTTAAAATGTTAAAAAAGTATTTAAAGAACAACAAGAAGTTATTCGTCGACTAACTTTGAAATATTAGAAAACGTCTTTACCCGGTTAATTATAAATTTATCTTGAAAGTCCAATTGGATAAATGTTAACAACCTTTTTCTTGAAACCTACAAGGTAACTTTCCGATTCAAAGGTAATTTTCAAACATTGCTAACAAACAAACCTAAACAAGTCATGGCCAAATACAAAAGCCTGAAAGGCAACTGCATTCGACTTTGCACACCTGAACCTGCCGATGATCAGGTTCAATGCTTGGCTCCTTCGGGTGCTCCATTCCATTCCTCCCCTCTGAATCCCTCCTCCTTCTATCGCTTGGATTGCGTGAGACCAGCCAGCCGGCAAAGTCCCCTAGCCGCCGATGCAACAATTACGAGGAGCCTGGCGAGCGCGACTCGTGACTCTGGTGGAGGTGATGGCAACTATGTTACGTGTGAAGTGAGCTAGGGAAACTGGGAGCCACTGAGAGGCACTGAGGCGGAAGCCAGTTGAGTCTTGCTGTTGGAAAGTCAAAGGTTGGCCGAGTCAAAACCACACAGAGATGACAGCATTTAGGCATTTTGGAGGGAGAAAGTTTATTTGTCTGATGACATTTTTTGCGGAAGATTAACCCACTCACCCTTTACCTTTTTACGTTTTCCCTCTTTCCCTTTAGGTGGCTGTCTGTCTGCTGCCCTTCGCCCTCAGCGAAGCCAATGCCACGAGTGTTCAGAAAGATCCCAAGACTGAACCCAAAGATGATTTAGTCCCCACAGCGGAGAAACTGATACGATACCGAAGACAGCCTCCTTATTCAGTGATCAAGCGCTCCAAGCAGCGACGACGTACGAAGGGTCCACCCAAGATCAAGTATGGACCACCACCTCCGCCTCATATACGCTACTCTTCGAAACCCTCGTTTCCGTCGCATCTCGAGGAACCCAGCTTCTCGCTGGATGACTTTCAGCACTTGAAGTTCGATGGTTCGGACTTTAAGATACCCACTTCGAGTTACGAAGCGCAGTCCATGGATCTGGATTTCTATAACCACGATACGGAACCGGATCTCTATGGGGCGCACAAGTTCCCGAGCCTGGACTTTGGATTGGTGACCACGCATGAGCATGTTCCGCACCAGAAGTACGGATTGCCCCAGCAGAGTTTCCAACCGGATCATTCCTTTGCCTCGCACTATGAGCCACCACCACCTCCTGCTCATCCACCATCTACCCAATATGGAGTACCCAGTGCCCCGGTAGCGGTTCCCAGCTATCCGCATCAGGATCTGCCCTCTCCCGATTCCTATTCCATTTATGAGCAAAAGATTCCCAATGCGGGTTATCATCAGAACTTTGCAGAGCCACCCAAGAAGCCGCCTAAACATGGTTCTAATCATAATCCCAACTTTGAGATTGCCTATTCCCCGCCTGCTTTTGAGATTAGCACTTCCTATCAGTCAAATCACCAGCAGAGCTATGTGCCGCCACATCCCTCGCAACCTCACGAGGGATTCGCTGAGCCACCTTCGAATAATTATGTGAAGCCTGTCCAGCATCCTCCAGCGAATAGCTATGCTCCACCTCAACATCCTTCTTCGAGCTATGATCAACCTCCTTCACATCCCTCCTCCAGTTATGATCACCCACCTTCACATCCCTCTTCCAGTTATGATCAACCTCCTTCGCATCCTTCATCGAGCTACGATCATCCTCCTCAGCATCCTTCATCCACTTATGATCACCCACCATCACATTCCTCCTCCAGCTATGATCAACCCCCTCAACAGCCTTCTTCGAGCTACGATTACCCACCTTCACATCCCTCCTCTAGCTACGATCAGCCTTCCAGCAACTACCAGCATCCGCCTTCATCCACCTACGACCAACCACCTCAGCATCCTCCCACGAACTATATATCCTCCGATTCGCATTCGCATTCCATCAATTCGTATCCCCTGGACGACTATGCACCACCCACGCAGGAATTGCCCTTGAATCCGCACCACAAGTTCCCCAGTTTTGATTTTCCAAAATCCAGCTACGAAGTGCCCATCTACGATCCCGTGCCCTTCGAGGCCTCCAATCGCGATGAGCAGGAGTCGTATCCACCCATCCTGGCCTCCTCTCCCGCTCAGAATGAGATAACATCCGATGCCCATGCGGCGGGTAGTTCCAAGCGGCGGAAGAGGAAGCGAAAGCCCAGTGCTGCTGCGGCGGGAGTTGTGCCCGCCAAACATACGTTGGATGTTCCTGAGCTCCAGCAGGCCTACGATGCGGATAGCCATTCGGGGGAGTCGAATGAAAATGCCGATACGGATACAAATAGCTCACACTTTGTGGAGAGAAAGCAGACATACTTCAACTTTGTAACGCCCACAACGACGACGTCGACTACTCCGGCTCCATGGAGTCCCATGAGGGGCAGGAGTAGCACCACGCGCGTGGCATTCGTGCCTACCATAGTGACAAGTACTCCGGGAACTCCTACTACGACGAGGAATAGAAATCGTGGTTCATCCCGATATCGCCAGCAGCCAGTGAATCCAAGTTCACCGGATCCCATCACCACCAGCGTTAGAATCGATCAATCCCACTCGCAAAGCTACTACGATGGAACCATTGCACCACCCACCAGACAGCAGTTTTCACCCACAACTGGAGGGCGTGGTTCGCGACCTACAAGACCTGGTTATGTGAGGAACCATGGTCCTGTTTCACCGCTGGCATTGCAGCCAGCCGGTCCACCCACATCCAAGCGAACCACCAAGGGGGTCTTCGACACGACGCTCTTCAAGAGCCCCCTCAGCGATCGGGAAATGGAGCGAAATCTCCATGGGCTGCGTCAAAACTTGCCAAAAAATCACAAACTATTTTGAATTCTCAAAGGGAATCAACAGGAGGCATAGCTTAAAAAGACTTGGTTAACTATTTCTTAGAATTTAGCTGATAGTTCTTAAGTTGTATTGAAAACTAGGCTAAGAATGTTGAATAAATTAAATAAAAAGAACAAGGTTTAAACAGAATAATTACTTACCATGCGCTCTATAAAGTTTCTCCATTTCTTGCTGGTGCTGTACATTTGGAAATCATTGAAGAAGACAGGACCAGAGGAAGTTGAAGGCAAATCGGGGAGAGTGGAATCCAAATTGAAGGCAAAGCGACATTTCTCCAGCAGGGCCTTCATCACAGGCATCAGGAAAGAATACTCCTCCGGATTGCCAACTGTAAAGGTAATTACGAAACTTATAAAATAAATAAATTCAAAATACTTTTTTTAACCCCACCTTCAATGGCATTGTCCAGAGCTCTATTAATGCTAAACAATAGATAGGATAGCTCTGCCGGATCCTCAGTAGAACGACTTTGAAGAATAGCATGCAGCTTAGCCGTTGCCATGGCCACAATACCAGGATTCGGGTGATGTGAGCACTTGAGCAGGAGACCCAAGCACAATCGAATCATGTCCGACCAATCGTCTGAGGAACCCTGCTGGAAGATCATCAGCGCATCCAGCAAAGCCAGAACACCATCCAATAGCTTCGTAGAACACTTCTTGGACTCGTCCTCGTTTGAGCCCAGAACCACCAGTTCATAAACCATGCGCAGTATGTGCGAGGCGTTCTCCTGGTTGACTAGCGTCTGACTGCCGTGCTCCGATAGATCAAAGAGCGAGGCCTGCACGGCCATTTCCAATATCCTCAGCCGCAGCGAGAGATGCGAGGTAATCAGCTCGTTGTTCAGAGCCAACAAATTAATGCAGCCCAGCACTTGGCCGCGCTCCTGCCAGCATTGCGGATGATCGTTGGGTATGCCGCGCCAGAAAATGTTGAAGAGCGTATTTGAGACTAGATAGACCAGTTGCTCCTCGGTGTCCACATCGCCATCGGCCACAAAGTCAAAGGCGGAGGTGCTCTGTGGGGGAATTTTGCCTCAATAAAGGGAAAATCTTTTAATTATAAATAGCTTATATTCACCTCCATGGAGTCACTTTTCTTGGGCGGTCCGTGTGGCGACTGCGTGGAGCTGTCGGAGCTCAGCGATTCTTCGCGCTGAATCGAGGGCGTCTGCGAACCATCGGCTGTGTCTGTCGAGCTGCCCAGTGTCAAGGATTCGAAAGTGTCCTGCAAATCATGGGTGGTCTGCCGGATGACCGAAAACAAACTGCTGGCGTTTTCAACCACAGCTCCGGAGACAGATTCAGCCAACTCTGATATATAAATAGATTTATATTAGTTAATTTACATTATAAGATTATATAGGATGAAGATAACTACCTTTAATCTCACTCTCAATGACGGTGGCTGCCTCGGAAACGCTGGCCTGGATTTCGTTAAGTATTAGGCCACTATCACTGAGTTCCTCTTGCTGCTGCTGCTGCAACTGTGCCAGGCCAATCTCCTGTTCCGAAAAGGTAATGAGATCCGCCTGGGCCAGAAAGCTTGAGTTATCCTCCAGCAGTACATCCAAGTTGATACCAAAACTGCGTCGCTTCTCCTCGTCAGGCGGCGAACTGGTGATGGGCTTCCGTATGAGCAGACGGGCAATGGACTCCTGCCAGCCCGTTTGCTTCGCCATTGCCACAGTGGAATGCTGCTTCACGAAGGTGGTTTGAAGCAGCCGCTTGGCAATCTCCAGTTTCACTGGGAGATCACAGCTGCTCACATGATAAACGAGGAATATAAGACCTGCATAGTCCGGCTGCAGACCCAGCATTTCATCAACCAAATGAAAGAGGATCGTCGAGCTTAGGGATAAAGGGGTGATGAAAGAGAAAAATCCAGGGAACATGCTTTGCTCGGAGGCCTGATCGTACAATCGCAGCACTTGCTTGTACTTCTGATGCACTCGCGATGTGGCCAACAATCCACTGATGAACTGGAAATAAAAGTTAGAAAAGTTAGCTATAAGAAATATAAATAATATATAATAATAATACCCTGATAGCCGCCTCTTGAATCTCATTGGTGTAGCTCTTGTCCACGAAGAAGTTGTAGATTAAATTGGCGGACTGGGGCTCGTGCAGTAGCAGAACCATCTGATCCTTGCAGTTCTTGCCGCGTATATAGAAAGTCATCATTTCCAGAAACTCCACCAGAACCACATCCTGCCGCACCGAAGCCAAAAAGGCTATCATGGAGTTCACCTCCTTGATGTTCACTTCCTTTTGCAGATAGAACTTTATGATGCCGAAGAGTGTGGCCCGAATGGTCTTGGCATCGTCATCGGTGATGCTATCGGGCGTGGAGTAGTACTGACGCACCACATCCAGCACAAACTGGACGCCATAGCGCTTGCGGAAGAACTTCCGATCGTTCTTAATCATGGCACTCAGATACTGGGCATGACCCAAAGTGATTTGGAACTGCAGCCGCGACCAGATGGCAAAGTCGAAGACAATGTGAGCATACAATGCATCTAGTAGCTGTCCGCCTGCTTCCGCTTTGTGTCCCTGCAGCGACTCCATCAACAGGTGGGTGGCCATCAGGGCATTGACATCGAACAGATGCGGCGGACAGCGTTGGAGCATCGTGCCCACAATGGCCAGGCATTCGCTACTCAGCAGTTGTTCCTGGTTTGTTTCGTGCTCGTGCGTGAGGTAGCGCAACAGGCAAAGGAAGCTGGCCAGCGGATGCTGCAGCATCTTCCACTCGGTGTACGAGTTCGAGGAGAGCATCTCCCAATCCGTAAACTCCTCAGCCGAAGGCGTTGGAGCGCCGCAGGACAAGGACTCCTCGCTGACGCTGCCAATGGAGATGTCTGCCGTCTGATCCGATGTCACCAACCTATGCAGGATGGGCAGAATTGCACTGATTCCACCGATACTGTTGATTGTCTCCTGGATCTTTACGATCTTGCAGTGCTGAGCGCTAATCCTTCCCGGATACTTTCCGCCTGGTATAAGATCCTGGCAGGTGCCATGCCAAACCGCTCCCGGAGCATAGCAGAAAACAAAGCGAGAGTTCAGTTCCAGTAGGTCGTTGTCCTGGGAGAAAATCGAACTAAAGTTGGAGCCCGCATCAAAGATTGTTTTCAGACTGGTGGTTGGATCAGCTAGCAGCACGCCGCCCAGATGTCCATGCAGACAAGTTGGCTCTCCAAACACGGTATCCTGCATGCCAATGGGAAAATTCTTCACATTCGGATCAAAGGCTGTCTGGGTGCGCATGGGCAGGGTGAAGTAGTTGGATACCTAAAGGGATAGAGGATAAACTAAGTAAGAAATTGAAAATATAAACCACTTGTTTAATTCTCACATTTGCAGAGAGTGTTCGCTCCAGGAGACTGGGCAGCATTCCTCTATAACCACTGGATCCGCTTTCCTGCGATGAGGACCTGGGCATAATCCCTGTCTTGGCCACCTCGCCTGGTTGCGGCGGCGCCACCACTGCGCCAATAGAGCACACTGTAAAGGGTTCATTGACTGCCTGAACTTTCAGCGTGGCACTCAGCTTCTGTACAAAATCCACATAGATATTAATTTGACTATAGGAAAAGGGTCGCTTTGGCGGCGTAATGGCCACAGTTAGGTAATGCCACTGGCCATCCATCAGTGTCTTGGTGGCTGTGGAGGATGTCAGGTATTCCCGCCTGGTCAAAGCGGCCACCACAACATTGCCATTTGGCTGCACAAAGACCTCGAAGCCACTGCCACTGACTGTTTGCAGGGTGAGCAGCATTCGTCTACTGCTCGACTGATCCTTCAGTTGATTGAATCGCACCAGGATGTGGAAGATGAAGCCATACGAGCCGGAGATGGTCCAGTTCCGAATGTCCGGCACTAGAATGCCATCCATTGGCTGGTCGATGGAGAAGTACTCGGCGCAAGAATTGCTGCCTCTTAAACTTTGCAAAGCAATTACCACAAGGGTCTGGAAAAAAAGGCGTTATTAATAGAGAGTGGAGGTCAGTTTGGAGTCAAGCTTCACCTGCTGCAGTTGCTTGTTTTGCGGAAACTTCGTTCCCTGTCGCAACAATGTAAAGATGCACTTTAGCTCCACGGGCACAATACTGAGCTTGCTTAGTTCCTCGATCAACTTAATGAGATTCTGAACGCAGTTCTCGGCCAGAGATTCCGCTGTCAAGAGGCAGCCACACACAGCCTTGATGATATGACTGCCACAGGCCACGGATTTCCTATAAAATATAATAATTATCATTTGATTCAACTCATGTAAACTTTTACACATACGTTCCATAGTTATCCGTGCAGCCCTTGAGCACAAGGTTGGTCACATGCAGTTGTTCCCGCTCCTGAAGCGTTGGCACCCAATTGAGCAGCTGCAGCATAACCTCGGGCAGCAGCAACAAGTGCCCACTCTCATCGTAGCCCAGCAAGAAACAGGTGTCCAGCAGACCGACCGTTGGATTGCCAAACTCCTTTAAGCTGGCGAAAAGCCTCTCAATGCGTTCACTCTGACGCAACTGAGCAGCGGTTTGTGGGCAGTAACGCGTCAAAGTGGCCAAAGCCTCCATGGTGCTGCACAGGGAGCTCGAATGGGAGATGTGCCAGGGCTAAAAAGTAGGGAAAACCATTAGAACAGAAGTTAAATCACATAACAATCCTCACCTTTATGAGTTTGGGAAGACTGGTGAGCAATTCCAGTAGATTGGAGTCAGCAATTGCCTCACCAACACCTTCATCGCCAGTCACAAAGAATTTCACAGCAGCCACCGTGGTGGACAAAGCAGCCATGTCGATGGCCACGTCATCCTGGTCAGCATCGCTGGCGATATCGAAGTTGGCATCGCCGCTGTCAAAGTGTTTAGTGGCCAGCAGCTCTTGGAGAGCATCACAATAAAGTTGAACTAACGTAACTAGGTCTATTTGGCGCTGTTTCAGAGGATTATTGGGATTAATAAGATACAAAATTGATATAGCAAGCTACTCACTTCCTCTGGACTAGATTTCTGCAACACAATGACCATCAGGGCATAGCATTGTAGGGCCACGCAACGTGGACTGTGGGCACTCTCCCACTGCCGCAGAATACTCATGGTGATGGACACCGTGGCGGGGCAAATGGCCTTCATGCCATTGCGCTAATCAAACCGATATTATTATTACAAGACTTTGAATTTAACGTGGGGTCGTGGGACAAAACAAGCAATGGCATGCATGGTTAGGGGACAACAATGATCTGGACAACAGATGGTTCAGCACCACTCACCAAGTTATCACAGTCTAGCAGCCCATCACCCGAGCAGGGGGCAAGTGAAGAAGTGGTTAGATCGTTAGTATTTCTATTTGTCAGGGTCGAGGAGGTCGAGTTTAGAGACTTCTTCAACTGCAGCTGGACGGGGCGATCCAGCCACATCAACGAAACGAGACGAAATGAGACGAAAGTGGACATGGAAACAGAATGATAGAGCTCTAATGAACATTAATAGCGAAAGCAGTGAGCAGGAAAGGAAAGCTGTCGGGAAGTGAGGTTAATAATTAAACGGTTTTTCAGAGAGAGATATAGAAATAAAGGACTACACAGGAGGACGGGGGACTGGAGACGCTTTCTGGCGCTACCTGCGAGCCGCAAATCACAGCGCCCAGGATGTTGAGCAGGCTCTCGCCTATTTCCGCGTACCGGATAAGCTTCTCCTCCTGAAAGCAATCTGCAAGGCAAGGCAGATGGTTAGTACGTTGAAATATTTCAGAGCAGTGATGGGAGGAAGTTACATAAAAGGGGTTATGCTGTTTTTTTGGGCATTTTACATTAGAGCTTGAAAAAATCGATATTATCGATAATTTCGATATTTTTCAAACGTCGATGTTTATCGGAAACATCGAGGTTTTTGTGAAATTTTCTTTTAAACATAATTGTAGTAATTTTTTGCTTATTTCACTTTTTCTTTTCTCAAAAACATTGATATTATCGACACAAAATTTTGAAAATATCGAAAATATCGATTTTTTTCAAGTTCTATTTCACATCCATCACTGCTTTGCATCGTAACCTACCATAAATAAAGGGCACAATTTCCACATGAACCGAGTGGGGTTTATAGGAGAGACGACTGTAGTCGGCCGTTTGGCCTCGCACAAAGCTGCGCCACGTGAGATATGGATCGTACATGACCTCCAGGAAAGCCGAGAAGCTTCCAAACAGATGGCTTATAGCGGGCACGCTTTGGGGCAGCTCCATTTGCTAAACAGGCATAGAAAGAAGTTTTGTTATAACAACAAATAATAATGAGCCCAAGAGATCTACTCACTTGCTTGAACACCCTGGTGAGTATGGCTATCAAATTGGGCTTATACTCGTATTTTATAACAGCCAGGATGTTGTCAAAGTGCCGGCACACGATCACCAGGCAGTCCACCAGTATGGCCACCTCTTCGATGGCCTCCTCCTCCAGTCTCCCCTGCGTTTCGCAGGCATCTCTGGCCACAATGATAAATTTCCCGATGGCAGGCAGTAGTTCATCCGGCAGGCGACCCAAATGTGGACCACTATCCGGCTGAACCTCGTGCCACATGGGGCAGTCCGCCGCCTGAAAGTCCAGCTGCAGTTGGCTCCTCCAAATGGCCACAAAACGGGCCACAAACTGCCGGAAGTGGGTTTCATCGTTCTGCGCCAGAGAGAGAAAGAGATAGAAAGAGAGGGAAGGATTCAGTCTGAGCCTGTGTCTGAGATTATATAATCATTACACTGTTTACAGAGAGCCCTTAAAAATGAGCTGATAAACAATTGCTTTTTGTTTTGCGGTGACTAATGCTTTAAACCAGTGGTGGCCAGCAGAGGCAGCGCGCAGGGCCCACGGGATAGGCAATTTCTCTGCCGCTGCGCTGCTAGCGTTTCGACGCTCACGTACGCTGTCAAACAGAAAAACGTCACGCATACAGTCAAATTCTTGCATGCTCGCACTCTACAAACGCAATGCGTTCTTTCATTGTATGTGTGCTGCTTCTGCTGGCCACCACTGCTTTAAACATTTTGCGGCCGCCCCCGCAAGCGGAGCACCTCCCCCCGCCCCATAAACACACCCACTTTTCCACTTCTTATCACTCGATTTAGTCCCAAAAGCAGAAGCTCACCTTTGTCGTGTACTGCACCCATAGATTATATATATCCTTCTTATTGTCCATCGTCGCGATTTCCCTTTGCCAATTTGCTCAGCTGAACGGCATTTGATAATTACTAGCTGAGTTTTTTCGCTCGGCAAATTATTTGTTTACAAAAAAAAATGTTGCCGATTGGTTGGCCACAGCTCAGTTTTTACTCTATTTCGGCGCTGTTTTCCGTGTTCCTCTTTAAGATCGTGTGTCTATATGGTCAAGGTAATAGCCTGAATACAGTTAGTTGGCCGTAATACGTATTAAAGCACATTTACAAGCACTTTTTGGGATAATTTTCACATTACTGGGCGCACAGGTGAAAACGGCAACAGCTGATTGCTTCTTCTTCCTTGCCATTCACAGCTGACTGCTTCCTCTTCCTGCCATTCACACTTCTGCGTCAGTATTGGAAAGTGCGCGCGGTAACGGTAATAAATGGCGCCAAATTTAAAAGTATAAAGAACTTTAAAATCTGTAAAATATTATTTAGTTTCCATTTAGCCAGAATAAAAACACCATACTAATTTAGGCTGCTAAATGCGTATTTATTTCGAGATTTTCATGTATTTGGTTTCAATTCTAGTAGCATTTTGTTATTTGTGTGTCAGTTTTACATGATATTAGCTAATAGTTGCGCTTCTGTTTTGCCATTGCTTTGACTCTCGTTAACTATATCTTCAATCTCCAACTGGTCGTTAAAAACAAACGATTTTCTGTGTAGTTTCATTGCCGCTTATCATTTATCATAGATACATTATGCGCAAAAGTGCAGTTTATTGATGCGGATGCGGATGCTGATGCGGATGCTTCTATATGCCTAGGCAACGAATTTCGAGATTATTCGCCTTTGATTTTAGAAATGTCTGGGTTTGGTTTTGTTTTTTTTTGTTTTGTTTGTAATATAAAAAAAGGAAACGTTATTTTATATTTAATTTCAGACCTAAATTATTAAGATTTAATGCAATATTTTATTTGTAAGTTTTTTTAATTGAATAGCTTGAACCATTTGTAGGACCTATAAATATTCATTATCCGTTAATAATCTTAATAAAATAAATATGTAGAAGAAAAATCTTATGCCTCCGTTTCAGTTAGTTAAAGCTGTGAGTTTTTATCCGCATTAATTTGAAGGATAACAATTGTTAGTTAATTTACTTTAATTAAATTTAATTTTAATTTAATTTAATTTACTTCAAATATAGGCATTCGACTTGCTTTCGTTTATCATTACGTTTAAATTAAATACACGACGCTTTTTATACGCTAAATTTAATTTCTGTGTTTGGTTTCGAGTGTTCCTCGCTTGTGTTTTACGGTCTGCAGCACTTGAATGGGCATTACAATATTTAAAAAACCTCAGCGCCTCGATTTATCGATTTGTAAATAAGTTGCGCGCTTTATTCAGTTTTTTCTTCTATTAGCTTTATTCGGATTTTTGGTTTTTTCTTTGATTTTTGTGGGCAATGGGTTGTGTGGAGTTTCTGTGTTTCTCTGCCTTGGGACGACGACGATTGTTGCGAATAGAAAAATAATTCAAGTAAATATTTGTATATGCGTGTATAAGTATTATAGTTTTGTCCTCTAGGTATATGAATAGCACTCCATGCTCGAGTTCTTGCGGCCTATGTATTTATTGTATTTGTACCTATCGCCTAAGATCGATCCTCCAGATATCAGATACTGTGTGCAGATACTATAATGCCCGTGTATTGCAATTTTGAGTGGGTGGTGAGTGGCATGTCCGGAGTTACTCCGGATCTCTAGCGTGCTTCTTTATGTGGGTGAGTTGGTGTGGGTGTGTCTGAGTAGCTAGTTCATAAGGTAAATATATAATCTATCATAGTTCATTTAGGTGCCGCTAACAGCTCTGAAGGTATTCAGGTTCGGTCGCATTCGCTGCGTTGTTGTCGATTGTTTCGGGTAGAAATACTTGGGGTTATCTTTGGGCTTTTTCATCTTTTTGGGTTAGTTTTGGGGTCTCTGCTCCGATGATCTCCGCCTGCTCCGTGGTACCCGTTCGTCCGCTCGGCGGCCTACGAATCCAGCAGCGGCTCATTTTCCGAATCGGAATCTAACATTTTCCAGACCATGCGCCTGACGTTTCAGACTGCCGCCGTCGGCCCAGGAGGAGTTGAGATACTCGTCGTCATCGTCTTGCTCAAGTTTCTGAAATGGGAAGTTATGAAAAATATTAGTTATTGAGAAAAATTTGGGTTTCGCCAAGGTTTTTATTAAAAACAAATTCAGTAAATCTTATAAAACAGGCTTAAAGTTTTACAGGATGAACCACTTTTTAGGTTTTGCCCATAAATGTATGCTTCAAATTTCGTGCAAAGTATCACAAAGTATTGCGTATACGTAATATTCTTTAAATAAATTCTTATCCATATTTGCCAGACTGTTTTAAGAATTCTAAAATAGTTTATGGTAGAAAATTGCATATATTTTTATTTTTAAAGGGATTAAAAAAAGTTTCTTTTTGGAAGACCTAATAATTTTTCAAATGGTTTGATCTCTACCAAGATGATCTTCTTAAATATTACTAACTATAAGAGATCTTAAACCATATTTCATTCAATTCGGTGAAAACTCTTTTTCCTTTTAGTAAATAATACTTATATCGAATCGATAAATAATCATAAATATCTCATCGATAAATAAACATAAATATCCAATTGATAACAAATCATTTTAAAAGGATATACTTAATGTTCTTAAATTTTTCCATTACTGCGATGATATTTATGAAACTGAAAGAACTCAAGATCCATTATAAATCGATTCAACCGATTCCTATCCCACATCCTCCAGTCTTACCCTTGCACTGAGTTGGACGTGGAGATTACTCCGTTCTCCAGCGAGTCCCTGGACAGCTCGTCGGCCATCTGGACCTTTAGCTGGTGGCCGAACGAGTTCATCTCCGAGTTGGGCGTCATCTGCGAGCCCGCCGGACTCTGGGCGATATACCCGTGACCCGGGGTGGTCACCGAACCACCCTGCGATATGGAGGCGGTCATCCCGGGACCGCCGTTGGGCAGGACACCCTCCAGACAACTGTCGTTGGTGGTGGAGTCCATGTTGATGATCTGGCTGCCGGCCACATTGTCCGCCAGCACAGCACCATCACTATCGTCCACGGCATCGATATCATCGATGTCCATGTCCTCGGCATTCTTATCCAGCGGCGCCGTCTCCTCGTCCTCGTTGTAGATCTTGAAGTACGCATACGTCAGGTAGATCACCGAGATGATGAACGAGGGTATGGGTATGGCCATCGAATACACCAGATTCAGGGTGTTCTGCCAGTAGTCCAGGTCGCTGATGACCAAACTGGGGTCCACCTTGGAGTAGTAGCAGGGGAACTTCATCCCAATCTTCGTGTACCTCTTCAGCCAGATGGTACAATTGAGCATGGGCGGATAGCCACAACCCTTGACATTCGGAAAGAGCCGGGCTCCGACATAGTAATACATGGACCTATTGCCCATCAGGCCCTCGTTCAGCTCGGAGATCTCGTCGAAGGGCCTCCGCTCGTCGGGAATGAGGGTTCCCGAGGCACTCAGCCCCCTCGTATCCTCCGAATCCTCGATGAGGTAGCCATTGGAGCCATCGGCATCGCCGAAATTCAACTGCTCCAGCCGCCCGCCACCCAGGTCGATGTCCAAACCGGTGCCACCGGTTCCACCACCCAGGTTATCGTACTCGTAGTCGCTCCTCAGAGCCCTTTCATATCGATCCGTTCTCTTGACAGGCGGCAATATGCGTTCCGATTCCTTGAGATTGATGTGGTACTCCGTAAAGTTGAACTCATCGGTGTAGTTGTAGAGATTGAGGCGATAGTTCACCCGTATCTGGGTGCACGTGTAGATGTCCTTGGTGCAGCCCTCGCGGCACGATGACCACGAGCAGTTCTTGGCCCCGTAATAGATCTCCGTGTCGTAGGTTTCGCACAACGCAGGGACCTCCTCGAACTGCATGAAGATCGTGGTGAAGGCGGGCTCGATGACGAAGGGCACCAGGAAGAGGAAGGCGAACAGGCTGAAGGTGCCGAGCAGGATGAAGAAGGCGGTGGTGTAGAAGAGCAGCTTCTCCTTGCCGGTTCGCTTGTCCGCCTCGTCTCCCATATTTTCAGCTCGATTTTGGTCGGTTTATTTGAAGGTTACTATATTATTATTATATTCTTTAGTTTTTCGTTTTTAGGCGCAGGTCTGGCGGTGGCGGCGGCGGAGCAGAGCGGCGATTAGTGCTGTGTTGTAACTTAGCTTACAATTGCGGCGATTATTAATCGATAACGATAACTACGAGCTAGATTATTACGATTACGGTGCAAGTTATATCACAGGGAGAGTTCGATTTCTCGTTTCTTCGTTTGCTTTTGCTTTTGCTTCTTTTTCTTTGGTTGCCTGGCTGTCCGGTGTCCCGTTATCTCGCACATAGCTGACTTTTGCAGGCAAAGTCCTGCATTTTTACACTCGGCGACGGCGGCGGCGGCAACATCACTCGATTAGGCTAAATACTCCACAGAGTACGAATCCAAGTCCCACGCATCCAGCATCCTCTCCAGTTTTCCTCCTCCTCCTCCTCCTTCTACACGTGGCAGTGGTGGTGCTAATTCCGAACCGAACCCTTGCTAATTGCTTTATTCGTCCCAATGGAGATGTTTCGTCAACATCAGCACGTTGCAGCAGTCCTTTCTGCTTTTGCCTGATTTAGCTGCTTCTTGATTATTTTATGACTGCGGCAAAGGCCAGGATATTCGTGCGTGTTTGAGCGTGTGTGAGCGTGTCGTATCGTGTCTGGTGTGTGTGTTTGTGTGTGTGTTTGGCCTGCCAATGGCCAGTTTTGAGGTCTCTCTCTCTCCTTCTCCTTTGCTCTTTCTCTGCTTTCCTTCACTTTACATTTACATTCTTTAAATGTGTGTAGAATAAAAAAAGAATGCTGGACGGACAGTTAGTTTTGTTTTTCTTTTTCACTTTTTTGCTTTGCTTGGCTATTTCTCGCCTTCTCGCTTTCTCTTTCTTTCGCTCGCTCTTTCTCGCGCTATCCTTGTTATCCTTCTTGCCACGTGCAATTCAGTTCACAAACGCTGCAAGAGAGTGTATAAGTGTGTGTGTGAGTTTTAAAATACCGTTAGGCCGCGCTTTGCCGTTAATGCGTGTATATTTTTGAAGCCCACAAAGGTGACGATGGTTATTTTTATGTAACCTCGAGTGTTACGAAACGGAAACACGCGGCACGGCACCAATGAGCTCAACTCTCGTCGTCGTCGTGTTTAAATAATAAAACTCCTTCGATGCATTTGGTGGGTAAGGGGAGAGCTTGGGGGTAGGGGGTAGGGGGGAAGGGAGACAGAGCGGAGCCACATGTAATTTTCAATTCATTTGGCACGCTTTCACTCACACACATACTGGCACAACCAACTGGAAACAGGCCGTGCACATGCAAGCCCCCCTAACACACACACACACACATGCGGGCTAGAAACTCTCACATACACAGGGGCGTAGGGAGAAAGAGAGCCAGCTCCAAACGAAATTATGCGGCAAAGGACCTCCTCCTCTCAAAGGAGTGAGTGAGTGGGCTAGAGTGGAGCCAACTTCTTGTGCCTAGCACGAAACCATTTTTGAGGAGGCCCTATATAAAGATTTTGTAAGACCCCCTCCTATACTTTTTCCAAGATCAATTAAATGTAGTTGAACTACAATTTTCAGGTATTTTGGTTTGGGGGCAGGCCCCCTTACCCACCGCCCCTTTCAAGCTCTTGTGACGTAGAGTTGCGTGCTCCCGTTTGTGTGTGCATGGGTGTGTGTGAGTGTCCGACTTGCGCCTGTGTGTGTTTACTCAAGGTTCAGGTTACGCGGTGAACACGATGACAACGGAACGGGGATTACGCATTTTCAATCACAATTCAACCAGCACATTTGCTATATTTCGACAGTCAGCTTTCGGCTAACACACTGTTTACCATGATGGCACAAGAACAATGGTGACCTGATTGCGCACGGGGTCAAAAGTAGCTAGCACTGAACAAGAACAATCGCCTGAACATTCACAGCGCTCCACATTTTCTTTCGTGGCATTTTTGGGTTCCTCTATTCTTCTGTTCCTCTGGCGTTTCTTGTTTCGGTGGCCACAATACACGAGACACAGAGACACAGAGCGACGACAACAACGACAACGATGGCGACAACCAAAAAAGGAGCAAGGCGACAACACGACGGCTGAACTCTTCAGCGAAAGGACTGCCTGCCACTGGCAACGCTGCAGCGGAATTAAGGGCCCAAGTCCAACTGGAGCTTCGGAGCGGAGCGGAGCTTTCGCCTGCACCGCCGTAAACGAGGGAGCTCAAGTCGCAGGGTTCCCCTTTTAGCTGCTAACCGGCTAGATCTAGCTACTTTGGCCAGGAATGCCTTATTGGAGGCTATTAAAATGCTTCGCTGTTTGGCTAATGTAGTAACCTTTCGGCTTGAACGTGGCTATTATTAGCTTTTAAGGCCAAATCACCGAATGAACTAATCTTGTAATGGTCCCTGCTCGGGCGCCATGCTATAAAATGCATCCTGAATTGTGGTCATGTTCAGAGCAACGTTTTCATAACATACTTTATTTTATTTCCAGCCCTCAAATTCCTTCGTGGATTAGCGCGTGACTCCACGATTCACCCAAGGAATGCGTTATTGGTGGTAATAAAAAATGATTCTCTGTTTGGCTAATCTAATATCTTTTTGGTTCAACTTAGCTTTATTTAGGTTATAAGGCAAAAACACTGAATTACTCAATTTTGTAATGTCTCCTACTCGGGAGCCATGTAAGTACTTGTGTTCTCAAACCTCTAAAAAATCGTTTTATTTACTCTAAGCTATTCTTAGTTAATAACTCATAAAAATGGCGTTGGTCTTCTTCTTCTAAATGAAATTTAATATGACAAAAACAAGAGAGAACGCTATAGTCGGGTTGGTGTCCCGACTATCTAATACCCGTCACTCGGCTAAAGGGAGTGCGATGGAGATATGAACTTTGATCAGCAATAACTTTTTAACGAATGGTCCGATTTAAAAAATTTCTTCTACATTTCGATAGGTATTGATAAACACAACAAAACTGCATTTTTACTTTTCCAAAATATTTAAATTTTTAAAATCGTTTATTAACTATTGTGGGCGTTAGAGGGGGCGTGGCACCTTCTGGAAACAAACTTGCGCTGCGTAGGAACTCCAAGAATCTTCATGCCAAATACCAATCCTCTAGCTTTTATAGTTTCCGAGATCTCAGCGTTCATACGGACAGACAGACAGACGGACAGACGGACAGACGGAGAGACGGACAGACGGACAGACAGACATGGCTAGATCGACTCGGCTAGTGATCCTGATCAAGAATATATATACTTTATGGGGTCGGAAACGCTTCCTTCTAGCTGTTACATACTTTTGCACGAATACAATATACCCTTTTACTCTACGAGTAACGGGTATAATAAAAGACAAATGTTTTTTAGAACCTCTTAACAAGCCATTAAAAATTATTTAAAAATTTGTATAAATTATTTTGTGTAATTTTAAATTATTTCTTACTTTAAATATCATAAAATAATCTCTTTCATATGTATTTCATATAAAGAGGCATCGATTTATGATGGAAAGAACTGTCACTTTGTCAAATACATTTAGCTACCATTATTCTTATTCCTGAACCTGTTCCGACTTGGCATCACTGCCCAAAGCTCTCTCTGGCCCATTCTCCCGCTGGGAGCAACAGCGGCCAGCGATGACGTAAAGCCAGCCGGCGCAGGCGCCCGCCGATCCCCGCCAGAACGAGAGCGGACTTGGAGTCCGCTGGGCGAAAGCTGAGAAGTGTCAGAAGTGGCGTAAACAGCAGGGAAACGTAACGAGTTCGAGTTCGCCTGTTTGGAATTTTCTTGGCTCGCCCAGCCACACGGGGAAATGGTGGAAAAGTGCAGAAACGCAGCATTTGTGGCACTTGGTTAGCTAAGGATCCTAAAAAGGAAGTCCAATAAACCGTCGAGACCCGTCGAGGAGTGAGCCATGTGCGGGTTATGAAACGATTTTGGTTGGGCACACAACTGTGCAACTGTGACTGCGATTGCGATTGCCAGTGTATTGGTGTGGTTAAACCTGCCCCCTTCTCCACGCCCCCTTTTCCCCTCGTGTGCGTGTGTCCCAGTGGCAGGAACGTAAATAAACCTCAACACTCGAAGCTGAAACATCCATAATTTACATGTGAGTACTGCTGCTGCTGTGGCATCTGTCCCATCAGAATTAGAATTTCGATCCGAAATGGTAATCGAACACAGAACACAGATCCTTCGATGACCCTCAAAATCATTGCCTACTTCTAAGCGCATTTCCTTTCCCATTGATTCGTTTGGTTTGGCATGCAACTAGAATTTCTCCCTGTGGCCATTGATTATTCCATTTGTGAATGCCACTGTGCCAGTGACTGTGATAAAACAAAAGTGGAGCGTGTCCAAGTGGTGATAGTGGGAAGACAGTTTGTGAAGAACTTTTCTGATACCCTGTAGTGAGCTCAAGTTCTAAATTAATCGCCCTCAAGTAGTTCTATCCAGATCATAACTTCCCTTGGTCAATATTTTACCACTGACGAGTCAAAAAATTTTCAATTAATCTTAAAAAGAAATTAAGAACTACGTCATTCCTTGTTTAATTTTATTAAACCAACTTTGTGAACCCTGTAATCAATTGAAGTCTTTTATATTCGTCACCAAGTATTTCTATTCACACACGAACTTTCCATCGAAGTTAATCCTAAAAAGTTATCCCAAAAACTACGTCATTCCTTTCTAATTTTATCATACCCTTGAAATTAATTTAATACATTTCTTGTCAGATCACGGAAGTGTTTTATAAATATATGGTACTAAGATAGCAATAGGTAATTAAATTTACGTTAGGAAAAATTTCCTTTAAAATTGTTCTATAGGTCAAGACGAAATCACATAATATTATTAATTATAAATAAAGACCTAAATATAATATGTACACGTAAATAAAATGCGGAAACTAAATACTATCTAATAGCATAATTAGTTACAACTTTTAAATTAGTTTAAACATTTAATAAAGAGTTTAATTTCATTTTATTTTAGAACCCTTCATAGTTTTTTCAGCATGTCAAATTTCAAGCAATTGTAATAAATGTTTTTAGTAATGGCGACATTATATCACCTTTATTATCAAAAATACAAATTATAATAATTTAAATAAAATAATTTAAATAAGTTATTTATTTAATTAAAATTAAGCCGCCAAAGAGTGTTGAAAATTACTAGTGTTGGGCAGCGCTCGAGAGTAGGGGTTTTTGGTGGAACGCGTTAGGGGATTTCCGCTATCACAGATGATTAATAAAAACAGAATTTAATTTGACGCAAAAGGAAAGTTGAGCAAGAAATAATAAGCTGCCATGGAAGTCATCCTGATGATCATCTTCTTCACCATCTTCTGGGCAGCAGTGGCCAAGTTCGGACCCATCCTGGTGAACAAGGGACCCCAGGATGACCTGGTGCGCTGCATCTTCCTCCTCACCGCCGTTGTCTGCTGGCTTTTCTGGCTCTGCTGCTATTTGGCGCAATTGAACCCGCTGCTGGGACCAAAACTCAATGGCAACACCATCAGGATCATCGCCGCGTCCTGGGGAAACCCCCTCAAGGAGGGATAAGGAAAGGTGCCCCCAAATGGAAACCCCACATAGTTAATCTCATCTTCTCCGGATTTCCGCATCGGCGGCCACATCACACATTCGGAGATTACACGGAAACAATAGCAATTTGCTAAACCATTTTTGTACTTCAATACTGGCACGTCGATAAGGTCGGGCTATCCCTTCCCCAGATACGCCCCACTATTTCAAAACTAACATCATTAACTTAGTATCTCCTGATATTGTTAACTCCCACTTTGAACATGATATCTCAACCTCTTTGATCAGCATATCACCTCAGTATACATACTGTTTTATGTTTATTATTGTTTTTTACAAAGCACTAGCCATGTTCTTAACTAATACAACTTTATTGAAAACTTTATAAAACAGAGATTTGCAATTTAACACTTTACAGACTTGCCACATAAGCGATTTTTGTATAGTTAAACAGATTATTATGAACCTATTGTTTCCCTTCTTTTTGTAGATAATTGTACTAATCAGTCATTGTATTTGTGATTTAGTTATTGGCAAATATAGAACAATTTTTGCGTTTACCTTACGTTTTTTGTATGTTTTTTATTGGGTTAAGTTAGAAATTCAAGCACCCTAGCAATTCATTTGATTAAGTTCTCTGTAAAAAGTTTTATCGTCTTTCTACAGTTTATCTTCCTTTGTTAAATTGAACTCTAAACTGGAACCGATGACTCAAAAAAGTCGAACAAAATATTGTACATATACATGATTTATTTCCATCAATTGATATATCCTGTAACTACTTTTACAAGTTATAGAAGTGGCTAATAATCTAGAAATAATTGTAATTGAAAAGAGCTAAAATCTTTCATATATTATATTTACAAAAATATGGAAATTGCGTTATTCATTATGATTTAATTTGTAATTAAATTCAATTTAATTTTTTCATTTAAATAGCATTATGATCTCATGGTATATTTCAATATCAGAATGATTCATAACTGCATACTCTCATGTACCACAATCTCTTTGCAAAAGTGAAAATTCTCATTGAAACTTTGTGTTTCTTTTAATATGTTGCATTTCCAAATAGGTTTACTGTATGAGCACATTGATAAGAAAGGGGCCTAGGGGAGTGGTTGACCATCCATGGCCATAACTGGAGCAAACACAAAGCCACCGCACATGGCACTCGGTGCACTTGCACTCTTTTTGCCATGTGGAGGCCGACTTAATCAATGGGAACTCTCGCTGGGAACGGGATGGCCGATTGGTGCCAGCTTGGCGGGCGTGGGCGGAGGAGAGGGGTGTTCTTTCAGGGTTCAGGGATCCGGAGTTCGGGTGCTCGGGGATGCCTGCTCTTTGTGTGAATGCGGAACTATTGATTTTGCAATAAAAGTGCGCGCGCAGAACCGAGATTTGTGTGCCAAAAGTGAGAGCACGAGACCCGCCACGATGTGTGGCATGTTGTCGGCGGTCAGTGAGCTGGAGAAACCGAAGCCGGAGAGCTGCTGCTGAAAAACCAGGAGACCCATAGAGAACCGAGAGTCGAATGCAGTCGCCAGTGCGGAGCAGAAAGCCTTGGGTCACGAGCCACCAGCTGCCAGTAACTCACTCGAAGGGAAAAACTACTAGCACTGCTCAAGAATTAGGAAATAAATTTAGATAAATTATAAAAACCAATAATAAACCAATAGTTGCAGAAAAAAGATATTCCCTAACCCAAGGCAAAGTAAATCCCCCGAAAAAGCCCAGGACACGTGATGCAACCAACGTATGGATGGAAACCCCAAGTGATTAAAGTGAATTTCTGTGGGGTCAGCTAGCTAGCCAACCAAAAATCGATAGGTTGTCCCAACCATCGAAGGAAAAACGTGTCCTCCAGCTGGAGAAACGTGCGCAGCCTGCAAGAAAAACGGAAAGGCCAGAGGAAAATCTCAACCTACGCAGGGTTATATAACAACATACAACATATACAACACCGCCCACGCAGTTTTTTGCAGCTAAATCGATAGACTAAAAACCGACATGACGAGCTTCTAATTGGATTGCACGCGAGGGATTAACCACTGGGCTTTGAGGAGGAGCAACCACTACAACTACAACTAGTTAATACCAGGAATTACAGCTACAGGGTAGCAGCAAGCAGAGATGGGCAAGAAGAAGGTGCCCGTTGAGGACCTAGTGGTCCCACCGCAGGACACTCGGATATGTGGAACCATATGCATTTGCCAGATGACTTTGGTCCTCAGCTCGGTGGCCTTGGTGTATCTAACCGTGGCCATCTATATGCCCTCCACCAGGGCTTTCAAGAGCGGCATCGATCCCACGCCGGTCATGTGCACCACCACGCGGGCGGTGAACAAGGATAACTGCGAGTGGGGGAGCTGCGGAGAATGGTGCCTCAGCAAGACCTCGGGAGCCTGCATCCAGATCTATGTGAATCTTCGCAGCAATGGCAGTAATTTGATATTCCAAAATTGCACCAACTCCGCGAATAAAACATGCTATGGAATAGATCAAGATCGGGCGGATAAAGCCCGGTGCATCAATGATGAGTGCAAGAATCTCACAGGGACCTTCAATTGCACCGCTGGTCAGTGCTTGAATATCACGGATGCCTTCGAGTGCGTCTTCCACAACAGTGATTCACCAGTCAAGTGTTCGGGGAGGAGAGGAAAGATCAACTGCATGGATATCAGTGGTTTGTATTCCTGCAGTCGGGGAACCTGTCGAAAGATAAGAACGCCCTACAATTGCGACAGAAGGTGTGTGGATATACCAACCAGGAATAAGAACGTGGTGGTCCTCAGCGGCGATAAGGTCTATCTGTCGCAGTGTCAAAATGCCATAAACGCTGAGACCCTCGAAGAAGTTTGGAACGAATCCAATGATAATGTGGCCATGACTTCGTGCTACTTCATCAAAAACACCTCCGATCAGGTGGATGCGGTAGATTGCATCAATGGCTCTACCCTAGAACACAATATGCTAAGTGATCTAACCAATTTCACATATCTGAGCCACCTGCACGTCTCGGTGGCTACACCAGTTCCGGAAATAGCACCACCCGATGTGGATCTCACCATTTCCAATGAGTCCAAGCTGATGATTAACCTAGAGGGCTGTGTGAACACCCTGATGGACGAGTGCAAGGAGTTCCTGAAGGACTTTGGCCGCGATGGCAGCGATCATAATGCTAGGGCTCGATTTCCCTGCTTCTATTCTCCCGGCAAGAAGGATGTGGTGGTGGCCCGTTTCGATCTGGAGGTCACCTATCGCCAGTTTGTGTTCGCCTCGGTGGTGCCATCGGTACTATTTGTGGTCTCCTGTTCGATCCTAATAATGTGCCAGACCACCGTCTATGTGGGCGATGATGCCAAGATGCGGTTCAAGGGCTGCGTGGACACGGAGACGGTGTTGAACAAGAACAATGTGGGCGCACCCACCAACGGAGACATGGGCGGGGGCGGCGGCGATGAGGTTATGGCCCTATGAGATCCGTCACGTAAGATATATACTAAATGGGATATGGAATATGGGATCTTAACTTTATTGTATTCTATTCTGATGACTTGCAGTCTTTGCGGTAGCCCACATGTGACAGGTCTACCAGGTGTTCTAGGTCTCTGGAGTGATCTATTTTTGATATCTTTTATACCAAATTTCATAGAAAATAGAACAGTCTCTAGAAGTGTCCGAACTAAGTAATCCTAATGATAGATATAATAACAGAAAGGACATAAGAAATAGAATATGACCCCTTTTTTATGACATAACCTAAAAACCAATCGTAACCGAATAGAATAGAACTTCTTAAAAATGATCTTGTAAATATTTATAACTTCTATTTCCCAGACACTTTAGGTAGTTTTATTATTTTTCCCCCAAGTATACAGTCCAGAACCCTAAACTAACATATAATATATATTTTTCCAGGCATTCCTCTGCTCCAGGAAGACAGTCCGACACACCAGACGGGAGTCTTCGCTTTGCAATAATTGGAGTTGGGCACCAGCTGAAGTCAGAAACACAATCGAGCAACTTGAAATTCTTTGTAATCCTTCCATCGAACTTTTGACACTCCTACAAACACACAGCAATACACACAGAGACACAAAGACCACACCTCAAAAAAGGCTTGCAAGGACACTACTGAGCTAACTGAAACTCAAAAACCGATATCCCATGCGAGGCGCTTGACTTTCTCAAGATACGACGATCGACAGATCTGAAGACAATATTAGTTTTAATTTTCGACTCTTAAGTTGAGCATTTTTTTGGGACTAGAGGGCCAGAGGCTGCAGGACTTGTAGGATAGCAGGAGATTTAAGGGCGGTGCGAGAGATTAAATTTAAACAAATATTTGCTATTATGGAACTTAGTTTTATCTAGGAAATAAACGCACACACACCCCCAAATGCACAGCAAACACACACAACCACACAGAGATACACCCACACTCACACGACACCAGAATCGGCTGAAGATATAGAAGATATATGTATAATATAGAAGAACCAGGTTCAGTCACCGGGAGAGAGGGCAGAGAAATTCAAAAATGGCTTAGAGTGAGGGATGCGTGATCAAAAATAAAAATCTAAAAGAAATCTCGTAACGACAACTAGTCGATGAAGTCAAAGCAAAAACAAAAAGTTAACCCCCAAAAGGCTAACAGAAAGCATAATAAGCATTAATTTAGAACTAATCAATATACAAAGAGAAAAACCCAAAAAAATACAAAGTAAGAGAAAACATTTTCCATTTCGGCTATAAAAATAAGGCAGATGGGCAGAAGGAGATCGTTAGAAGATTAGGCTAAGTGAAATCTCCAAAGAAAGCGAGAAAAAGGGAGAGCAAGAGTAGAATCTTAATTGTTGTAGAAAGCGCGCATGTTAGCGGTGTTCATTTTAAAGGCTTTTACCGATCCAACAACTACAATCTAAGCACCCCCCACACACACACAATACAACCAAACCAAATCTCCGCCATGAAGAAGAGCTCCACGCTGACCACGACCACGTCGATGCCGGCGAGTCCGACGCTCTCGGCGCAGACGCTCTCCGCCAGCAAGATCAGTCTGAATAGCAGCCGTTGCGGCTCGGCGGCCTCGGGTTCGGTATCGGGATGCGGATCCGGATCCGGATCCGCAGCAAGATCCGCCTGCCAATCGCCGGTCCGGCCGGGCAGCGGATGCGTGGACGCCATCAAGGCCAAGCGCGAGGAGATCGAGATGGAAACGCTGCTCGAGAAGGCAAAGTTCTATACCTCCGTGTGCCTTGGTGAGACTAGAGTACTAGCTGTAAACGATGCAGCGGCCTATACACATTAAATTATTCGTTATTCATCTTCTATTATCCTTGTTATTAGTTTTATGATCTTATGAGTGATAAACCCATTGTTTCAATATTGTAAAGCCAAGAATATATCTTTAAAACTGTAATTTACAGTCCGCCGCTGCATCGTTTACACCCCATTTAACTTAGCCACTTTCCTAACTAACTAGTCACCTTTTTTCACACAGGTACGACTGCCATTTTGTCGGTGTTCACATTCCTCTTCCTGATACCCTTCGTCGTGGACCCCGCCATCTCAACGATCATAGCTGATTATGATCCGGTGCCGGTGACCTGCATTGTCATCGATCACATCTATGCGGAGGGCATCAAGAACTGCAGCTGGAGCTCCTGCCGCGAGGGCTGCACCTCATCACTCACCAAGTGAGACTTTGATTTTAAAGAAAATATACATTTTTACCAAGATATGTTATCCGAAAACCAGGTGCCATCAGTTGTTTGTCAACTACACGCGCATACCGTTCAGCGAATGGGAGCGCAATCCTCGGGACCTGGACACGGTCAACTGGGATGTGAGCTATACCAAGTTTCTGATTAACTCAGAGGGCTGTGGCTATCCGCCCACGACCAATTGCAGTGTATTTGCCAGGCAATACGGGTGAGTTGGGAACTAAAGCTTGAAAAATATCGATATTTTCGATATTTTCACATGTCGAATCGATAATGTCGATGTTTTTAGGAATTCCCCTACTTAAACATTATCTTTACTCTTTAGGTTCTCACACATCGGGGAGCCCTTCCCCTGCTTCTACAGCAGGGCCTATCCAGAGGTGGTAATCGGTCGGTACTCGTGGGAGAACAACCTGTACCATTTGATCCTATCCTTGATCATACCGAACGTGCTCTTCGCCATCTCTATCGGGGTGCTCAGCTATTGGTACTGCCCGTGTTGCGAGAAGGCCTGCAATAAGTCCTCACGGGTCTACGCCGAGAAGTTCCCGACCAAGGAAGAGTGAGTGTGCCATTCATGTACCAGCGCTGTCCTGCATCTTGTTCTCATTCATTGCGAAAGTTTGGCAAATTTACTCAAAAAACCCCTCGTAACCCCCCGTATATTTGTATATTGTAGTAGACACTCACCCAAAACCATGGACATAAAAAAACTCATTGTGCCTTGTATGAAGATATTGATATTGTCGAAAACCAACAAAAAAAAGTCGTATTGTCATGATTGTAACTTTTACTTTCTGTTAATCGTTAAGATATTGGCCTGTTCCATAAGTCGAAACATGAATGTAACCCTTAGTTTTCTTAGTTTTCCTTTCTTCTTTCTATATAAGCCTTTATATTTTATTGGCTCCTCCTGTTATCTTTCTCTTTACTACTCTATATTACTTTCAGGATCGTTAACTGCATGAAATGTAACACGGAAAAGTCGTTGTCCTTGAATGTATTTTGAATATGATCTAATCTAATCAATGCGAGAGTGCCTGAACTTTGATCCCCAGAAAAATGTATTGTGATAGGTTAAGTGCGATGGTATTTGATATATTCATTTGAATTCCTGGATCCCTGGATCCGGATAACTTGCACATATATTGTGTGGCACCCAGTTCGCTTGTCCACTAAAAAAAAACCGAACATCCACATCAAAATGAAAACCCTTAATGTTACTCTGAAGTGTCCTTAGCAATTACTGCCTTCCTTAATATTCTCCAATTGTAGTCTTAGAAAATCCCGCACCTCAAGGATTTTCTCAAACGCACAATATAAGTAAAACCCATTCAAAGGGTATTTCGTATGCTATATACACACATTCACTTAAAAAACTAAAATAAAACAAAACAATGAAAACTCACAAGAAAAGTACTCAAAATATTAAAGGTGTAGACTCAAAACTATACAGATAAAATACAAAGGTTTCTTTCAGGTTTAAATTAAATAGATCCCAGCATTTCCCTCCTTTTCTCTATTTATATTTTTATCTCTACCAATAGTTATATAATTACATATCGAATACCTTTCAAATTTAACGATCTTATAATAGAAATGCTTTAGAAAATGTTTTTGCATGCTTTTGGTTTTAATCTATTATCAAATATATTTGTTAATTTCGATTTTAGAATGGCATGATCCGTTTATCCCAATCTACTTAGCATACATATATATTATATCCGCTTATATCTGACTAGCATTGATTAAGAACTCTCTGTCCCAATCGCATTCCAATTCTAGCAAACTTCTGTGTCACAGTGACGAAGATGATGATATGGAATACTAGCAAAAATAATATTAGTTAAAGCCCCCTTAACAAATAGCAAATTCAACTTTGTAGTCTGTACCACACACACACACACATAGCTTACCTAGATATATATACAAAAAAACATACAATATAGAAATTCCATTTGCCATCACATCGGACGATATATATGAAATATATATATGAAAATCAAGCGGAGCATCGCCGAGGGAGTAACTTTTTCTCAGCCATTTTATTCGAAATTTTGCGCTCAAGAGATTTGTTAACATAACATACAAAACTTTGCCATCATATTGTTACGCTAGTTATAAATAATATAACGAACTTTGGTTGGCTTAACTGGCTTTTTTGGAGGCGGCATGCGATGCTCCACGCTCTCGACTTCGATTTCCACAGAGATAATACCAATACCAATTAAAGAATCGCTTGTTTTCAACAAATTGTGATAGTAGTCATAAAAATATTAAGTAAATTCGTAAAACTAACTAAAACGGAAAGCGAAAACCAAAACCAAAAAAAAACCAATCAAACTAAAACAATTGTATAGAACCGATTCCGCTCCGGGCCGTTAAAAAAAGAAAACCTAAACTCACGGCAAAGATTCATAGAAAATGCGGGGCGGTAAGGGCATCCAAAAAGATAGATATACCACAAGATACCAGATACAATCCACATTGGGGATAAGCAGCGGAACCAAATTCACTCACAACACACGCTCACATTGGGACACTCTCAACATTTTTGAAATAGTTTTAACGATCTTATGTAAAAAACCAACATCTAAACGGATTATAACAATATATATATATATACATAGATATATACGTATACATATAGCTTAGCAGAACCGATATAACGCACGTTGCTTATGAGAATTTTTTAAATCATACAAACCAAACCGAAGAACAAACCAATTTGAATGCAAAACGATTAAAATTTTTTACTTAACGTGTCTTTATCAATAAACAAATTAAACCAGCTAACGGCCTATTTAATAAACAATTAAAAAAAATGAAAGAAACCAAAACAAATGTGGAGAAATGCTAAAAAAATCAAAAGCTGTTTTTATTTATCAAGTTTTTTTGGGAGAGAGAGTAGCACTTGCACATTGGGATGAAATACTCTTTTTCGGCATACAATTCAAAACTACTTTGTAAAATGTTTCAGCATTTTTGTTTTAAATATGTTAGAAAAAACATTTTCTTAAATATTTGTATAAAAATGTATTGCTTTTTTTTAGTGCCTTAATTTATTTTTTAGCAACATTTTTTTTGTACTTTATAATGCCAAAAAAACACAATTCATTCCACTGTGCGATTGAAGAGGGGGTTTCTCTTCAGGCGCAGGCGTGTTTCCAAGGATCTGGAACCATTTGTTGAGCTGGCTCCATCCCTGTCCCGGTTTCCATTTCACTCAAGGGTTTGTGTTTGGCTTTCACTTTCGCTTTTCGAATTCGTTTGAAAAGTAAAAGTGCGCAGTGTCCTTTTTTGTTCGGCAGCCCTGGCATTCCGCACTCCCTCCGTTTTCCGGGAAGTTCAGTCAGGACTCGGTAGCTGTCGGTTGCGGACGTGCGAAAGTCGGGGAAACTAAGGACCACCAAGCAAACGGAACTCGTTCATCAAACATAGACGTCCCAAATTCCTCACCTTCCACATTCCTTATAACCCCCTAATTTTAAAGTCCAAGTATAAATAACTAAAATACAAAGCTAACTAAAATAGAACAGCACAAGAGAAACACAACCACCTACTAAATACAAACAAACAAACAAACTACCCACCAATACAAAACCACCACCCATATAAGAAAAACCACCCAGCAAACAAAAGGGAATCACCTTGAAAACGGAATAGGTTGAAAATATTAAGACAACCTTTGTGGGCCGGAAAGTGGTCCACCAAATCAACAAGTCGTAAATTAGCTGGCAATTAGCATAGGAAATCCAGGTGGAGACCCACCCACTGCTCCTCCCAGGATAAATGGCGCGGCGCAAGGACAAGCCGCGGGTGATTCCCGAACAGGATACGCGCATCTGTCGCGCCATCTGCCTGTGCCAGCTGACAATGGTCCTGTCCTGCGTGTCCATCGTCTACCTGAGCGTGGCCATCTACTCGCCCTCCCTAAAGTGGGTACCTACTTACATATAACCCTAAAGCCCCCTATAATATATCCTCTTTTTATAGAGCCTTCAAATCGGGCTTCGAACACGATCCGGTCATGTGCCAAACGGTGGATCGTCAAATGCCCAACAACTGCCCCTGGGCATCCTGCGGCGAATGGTGCTTGACCAAGACCAGTGGCTTCTGCCCCCAGATCCATTCCATAGTGCGAAGAAATGGCACCGAT
This sequence comes from Drosophila prostipennis, assembly GCA_037075205.1. NCBI lineage: Eukaryota > Metazoa > Arthropoda > Insecta > Diptera > Drosophilidae > Drosophila > Drosophila prostipennis. Next base: position 112,428 of record JBAMCJ010001224.1, on the reverse strand, counting down.
ATACAACTGAACAACTGCACGAGGGTGACCAACACATCCTGCGCCATGGTGAGTTGGGGAAATGGGTCAATTAATATAAGTTACTTATTTGATCTCGAAATAAAAAGCCAAGAGAACTTTCATCTTGATTTCAAGAACGTTTCTTCTTGAAAAAGTTTACAGTTACAATGCCTCAGAATTTGGCTAATGGTCAGATTAAATTCTTGGAGGAGGATCTTTCATAAGGAATTCGGTTAAAAGAAGTTAGGATAATGAGTTACTCAGATAAATTTGTAAAAAAATCGAAATAAGAACTTAAAAACTTCCAAAACATATTTTCAAATAATAATAATTGTGATTTTCCTATACAAACAACTTTTGTGACCCACTGTATAGCTACAATTCTACCTTAAACTATAGGCCCAACCCTTGACCACCCACTGTCAAAGACGTCATCGTCTTGGGCATCCCACTATAACTGAAGGCAAAATGCTACCATGACTCATCCTTAGCACACTTAAGGTTGTGGCTAATAATGGAAAGGCGATGAGGCATGTCAAGTATTTGCCCCTCCGTCTTTATGGACACTTGGCGCCACGAGAGTTTAACGATCATTGAATGGCCATTATCCTTCATTCGATGTATCCTTGCAGATTGACCTGAGTCGCCTGAACAAGTTCAATTGCAACAATGGCACCGCCTGCAATAACATCAGAGGAGTCTTCAACTGTTCCAATGGTAAGTTATCAACTAGTAAATATCTATAAGATATCCGAAACTCTTTGCTTTCATCACAGGACACTGCAAGAATATGTCCGAGTTTTTCCTGTGTCACCACAAGGCAGATGGACACACGATCAATTCGCAGAAGGACAACACCAAGCTGAATGGATTCTTCGAGTGTCATGGGGTGCACTGCACCAAGATCAAGAAGCCCTTCAGCTGCGATCGTTATTGCTCCAAGATAACAACTGCGAATGTCAATACACTTATTATGCATGTAAGTTGGAAATAATAGAGTAGTATAACATCACTCAGAAAAGAAAAGAGATTACTTTCGTCTCGAAGAACGACATCGAGACTATTGTCATCTCTATTTCAAAATCAAGAGCATTTTCCTCTTGATTTCAAGAATAATTCTTCTTGAATAACTGAGAGCAGTTGGACGTTGATGCATTATGGTCAGTACAAACACCTTGACCTTGATTTCATTCTTTCTCAGTTTTTCTGGTTTATAATCATTTTAAACTATATCGTTTATAGGAAGATAATGTTATCGCAGCCGATTGTGAGAACGCAGTGGCTTTCAACCAGGCCCGAGGATCCGAGCATGGCGTCCGCATCGAGCCCTTTGAGTTCTGGAAGGAGGACGATGGCAACCTGTTGACCAACTGCGCCACAGTAACCCGAGAGTCCGATAATCGCATCACGTGAGCATAGAAACCTTTAATAATAATGAACATATAAGCTAACTACATGTGAAAATCTCTTAACAGTGCCACGGATTGCCTAAATGGCACCCTCTTGGAACACGACACCCTGCCTGCCCCCTTCATGAACTTCACACAGTTCTGGGCGATCTATGATAATAGCACTCGATCGGTGGATCCTGAGCAGAGATATCTGCCCAACCAGGCCAACCTGACCATTTACACCTGGAAGAAACTGTTCATCAACCTGGAGGGCTGTGTGAATACACTTCGCGGGGAATGCAAGGACTTTGTGGCTCGCTATGGCAACGATGGCGATAACAATACCGCCCAGTCACGCTACCAGTGCTACTATAACAAGGTTCCCTACCCCATTTGAAATACCACATCTGGCATCGGATTACTAAAGAAGGTTTCTGTTACTTGCAGGATTCAAATGTGGAATTTGTGGTGGCACGCTACGATTTGGATAAGGTTTACAGGGAGCTCCTGGTATCACTGATAGTGCCCATTGTGCTGTTCGTAATCTCTTCTATATCATTATGTATCATCACCAAGTCCGTCAAGGTGGGTTATTTATTAGGGATAAAGAACCAAATGATCCTAAACTATATCTAAAATTTTCAGGTTGGAGACGATGCCAAAATGCGTTGTGTTTGTGCCGGCGACGATTCGGATAACGATGATAACGTCTTTGGCGGAGGATTGGCCAACAAACAGCCAGATCAGATGTACGATACGGACGACGATGTGGTTGACTTGGAGCACCAGGCCGTAGGTGGTCAGGAGCTATCGGACCATGGACTTCCCCTAGACAATCAAGAGATGATTGGCAGCACCAAGTCGCTGATACCACTAAGTCCCGCAGGAGATTCGGGAACCAGTGAGCAGATCTTCGATCAGGATCAGGAGAAGGCCACCACGTGTGATGTGCCCGAGAAGCCATTGGTCATACTTTAAGGGGATTAATATAGAAATAGGATTCCAACTACTGGGAAGACCACACGAAAAACAGCACCAAACTTTATGGACCTGTGCATTGTACAAGGGGAACTGAATTTAAATTCTACTCAGCGCATTTATACAACGTTTACACACCAACTAACAGAGAAATGGAAATGGATCTTCACTTTTCTTCGTTGAATAAGGATAATCACACGTATTTACTGGACTTATAGACAACCCCAGATGGCCGAGCTTTATTTACCCGAGATCCCCACTCTAAACAGTTCCAGCAGATGCGCCTTAGACAAAGTTGCATTTATATAGAGTATATATAGCATAAACCAACTGACATCTGCTGAACCAAAAGAAAAGATAAAGAAAAAAACACCAGGACAGACCAAGGAAGAAATATAGGATATAGGCATCCGACTCGCCTTAACTCTCGACTTTGTAGCTATGCAATATTCAACGTTTTCTTAAACTATGTAGTTAAATCGAAGGAACAGCAGTACCTACTTATATCTGATATACTTATACTCGTATTATAGCAAATAAAACACCATTTGGAATTCTCTCTACAAAATGAGGTACTTACCTTGAGCTCCTCCTGGCGGCGAAAGGCTGCGGCCATCATCTCCTTACGCATGGGATCAGAGATCACAGCCTCGCGTCCAGGTGGTCCTTCTCCCAGTTGATTCAGCTTGATCACCACCTGGAATTATATGTTAGGGGTAGTTTATAAAGTAGAGCTTTAAAAATTTCGATATTTTCCCTATATTGTATTGATAATAGGTGTTTTAAAAATATCGAAAATATCGATTAGGTCAATATTTTTCAAGCTCTATTGTGAAAGGAGGAGGCGGCTTTTACCCACCTTGGTTTTGTCATTGACACCCAAATACTCGCTCATTAGCTTGCCCATCAGCATCTGGCGTCCTGCGAACCAGAACTGCGCTTTGGAGGGCTCGATGACCTCCTTGGAGGCCTGGGTGCCAGTCAGATCCTCGGTGTTGGTGAACTCCATGCGAATGGTGTCATGTGGCGGCAATTGCATGGGGTAAACGATGGTTACGGCACCACGCAGAAGGTTCAAAGCCTCCTCAATGATCTTAAGGGTCAAGGTCTTTGAGGATTTAGCCAGGCGCTAGAAGGCAAGTTGTAAGAATTCAAGGAATTTTAGTAGTCTTAAACATATAAAACTCTTCATCAAAAAATGAGACCGCGAAGTCTTCAGAACAAGTGGAACTAACACTCAAATTTTTGATCGGTCATTACATAATGATCATGATCTAATTAAGACCGCGAATTCTTTAGAAAGGGGAAATTATCAAATTAATATTAATAGTTATCTACTTCATTTCTGAAGTATCTAGTTTTTTAATGAACAAAAAAGTTATTTTTCTGTGTAGTACTATCTATACTTTACCCTATCCACCATGGTCTTCGCATCGGCTATAGCACCAGCCAGAACTTTCTGCATCGCCTCAGTTGGCTGCTGTCCATTACGGCGAAGGAGCGGGTCCTTATTAATAGTAAAACCGCCCGACGGGATGCACTTGTCCGACCAAACATCCTTTAGCTTGAGCTCCTCCCTCTGCTCCTCGTTCAAGCCCATCATTTCACCTGGTAGCAGGGTGCCATGCTCAGCCAGCTCCTCGATCTCCATGCAGACACGCTGGATCTTCATTTGCCCATTGTAGAGGGACACCAAATCCCGCAGCACGATGTCAGTCTTCTCCGTAACACTTGTTTCGAACAAGAAGAGGACTTCGTCGCCGCGTTTCACTTGCAGAAGAACCATTTCGAACCACAGAAAATATAGATATAAGAGCAATCAACTGCTGATCAAGCGGATAGCTATTTGCAAATGTCACAAAAAGCCGACAGCTGGAACGGCAAACAACTCGGTTGCTAGGACCCGTATCGATGGAAACCGCAAAAAAATGTGAGGAGGGGATTTTCAAAACATCTGACTGCACGTTTATTTTGGATCCTTGTGTCGTAAGGTCGAATTAATATTGCACAATGCGTTTACTTTCTCATTAAGTTCTGCTTACAAACTCCTCCAGCTACAATAAATACTATCCTAACTTACAATAAACACCTGCAACCTTCCTGGGCTATTTTTTGTCATTTGGTTTTCTTCTTCTCTTTTTTTGTTAAAGGTTATAAGGTGCGATAAAGTACAAGTAGCCTAGGGGTAATAGATTGTATGTACAGGGAAGCAGCTATCCTGGGGTTGCTAGCCTCTGGCCGGTCATGTGTTACGAACTATGGAAGGGAAACCGCATTCAGGAAGAGGAGGATGCCCAAGATGCAGCCCCAGCGATGTGCGTATGAATTAACTAGTAGGTGGAGCGGCGACGACGCCGTCACTCGGTTACTGCTGGCTGACTGGGTTACCTTAGCACGCGGCGGAAGTTTTCCATCTCGTATATACTATTGGATAATCTGCAAGAAAGGGGTATGTGAGCAAGGAGTGGCTTTAAAGCTTGTAAAATAGGAGACCCACCTGCCAAAAGCATTGAAGAGCGCCACAATCTCAGTACGCGACAGCCTAAAGATGGGATCCGCTTCGATGTGCGGCTTGTCCCAGAGGCCACTTTCCGTGGCATAATTGAGCTTTTCCGAGTAGAGGATTTTCAGTGCAGTTCCCAGGCCCTGGGTCTGCAGCTTGCCCCAGAGTTTGCACTTGTCACAGCCCACGCAGCTCATGATGCGCGATATATTGCGGAACTTCTCCTTGTAGTCGTGCTTGAACTTAATGGACGCAATGCCGCTACTAAAGAGAGCGTTCTCGTCGAAGTGCGATTGGAAATTTCTACAAGAAAGGAACACATGAATATTTTTCTAAGTGAAGCAAAGAAACCGTAACTCACTCTACTACACTCAGCATATCGTTGATGGCCAGCTTGACCTCCTCATCCTCCTCGGCTATGCCCGTGTAGTAATCCTCGCGACGCAGATAGGGAGCAGCCTTGGCCAGGGCACGCAGTTCCACCAGATAGATGAAGTACAGGTTGCGCAGCCAGTGCGGACCCTCGCCACCTGTTGTTTCCGGACTGAAGCGTCGCTTGAACTCCCCGGCGTTGGGACCCCAGATGCCCTGCGGATCGAGAAAGTCCTTGGACTCGGACAGCAGATACTTGGAGCACAGGTGGATATTAATGCTGGAGTGTAGACCCGAGATAATGCGATAAAAGGCGCGCTGTTCCAAGCACACGTCCCTCAGATCCAAATGGGGCACGTAATTGGAGAACTTGTTGGCCGTCTCGTTGTTGCCACCGAAGCAGTTCTCCAAATAGATACTCTTCCAGATGCGGTGCGCCGACTCTCCACGATATCCAGTGTACCGCTCGGGATTTAGGAGTAGATCCACATACTGGGAGCCTTCCTCATGGTCGTCCACTATGCAAAAGTCCTCCTCCGCCTCGTCATGCTTGGCCCACAGCTCGAATTCCCGGTGCGCCTGGTCGCTGATGCTCGTGTCCAGGAATCCCAGCGAGCTGTCGAAATCCTCGCCATCCGAACAGGCTCCGCCCTCCACTTGCGCCTCCCGCGTGTACTGCAAAGATAAGATTCGGATGAGGAAGTCAGTAAGGTAAGTTAAACAGTTGTGCAAACAATGAAACTGAAGTTGTAAGTCAGTCATTATTTTATTGTGGTTTTTAACAAAGCTATAACATAAACTGTTAAATAATACATTAACTACACAAGATTTAATGCATTCTTGAACTGCTTTATCGGTATATTTTGTTATCTCTAAGTTTGAAAAGTATCTGCTATATAATATGGTTTTGTTTTATTTCTTTCAAGAAAAAATTCAATAATTAAAGTGAATTATCTTTTTGTTTGTGCAGATAAGAAACAGTTCTGTGGAAAACAATTAAAGAAATGCAAAGTAACATTTTAAATTAAAATATTTCGCATTCTTTGAGATTATCAGTAAAATAATTATTAGGAGTAGGATTATTTAAGTTAACATTTTACTCTATAGTCCGTATTGAATCAATTTGTTTCGTAGATAATTAAATCCGATCGAAAATATTAAAAGGGGCGGATGAACGCTTGATGAGATACTAAAACCACGTCAGCATTGCAAAACAAAATCAAAGGCCACATCATTAACCGCGTTCGGTCAATGGGAGATTACAGATGCGGTTCATTCTTGTGGAGAAGCAAACATTGAAATAAAAATAAATCACCTGCAAACCCATTGAGTTTTCGGTCAGATAGTGGGAGTACCACTGATTTTAGATAAGAGTCGTAGTGGGTTGATAGCTCGGTTGGGAAAATACCCAATAACTTACTTTGAAGGCGGCCTTCTCCTTGTGCTCGCCCTTGTCCTTGATGCCCTGGGGAATCGCCTGCTCCTCGCAGTTCTCCACCTGGCAGAAGCGGATCGCACAGCGACTGTCGTCCGGCCAGAAGGGGCACTCCTGCCGCAGGTTCACCTTGTAGAAGCGGAAGAAGTTCTTCACCAGCAGACTCTGCAGCCGGGGATACACCTTCATGTTGTTAAAGTGGTCCACCGTGTCCACATCGCAGCTGCAGTCGTTTATAGATCCCTCCAACTGTGAACAAAATATAAATATCATACAGTTGAGGCGGAGATATCAGCGTCTACAAATTTGATAATTAATAATTATTGAAGTTATTGTACGGAAATGGATTTTAAAATAATTTTAGAATCAGTTTATTTTTTTGATATAAAAAAGTTTTCTTTAAAAATGACTGACAATTTTGAAATTAATTATCTTTTGTTTCAGAAAAAATATTAATAGCTTGTATGAATTTCAAAAAATTTGGAATTTGAGTTATATACAAAAAGAGATCTATATATCTATGTATTTAAAAAAAAAATTGTTTGAAACTAGAACATCAAAAAGGATTGTTATTTCAAGGATTTTATGATGAAAACTTGCAAGTAATAATGAACTCGATTTATATAAGACCTTAGAGCACTGATGGTATATGGTATATGTATATTCCCTACTAAATTTTACCACATACTATATACACTAATCCGATTAACACCCACCTCGCAGAAGCAGTTTTTGCTGGTTTCCTTCTCATCGATGGCGGCAAAGTATCCCCTTGTGGAGTCCGTCCAATAGAGGAGCAGGATGAGGACCACCAAACCGGAGGCCCAAAGGTTTCGTTGGACTGTGCGTGTAGTCATTATTATTTTTTATCTATAGATGAGTGATGCTATTTTTGTGACTATTGCTGTGACTGGCGCTCCGCTCTCCGCTGTTCCTCTTGTTGTTGTTGCTGACTGTTTGTTGTTGCGTGCTCAGTTGTTCTCCGTTTCGCCGACGAAGTGCATCTGAATGTGGTTTCCCCAGCGCACTAAACCGAGCACCTGTGATTCGCACTTGGCCAATTTCACGAGTTTAGCGAGTATTTACGTTCCGCAGCAGCAGCATTGTTGATTTACTTTCGATTCATGATTTTGGACACGTACCTTAGCGTTGTGTGACCGCAGTGCCAGGAAATACCACAGTAGTGAAAGTGCAGTGCGGTCACACAGCACAGCAGGTGTTGTTTTTAAATAGGTGCGGATGGAAATACCTCGAGTATTGCAAAACTTTCAATATTTATTTTATTATCAGCTAACTGAAATACATCCAAAAAGGATGTTGAAGCAAAATCGGGGGTTGCAAGTAAACGAATGTTCACCCCGTGATCAATACTCGGACTACACATTTGGATTTGCCGCCATTTTATGCAAAATGTGATAGAAAAGGCAACCCTATTTCCAGGGCTGAAACAATTTGAAAAAAGGTTGCCAGATCATTTGATAAAGAAACAACGCAAAAACCGCCAAATTTGAATCAGTGGAAACCGTAAAGGCATATATTTTTAGTTGATAGATTGAATTTTTTTCTTTTACAATTTTACAAATATTAAAATGCCTAAAGAAAATTTTAGAAATTGGTTTTAGTTAAATTTGTGATTATTTATTTAAATTTTTTAAATGTTTTAAAGTTGTATTTAAATGTTTTAAATAATTAAATATGATCCAAGAATATATTTTTTATACAAATATTTGTTGGTTTATTTATCCAAATCAGATTGGTTTACAATCCTCCTATACATTTTCTAAATAAATACATATCATCCGATTTAACAATGAAATTCGAGTATACCGGCATGCCAAATGACTTTTGCTGATACTATTCAAGATAACATTCAATCGTCAATCAATTGATTGCTAAATGTGAATATTGTTATGGGTTTTCTTCTCTCCAATATTGATGCTGTTAATTAATTACCTCAAATATTGATTTCGTCTATTCTTCGGCGTTGAATGCACCTTTTGTTCCCATGACAAACCCTTGCACCCCTCAAAGAAAGAGTTCGCGACCCTCGATATGCAAATTGAGGAAACTCGGTCAGATCTCAGATTGAATCCTTTGCAGCCCAAGATCATCAACGTCTTCGTATGTACATCACGCCGGGGGGTGAATTGCTTAGGATGCAGGGCACGACGATGCTGGCAGCTCGATTATTTAAACATAAATCGCCTAGGGTCTTAAGGCAAATGGACTCGACGGGCTAAATCGAATTTAACCGCAACAGAAAGGGGTATTGAATTTGAAGTTTAGTTGATTTTGAAAAGTGTTATAAAGAAAGACCTGAATTTTAGTATTATAAAAATAATTTTAAAATTAATATAATCAATTTAATATAAATCAATTTATATTATAAACTAATATTTAAAGATCCTTAGAATAAATTCTTGTACAGTAATTATTATTTGTATCTTACATTTTAATACCTATTGAAAACAAGATTTCCAAGTTTTCTAAAATTATTTTACAACTTTATAATTTAGTTTTTAATAATACATATTCGTCCTATTAATTGATTTTCTTGATTTTCAGTTTTCCGGTTTTATTCGATAAAAATATATATATTCTTACAAAAAAACTTATTTTATATCCCCACCTGAGCATCCTATTTCTTGTTATTTCCATCCGAACCCATAATAAGTTCTCACGGAAAAAGTGAAATCACTACAACGGGATGACTTAAGAAAAAAAAGAAGAACCTCAAAAAAAACGGGGAAAAATCTTGGAAAAAAATGTACCGAACGAAAGGGTTTAATCATCATTTTTTTCAAATAGGACGATTAATGCAGAAAAAACGCAGACACAAACATGTGTGGCCAAAGGACAGGGCGGCGACCCTCGGCATTGTTCGGATTGAAAGGGAATCATCGCGGACTCGGGCGAGCGATTTGCATACGCAGGACGAAGGACGAAGGCCAAACCACCACCACCAACTCCTTATCTATTTGCCTGAGGTCCTTGGTATAAACCAGGTACGAAAACGATCTCACTCGCACTCGCACGGAATGATAAATACTTTTTTTCTTTCGATTTTTTTTTGATGAAGTTTTTTCACTTTTTTTATACCACTTTCAGTTTTTTTTATGCAGCATTTTATTCAAATTTCTAGCCGATCTGGTCGTGTGAAGTTTTGTCTTGAGAAGATTTTGCCCCGAAAACGAAGAAGGATGCGCGACGGCTGCGTGTCTCTCGGGGGATCGATCGAAAGGATCGAAAGCCTGGGAACATCCGCGAAGGACACGCAGGATTGTCTACTCTCTGCTCATTTGCCTAGACATCGGATCTAGACGCATAGAAAAGAAAAGACAAGACAATAGGTACGAAATGGGTGGTGGTGGATACTAATTAGTATTATCTTAGGTCTATCCCATTTTTGGTAGACTGATATTGTTTAGTTATTTTTATTTTATTTATAGTACTATCTCATTCCCAAATTTAGCAAACTGATATTAGTAGGTATTATATCAAAGTATTCTTATGCTATAAAATGTATATCTGTTATTGTATTGATATTATTACATTTAAGTATCAATGCTTTAAATTAAATTAAGGTATTGTCTATACATACCGATATAAATATGTATAAGTATTATTAAATCAGAAGCTATTTTAAATTTGAAATTATTTAATGAGTGAATTTAATATTTCACTTACTTTTCTTTTTTTGAATAATATTGTAAGCTTGAAATATTATTATAAATTTAATAATTTATTTAAATATATACGAACATAAACAATATTGTTCTTAATAAACACAAACGAAAATGATTCTCCGGAATGGTTGTTAAAAAATATTTATTTACCCTCAAACAAAAATCATATTATCACATATTTTGCAAAGACAATTTCCAATGACCAACCTAATTAAGAGCTCCTTTCTTCCACTTATGCAAAATCGTTGACTGATTTCCCCGACTCACCGCAAATCCCCTGCTCATCGGCTTACTCAGTTTTCCCAGGCAGTTTTCCCTCATATGCAAATGCACTTAGTTGCTCATTAGATTCGCGTACTCGTAATTGCAAATCTGCAAATATTTTGGCAACAGGGCGACGTCAACAGCTTCTCAAGATCGCAGGAGATCACAGGATCAGGAGTTGCAAATTAGCATATGTAACAAGATGTTGGCCAAAGAAGAATAAAAATATGCAAGCCAGGCACTTGAGATTTGCATAACTAAGCCGCGGACACAATGCAAATGTGTGCAGAAATTATTGCAACAGGATAGGGGTAACACACGTTAATCCGCTAAAGTAGGCACACTCCGGGGGTTCCTTTTTCATTTGCCAAAATCAAGATATAGGGGTGCTAATAAAAAGGGTCTGCAAAATGGCCGTAAAGTGGCAACTTCTTAAGAGTTGGGAATACCAATACCCCAGTTATATATTCTTTTTATGGCCCACCAAAAAAGGTGTGAGACAGGTAAACAGGTGTTGGTAACTTAAGAGAGAGACTTAAGATCGCCGCTCTTCGGGAGAGACACACTTTCTCCGGAGAACCTTGAGTGCTGGTCAGTCGGCTTTTGGCTTTCGCAAGGTGCAGTCGCGTCGTGATCGTGATCTTCCAGACCTATTAAAATAAAAGTGATACTGCAAGCCCCGAGGATCAAAACGATCTATATTAATAAACCTTTGTGAGTGATTTTTCCTACCCGTTTTCGCTGGACTTTGCATATTGGAACTTCAGTTACAAGTGGTTTTCGGGCTAAAAAGCAATTCTCCTGGCTGCCAGCTCACAGTTATGCGTCGTCTGCAAACTTACCGTTAAGATCTTGAGATCCCAAAGAAAGAAGAAAGAGACGGGATGGGTTGGGATAACGAAGATCGTAATGATGATGATGATGGCCAGCCGAGAAACAGAAGTCGCTTAACTTGTTCGTGAGCCGCCGACAACGAGCCTAAGGCGAAGAATTCCTCCAACTCTTTGACGTGGTCTTCTACGCGTTTCTTCGCGTGTCTTTTTATTTCTCTGGTCGGTTCGGGACTTTTATGGAAGTGCTAAAAACGAAAGAAAACCAAACAAAAGAAAACTAAAAAGAAAAGAATCGTTTTGCAAATTGACAAATCAACTACGATAGTTACAGTGTATTTTACAGTTAAGCCAAACGGTTCTGTTTGTTTTGAAAGAAATCTTTTCTTTTCTTTCGCCTGGCGTGAAATTCAAATTCAGCTAAGTGGAATTCAAAGTGGTAACCATATAAATACTGCCAAGAACCGAACCGAAGAATTGAAAAGCCGAAGAACACAAGAGCAGAAGAACCGAACTGAAAGAGAGAAGAACGATACGAAACGATCGATGTTAATGCCGTCGCGCCTTATGCATCTGACCCAGTTTTTGGTTTTGGTGCCGGACTTGGTATTCATGGTGGCGTAGGCGTGGTGGACTGACAGAATGGGGCAGGAATGTGTGTCTGGGTAACCCAGAAGAACCAGAGAAGGAGAAACGAACCAACGGCTTACTTGACCCAAAATTCGTGCTAGCACTTTCTAGCTAGCCCTCGTATCATCAGCTGGCCAAATAAACATAATAATAATAATATTTTTCTTGGCCTGGTGAGAAATTTCCGGTTTTTAATAGAAAGCAACCGCACGTGATTGGGGAAGTCCGAAGTTCCAAAGTTCCGAAATTCCGATTCCCCATACCGATTCAGTTTCAAAGTGCACTTTCGCTAAGAGATCTTGAGATATCTCTGTTGAAGAGGTTTCATTTCGTACTAAGTACTTTCTATTTCATTCATTAAACGGTTTCGTTTCATTTCGTTTCGTTAATTGCGGTTCAAGAATGCCCTGGCTTTTACCGACCTCTCTTGTTGACTGCCGCCCATAATTATTTGCATGGTCTTCGGTCTTCTTTGGTAACCAGTTTTTGGGGTTTCGGCTTACAGAGGAGCTCTCTTTGGCTTCAGCCGTTGCCATACTCGTTCTGGGCAACCCAGATACATGGATTATGGATATGGTTAGCCGGAATGGAGATGGAGTGGCCCGTTAGGCACCGCTACGTATACGTAATATTGAAATGGGGCACCTGCCCCACAGCAGAACCAGAACCCAAATTGTATAAACCAGTTTGGGCTTATCACATCACACACCTTGCCTCTTTAAGTGCTACGGGTAATATCTCGATGATGATGATCTTCTTTCTAGGCCAATGATCTCTGTGGGGCAGTTGACCATGCCCCAAGCGGCCGCATTACGTCACTTGGGGGCCGGGGTTACATGGCCCCGGGAATCTTGATGATGATTCAGTCCCAGCCGCCGACTTTCACTTGACCACCGCTAATTATCTCACCTTCTTCTCTGTCTCTCCACCTCTCTTTTAGATTCTTGGTGAAGACATGAACACGTGCTGACCATTTTGGACCATCGAAATATGCAAAGACATCCCAGCACAATGATGGGGTTTGTTCTGCCCCTGATCTTCAGCATTTTGCTGATCAGTAAACCATTGCCCTCGGAGGCTCAGGATGAATCACTGGCTGGCAGTTTTCTATCAGGTAAATATATTTGACTAGAAATTATGTTAACATGGTAATTAATTTGGGTATTCTTTTATTAAAAAATATATTTTATTTTATTTTATTATAATTTCCGTGTCTTATTAAAATAATACAATATTTTAACGATGCTATTAGCTCTTTTTCGATCATAAATGTCTTAAAATTGTAGAAGAAATTCCAAAATAAATATATATAATTCTATGTAACTCATTTTGCTCAAGTTTTATAAAAAATACTGTATTTTATTAATGTCGTTTAACATTTTAGCTCAATGGACATATAAAGTAAATATTTTTATGGTTTTTAGAAAATTCTTTAGTAATCCTTTGGGTTCTATAAAGACAAAATCTCATAAAATTGGAAATTTTAGATTAAAGTATTATTAAATTCTTAATACTATCCATACTTTCCAGGCCTTTTGGACACCATAACGAGCACAGCGGATGCCAAGGATTGTCCTGGAGTCTGTGTCCACACCTTGGCCACTTTGATTTGCTACGAGGTTCTGGACGATGTGGCTTGTCCTTCGGCCAGCATGAAGTGCTGTATAGAGAACGCTCCAGGTAAAGTTCGACCTTCAAATAAACCCTATAAGGTATTAAGATACAAACATATATTTTAGCTGGTAAAAATGCCACTGCTGTGAGGGCCACTACAACGCCGAAAACCACAACCACTGCTAGCACCACCACCACTCAGAGGACAACCACTACGTTGGCCACCACTAGCACCACAAAGCGCACCACCACCACCAGCACCACGGCAAAACCCAAGCCAAAACCACAGACAAAGCGACCCGCCACTAGCTCCACCACCAAAGCCACAGCGGCAACCACCAAGAAACCCAGCACCACCAAGAAGGTGGCCACTGCCAAGCCCAAGGACAAGGAGGAGGCCACCAAGGCGGACGATGCCAATAGTAAGTTATAGAAATTCGTTTAAAATAGTATACAATATTTCACGACTTATAACACACAACTTAAAGAAATTTGTATATTAAATAATAAAAAATACTTTACAACTACTAGAATAAGTTAAATAAATTATTTTAAAATAGTACAAAATATTATTTAAAAAGATATTAGTCCTTAAAAAAGTTCCTTAAAAGTATTATGAATAAAAAATATTTATTTACAATAAATAGTAACATTTATAAATTATTCATTGATCTGTAATTTTCTAAATTTTTTAACATTTTTTAAATTTGTTTTTATTTAGCCTTAAAACATCAGGCTAAATATAATTTATAACGAATTTTAGTAGGCACATTATAATTTTAAATTTTGATATTTAACCATGTTTTAAAGAACATTTTTAACTAATACTTCCTACTTTAACAATATTTCTTAGAGGACTGCACTGGAGTTTGTGTGGCGGATCGCATTGCGGAGTACTGTGAAGCCTATTTAACGAGCGATGGTCTGTGCAAAGAGGGCACCAAATGCTGCGTGTCCCTGGACGAGTACTCGAATGGCAAGCTGCCCAAGGATATCTACATTCCAGCCAGTATGTATAGTCACTATTAAATGCTACTTCTTCTATACCAATTTATATATTGATCCACCCAGAACACATGAGCAACTTGAAGCCCAATCAGACGCTATCCGAGAAATCGGCTCCCTCAAAGAGTTCCAGTACGTCCACTAGTAGCACCACTAGCACCACCAGCACCACCTCCACCACTCCGGAACCGGCTAGAACCAATAATAGTTCCCCCAAGCCCAGCAAGCACAAGAAGCATCCAACTACGACGACCACAGAGGCTGCCGAAGAGGATGAGGATCAGGAGACGGAGGAGGAGGGCGAGGAGGAGGAGCCACCGCTGAGTAATAAACTAAAATCCGGTCAAGGTCAGGGTCAAGTGCTGAAGGAATGCGAAGGCGAGTGCATGAATGGTATCTTCGCCATCTTCTGCGATGACATCGATTCGGAGGCCTTTTGTCCCGGCGAAGGAAGCTGTTGTGTGACTGGGAATGCTTCGGAGGCACCTCCAGCCTCCAAGGCCCCACCCACCAAACCCGCCATTAAACATGCACCCAAACCGGCTGCCAAGCCAGCTCGGCCTGCCTCTCCACCTCCTGCACCACCAGCTTCCACTTCCGGCGGAGGAGGAGGCGGCGGGGGAGGTGGTGACTTCCTCTCCCAGATCATATCCTTCGCTGAGAGCACTTTGAACTCACCAGCTCCTCCACCACCAGCCACCACAGGCTCCTGTGCAAGTGCCCCGCTGTCCAGGATTCTGTCTGCTCAACATCATGGCCGCCTTCTGCGAGCGACCCTCGGTGCTGGTCTCCACACAAACCACCTGTGCCAAGGGATCCGTGTGCTGCGACAACTCGAGGGCCGGAGCACCCAAGCCCAAGTTGCCACCCCCCACGCCCTCGCCCACGGCCCCGCCCACTGCGCCGCCGTACGTTCTGCCCAATACCCCGAGTCCAGATCCGCGAGAGGAGTGCCCCGGTTCCTGCATCGTCAGCCTGCTCAGCTTCACCTGCTTCAGTGAGTATAGTCCTTTGAAGTCCTTGAACTCAAGTAAATTATGGGGTATCTCTCACATTTATCAACAATTCGGAAAATTTAAAAAAAATATGTTCAGTTATTGGCGAATTAAAAAAGGGTAAATTTATAGAATTCTTTCATTGGAATTTTATTAACAAATTATTCGCGATATTTTCAATATATTAAATTTATTGAATACCTTCATTGGAATTTGATCAAAAATTTTTAAAAAATCGATCTTAAGTAAACATGTTCCTTGAGTTTGTTATTTCAGGTCAAGCGATTTTTAAATTAAAATTGAAGTTGTATAGATTTTGTTTTTCAAGAAGAAATTAATCTCGCATTTAAGAAAAATTCTTCTTGATTTTGAGAATTTGTATATTGAATCGATATTAGGTCTATTTTGAAATCGATGGAAAGTTTTGTTATTGTTATTGTTATTTATAAAATCAACTAAATATTTCATTTTTCCTCTCCAGAAAACGCCGAGATGACTGACATGTTCCGCTGCAAGCGTTCCGGTCAGATTTGCTGTGCGCCCAAGAGCAAAATCCTGGAGAAGCAACAGTTCCAGACGCGCAACGATACCGCCTACTATCCGGCACCACCACCACCGCCCATTGGACCACCAAAGGCGTATCCACCTCAGACGCCACCGTACTCCTACATGAACAACCCACCGCCACAGGGACCGCCACCGCCGCAAATGCAGCCTCACCATCCCAATCCCTACCAGCCACCACCGCCGGCCCCCAACTACGGGGATTACTACCCAGTTTCTGGACCTGGGCTTCAGGCGGGACTTCCACAACAACCCCAACCGCCGACGATGCCACCTACGACGACAACCACAACCACGACGACGCCACGACCACATGTCTACTCCAAGTACGTTTGTGGTGTCAAGGGAACCCTGCGAACCGGGAGATCCCGATCCCAATCCCAAGCTCTTTCGCTGGTCTCCTATGCCCGTGCCAAGTACGGAGTACAGAGAACAGCTCGCCAGATGACCTCCTCCGCTGGGTATTCCAGTAACTTCAACAAATCCAACGAACGATTGGTTCTCGGTTCCGCCATTGTGCCTATCCAAATCCATAATGATAAGTTAGGTGACCTCGTGGAGTCGAGCAGTCTGCAGAGCAACCAACTGCGTTCGTATCATAATCACCAGGATGGTGATCAGCCGGAACTTGTTTATCCGGAATACTATCAACAGAAGCGATCGCTTCAAGGACTCCAGTCCAATTTCACTGGACGACGAAGGGCTCGTGTGGTGGGCGGCGAGGATGGCGAGAATGGAGAGTGGTGCTGGCAGGTGGCTCTTATTAATTCCCTCAATCAATATCTCTGTGGAGCTGCTCTAATCGGAACCCAGTGGGTCCTCACTGCAGCCCATTGTGTCACCAAGTAAGTGAAACTACGTAGTTTCAAACTACACAGCGTAAAATAATCAAGATCAAATTTTTCCCAATTAGTCTGTGAGAAGAAATGTTCTTGAAATCAAGACAAAAGTTCTCTCGATTTTTTTTTGAGATTAAGCGATTCAGAGAAATAGTGAAGAAAGTTTTTCAAGACGATAATAGTCTTGATTCCATTTTCGGAGACAAAAGTAGTCTTGATTTCAAGAATCTGAGATTACTTTTCATATTGAGAAAAGTTATTTGAGTTTGGTTTCTTTTCGGAGTGTGTTATTCAATTTTAGATAAATGTTAAAATAAAACTAATTTCCTTTCGTACCCTTCCAGCATTGTTCGTTCCGGAGATGCAATCTATGTGCGTGTGGGTGACTACGATCTGACCCGGAAGTACGGAAGTCCGGGAGCTCAAACACTGCGCGTGGCCACCACATACATCCATCACAATCACAATAGCCAGACTTTGGACAACGATATTGCCCTGCTGAAGCTCCATGGCCAAGCGGAGCTCCGGGATGGAGTGTGTTTGGTGTGTCTCCCAGCTCGAGGAGTCAGTCATGCGGCGGGCAAGCGATGCACTGTGACGGGATATGGTTACATGGGAGAAGGTACCATCACCAGAGATCCTATTAGATCCATGAGGAAATTACTAATATTTTATCTCCCTTTAAAGCTGGTCCCATTCCTTTGCGAGTACGTGAGGCGGAGATTCCGATTGTGAGTGATACGGAGTGCATCCGCAAGGTGAACGCCGTGACGGAGAAGATCTTCATCCTGCCCGCCTCCAGTTTCTGTGCCGGCGGCGAGGAGGGACACGATGCCTGCCAGGGCGATGGAGGTGGTCCGCTGGTCTGCCAGGATGATGGATTCTTCGAGCTGGCCGGCCTCGTTTCCTGGGGCTTCGGTTGCGGCCGCCAGGATGTGCCCGGCGTCTATGTGAAGACCTCGTCGTTCATCGGCTGGATCAACCAGATCATCAGCGTGAATAACTTATAGTGAGAGGAATCCTTCATCATCATGTGTGCGGAAGGAACCCCGCTCTTGTGGCAATTTCCGGGTCCAACAAAAATATAAGATAGGCCTGATTTAGCCTACGATTGTTTTTCAAGGGGTTCCCGCTCTTCGACTGCTAACGTAAACCCATCCTAGCCTAGTGTAATCTATTCATATACCTAACCCTAAAACCCTAACTCTAATGGTTCGAAAAACAACCCAGAATGAAACTATATTAACTATTACGATTATCGGTAGCGTAGACGGCAATCTTTAAAAGTATTCCCCTATTTGATAACGCCCTATGGTTAACTGTTTTTGTATATACCAAATAAATACAAAAAATCTTCAGTTATATAATCATTTGTTTTGGAATTGGGAAGGGGGTAGAAAAAAGACTATAAATATTATACTTAAATTATAATAACTGGAACTTATAAACTACTTTTTAATTTCAAATCAATATTTCCTGATTCATGTGATTTCCTCGTTTTTCTTGTCAGAAATAAAAGCCGTTTCATAAAAAAATTAACTAACAATTTTTACAAAACGTTTCGACATTTTCTGAATTTATTAAAATTTTTCTACTTTCGGTTGTAAAATAATAAAGTGCAGCAAAAAAATCTTTAGTTTGGTAAAGAATTATTTGACGTGAGAAAAGGGTTATGCATCCTTTTTTTTTGCTGCAAATTTACAGCACATCTTGCATTTGAACAAATTTAAATATTCCCAGCAGATTTAACGGAAATTTTTACCAAAAAAAATGTCTTTAAAAAGGATCTTCGGGAAAGGATCTCGGGCACCCAATGTTAATCGGATCTTTGAGTGATTCTCAAGAGGCGGAGCACAAAAACTCACTCAGAAACACTCAATTTCGCAGAGAGAGAGCGATATTTTACTCTAATAAGAGAATTTTAGGCTTCAGCAGATAAAAAGTAACCCTCAAGTCCCTTCTCACCCTCCAGGCGATATGTTTTGTTTTGTTTTTTTTATCCCTGATTTTAACCCTTTTCGCCACGAGTTGTACTATACCAAAAGAAAACGAAAGCGTAGAGCCATCGTATGGACTTCGGGTGGTTTCGTTTTGGCTTCGTTCGATTCGTTCGGCCGGTTTCCAAAAAGGGTTCCTGAGATGTCCGTTCTGGGATTCGAGAACAGAAGTTCGTCTGGCCTCGAGCTGAGCGGATCGCAGAGATCGTTGGTTGAAAACTGAAGCGCGAATCTCGTTACTGCCGTTACACAATCTTCTGTTACACATTCTCCTTAGAGATACTAAAACATATTACGAAAAAATATAATAGTGTAGTTAAGCGTAGCTTTTGTAGTCCTAATCCCTGATCCTAGTTTTGCATGCATTTCGTCTTGGTTGTTTGTGTTTGTGCCTGGTTTCTGTTCGTCTTTCGTACAAATCGCGTTAATTTAATTCAACGAGTTATCGAGAATGGAGGCCAATTCAAATCCCACAACTCCCACGACGGCGGTGGCCACCACCACATCCACATCCAGTCCATCGCCAGCTGCGAGCACCAGCAGCAAGGGACACAGTCAAGTATCCGCCTCCAGTTGCTCCGCATCCGCATCTGTATCCGCCTCCGCATCCGCCACACAATCCCAGCTGCTGACCACAAGCCTGGAAATGCCCAAGGTGGAGGATCTCTACAATCTTTCGCTGGCCAGCGGTTTATCCGAGGGCCAGAGATCGCTGTCGGGTGCTCCGTCGGCCTCCTCCAGTCCCATCATGAGTCCGCAGGGCAAGATCTTCGGAAGGAATGCGAATGGAACAAGTAAGTAGTTTAATATTTGAATACTTCTTAAGTGAGGGGGATCCTGAAATACTAATTAGGTATTAGGTATTAGTATAGTTGAGGCCGAAATAATTTATTGAAGAACTTAGAACTTAGATGAAAACTAAGTACAGTTGCAAAAGGAACTAACAGGATTGTTCTTTTTATCAATATCTGATTTCAATTCTAAAGGCTAGTTTTAATTTAAATGCAATTTGGGTGCTTGGATTTAAAAGAGACTTTATGGTTGTAGGTCAAGTTTTTTTTTGAAGTTTTTAGATTTGGTAGAGAAAATCTTTAGATGTTGCTGGTACTCTAAACATTGAAGGGCCTTAAATTATTTTAAAAAATTGGTGATTTTTTGAGTGATATTATTTTTGAGAAAAAAAAAACAAGATTCATTAGAATTCTAAAATGTTATTAATGTCCATATAACTTCTATGACAAGCATATCCCTTCGCTTTTCTCGAACATGCAGATGTCGCCTCTTATTTAAATGTTATTCTGCCCAATCCTGATCCTTTGACCGCATCGAATCCTTTATTAAGCTTCCCTGCAGCCAAACAAATCTCCTCCAGCCACATGCTGCAATTTTCGCGCTCTTTTCTTGAGCTTCCATTGTTTTCGGACCGTTTATGTAACGGAAAACTCTTGGAACCCAAGAAGCTTGTCGCTGGTCCTCAAAAGGCCTTAGTCTTTGATAACAAAAGACCTCTGAAATGTTGCTTTGCTGGGTAATTTAATTTCACAAAAAAAAGAATCGCAGATCCTGTTCTGGCTTTCATTTCCTTGGTGCTCAATTGCTCGGGGTGTCTTGTTTTGCGTTGAGTTCAAGGATCCTAGGAATCCTTCAGGTAGCAATGGCAGACTTCATCCAATGAGATCTTCTCAAGACCCCAGGTAAGATGAATATTTCTAGGCAGCCGTTAGATCAACTTCATGACGATAGGCCATGTCTTAGGGGTGACAGGAAAAAACGTTGAAAAGAAACGGTAAAAAAAACTCACCCCAAGCGATGAGGGTAGTAAAATATATTTCATAAATCTCGGTTCGAAAGAGAGTCGACCAACGAGAAGCGTTCTCGTTGGAAAAATGCTCAAACTCCGGGGAAAAAGATGTCGCCACACAGAAAAAAATATTACAAATAAATAGGATTTATATTGATAGGATGTTTATTTCGTTTTTATATGACAGATACGATTTTTTATATATTTTTCAAACGGGAAAATGTATTACTTTTTATTAGATCCATACAACTTGCACAGTTCCCTTACTATTTAATAATACCATCCAAAATAAAGAAAAATATAATACATTCCAGATATTCTTATTCTTGTTAAGAAATGGGTCTTGTCATTTCTTAACAATATTTGATAAAATTAAGATCGTAAGATCATAATGAGCCAAATACATTTGAGTGGGCATTATTCTTTCGCTGTGCAGGTTATGGTTATGGTCCGTCTTCTGGGGCCATTGGCCATTGGCACGTACGGTCCAAGTTATTGCCACCAATGGAATTTTGATCGACAAGAATTTGGTCGTTGAAAAAGTTGGCTTTTAATTTATCGTTGTATATGAGAAATAGTTTCGGTTACTTGCCCATTGCGAATGAAGGGAGGATGAGGCTGAGGAATCGGACTCAGATTCAGACTCAGAGACCCGGGTCTCAAGACGTCCCAAGTCCCAGGTTCCAGGTTCCGATTCCAGGTCCAACTCTCCAAGTCAAAAGTCTGCCAAGTCCGGCGTCTACTTTTTGCCCATAATCGAAGCGATCGCACGATTGACTGCTCCGCTCCACACGCACACATTAGCCCCCTCACACACACAAGAGCACTCACACGCATTTTCTTATTGCACTGGGAAAAATTGTTGATCATTCTAAAATATAATTTGAGTTTAATAGTTAAACTTTTATTTAGTATGCCATATTTATATTCAAGAATTTTTTTATTTTTTTTATGATAAAATGTAGAGAATAAAATAAATTTTATTTATTTAGGACATACCTTAAAATTTTTTTATAATAGGTACTTAAACTATGACAATACACTTTTTTCTACTTATAAGAAAGATTTATCCTGATATCATGATTTTTAATAAGATATTATTTGATATTATAAATGAAATACAAAATATTTATCTTCGAAACAAAAGATAAAAAAATCAAAATTTTCTCAGTGTACCGATCCTGCTGGCCAAGTTCGCGGTTTTCCGTTTTCTGCTCCTGGCTGCTTGGGCAGCTGCTTGGTATGTGGCGTCGAATGTCATTATTGCTGCCAAGTGCCAACTAAAAAGTTACTGCAGTTAATTTTTTGTCCATCTTTAACCATTTGCCGTTCGCATAAAAACAGCATATTTAGCAAATGACAACAACAGCAGAGGAAGGAGCAAAAAAAGGCAAAAAAAAACAAACCCGCAAATTAAATAAATAAAAAATCAGCAACAATCCGCAGAAGCAGAGGAGCTGGAGCAGCCCCAACAAAGTGTCCCCAGTTCCACCGATCCCCAGTTCGAACCCTCCTCCTACCGATCCTTCCAGCCTGGAATTATTTGTGTATTGAAATCACGTCTCATTTATTTATTGCTGCCACCGTCTGCCCCTCTCTTTCGCTCCCGCAGACTCCCGACTTACGCAGGTCTGCGTTAAATACCCAAGTTGAGATGAGGGAATGGGACGACAAGTGGCTCGCATAGAAGAGAAGTGTGGCCATGCTATTAACCCTCAAGCGGTCACTCTACAAAACAATTTTTTTTTATATTTAATTTATATTCAATTTTTATTACGGAAATATATATATATTTTTAACACCAGTTCTTTGAAAGGAATATTAAAAGTTCTGAGGTCCTTAAGCCTTTTAAAAGCTCTGGTTACAATTTTACAATATTTTTACTAAAGGTTTCAATATTTTGAAAATGTTATTATGTTAAGCATATATTTTCCAAATATCATAAAATTCTTATTATCGGACACTTTTTTCCAAACTAAAATCAGTTGAGTAAATTTCTCTAAAACTGACAACTTTCAAAACTCTTAACCCTCTAGTTAAACTAGTTCAGACCAACCTTGTCACTTGTTTACTGGATTTAGCGGACACTTTTAAGCACTTTCAAGTCTCTATCAAAGTAGAGAAATAGTTTCTGTTCAAGTCGACGCAGCTTTCAAGTCCGCGTAACTGCTCTGATATTTTAGTTTGTCAAACTATTTATGATATACCCAATTAAGCGGCTAAGAATGCGAATTATTCTTGGGCCCTGGCCATAAATCGTAACAACCCCATGGCGCGGAGCGTGGGTTAATGGCGCGAAGTGCGGATCCTTGGTGTTGGTCGATCGTTGGTGGATGCGCTTGTGGACCAGGGCAAAAAAAACCCAATGGAAACAGAGGATGGCAATCGATGTACGCAGCTTTTTCTGCCCAGAGTTTGTTATAATTTAGCCCGGCGCAGCAGCTCGTTTTTCTATTAATTAAAGCTGCCTCCGAGACGTTGTCGCCGCCTGAAATATTCTCACATAATTATTTACGATTTGACATAATCATCATCCTCGTCATCGTTGGAGTCCAACCATCGACCATTTAGAGCTGTGCTGCCATAACAGTAACAGAGCCTCGTCGATCGGGGGATTCATTAGTATGAGCAATAAATCGCTGCCTAGTCAAGAAGACTGCGATTTTCTACGAATTTTAATGTAGGTACGATGTTCCCATATATTTCACACGATCCATTATAATATTCTTATTCATTTTTTGGGCCAAAAATCGAAAGTGATAAAACCAAGAAAAAAAGGAAAAGGAGAGTGAGATTAAAATGATCCTGGCAATCCTTGATGGGCATCTTGCAGCATGCGTGACGCATTTCTAACGAGTTTCGCCGACTCAAATCGGATCGTATCGGATCCTTCGGTCCCTCGAAAGGGGTTGATATACCATGCTTATGCAGATGAGTTGGTTCCCAGCTCTTGCCTCATCCTTTTTGTGTGCTTTTCGAGTTTTTTTTTCGGCTCGCTCTCTACGAAAAAAGGGTTAGGGTCCAGACGTCCGTCGAGTTTTTTTCTTCAGGTTTTTTTTTTGGGTAAGAAAAAGCGAATTTAATTAAAATTTTTTTCTTATAGCCGACAAGCATTGTGAGAACGTCGCAGGCCAGAACTTAATAAATATCATTTTTTTGCTGAAACTTTATCTAAAGCCTGTTTTGTTTTGTTGTTGTTTGTGTTTTTCAGTGATCACCACATCGCGACCGGGCAACGAGGCGGAGGTGCAGCTGTACCGGGTTCTCCAGAGGGCCAGTCTGCTGGCCTACTACGACACCCTGCTCGAGATGGGCGGCGACGATGTGCAGCAGCTGTACGATGCTGGAGAGGAGGAGTTCCTGGAGATCATGGCCCTGGTGGGCATGGCCTCCAAGCCGCTCCACGTCCGCCGCCTGCAGAAGGCGCTCCACGAGTGGGCCAACAATCCGGGGCTCTTCCAGGGTCAAGGTCCCATGATGCCGCATTTGGGTAAGGATCTGAACTATACTTTAAGAATTTATTATGGATTTAAAGTTTTAAAAATTTTATTTTTCGAGTAAGCAGATGTTTTATATATTTTTGTTTTAAATTTCATCAGTAAGAAAATGTTAATTTCTTCTCTTTTAATCTTATTTTGTCTTACTTTTTTTATTATTCCTAGAGTTATACTAAGTTAGTTCCTTTTTAAGAGATCTTAACTAATAACCTTTTGCTTACAGGTCTCTGCGAAACGCCACCGAAACCGTCTTTGGTCTTCAATCCGGACACCACGCCTGCCCTGCCCCGCCAGAAGTTCCCCTCGTTCAATCCCTCGGGCTCCGCCTTTCAACCATCGCCAGTTCCTCAAGCTGCCCTGCCCACTTCCGGTTCGGTGGCCCCAACCGCTGGTGCCTTGATCACCCAGATCCCCAGTTGTCCCTCAGTGGTTCCCCCCACGGTGGTGCCCATGCCCCTGGTCCTGCCCTCCACTCCGCTAACCAGCAGCAGTAGTGGCCATCCCTCGGCCAACAGTAGCCTCCCGGCTACGAACACTGCCCACCAGGTGTCCTCCAGTTCGCCACAGCTTACTCCTGTCCTGACTGAGATGCAGATCCAGAGGATAACCATGTGTGCCGAGAAGATCGGTAGACAGTTGCCGCAAAGGGAGCCGCGGGCACAGACCACCAGGAAGCGAACCACCAGGGAATTGGAGCAGGTGATCGCCATGGGCGTGGAGGATCCCCGGAGGATGGACGAGATCCGTAAGTACTCGGCCATCTATGGGCGATTCGATTGCAAGAGGAGGCCGGAGAAACCGCTGACTTTGCATGAGGTGTGCGTCAATGAGGCGGCGGCCCAGTTGTGCCGGAATCCCCAAACCATTTGGTTACTAACCAGGAGGGATGAGCTCTTCCCTTTGGCCCGGCAGATTGTCAAGGATGCGGGTTTCGGGCACTCAGCCAGCATAGCCCGATATGGTGGTCTCCTCACCCAACTGCCTAGCCAGGGAGCGGGATTGGGAGGAGGAAGAGGGAGTGGTATTCCTGGTGACACAGACTGCGAGTCCAGTGATGCCGCCATCCAAGTTCCCTCCAAGCGACAGCGACTCTCCTCCACGGAGGCCTCTCAACTGCCGCTCGACTTGAACCGGGTAAGGAAGCTTAAAGATTCCGTAGAGCCTTAAAACCATCGCCCGGTGCAGTGCTTCAGCTTCCTCGCTTCAGCTAAGAGTGATCCTCCTTCGGATGGAGGAGGAGCTCCCTGATAACCCAAACATTTGCCTTGCAGCTTTCGCGATCGCCAGAAATACAAATTACTAATCCTAGTCAAGAGGTTCTTTTCAGAATATCGAGACCTTGGAGGGGGTTTCAAATAAACACTATAGAATTTTGCCAGTAGACTAGATATTATATCTCATAATCCTAAATCTATGTAGTGAATATGGTCTAAAAGGCCTTGGAAGTCGTAATAATCCTGATAAAACCATTGGAAAAAAATCATAAAGAATTTTCTTATGGTTTTTGTAAAAATAGAATCCTTAAATCTAGTATTATTAGCATGAAATTAATCTATTAGTAAATGGTTTGGTTTATTTTAGAATTTTTACTGTTGATATTTATGGTATTTGTTGCTTAAAAACTTACCTATATTATTTTATTTTATTTACTAATCCTTAACTCCTTAATCCTTAAGTTTTTAAATCCTTTCAAACCTAAATAATAAGTAGTTGAATTTTTAAACCTTAGACCCAAGTTATTTAGTCAGTAGTTCGTTTTGCAATATATCTTTGTACCTTTTCCCACTGTTGATTCAATAAATAAATCCTACAAAATTGCCGAAAACCAACGATCCACGTGTCTTCTTCCTTGGCCTCCAAAAAAACAAACAAAAAACTCTTTCCACGCATCTGCCTCCTTGCTTCCATCGCTTAGCTTCCATTTGGCTTCTTTGAGAACGAGAGACTTTAATCACCCATCTTGTTGATAAATCCAACCCAAAAATAAAGGAAGCTGTCGAGGATTCGCGATACAATCTGTTTGCCATGTACCAAAAGTTCGCCAAGCCGCCGTTCGATCTAACGGAAATCGCCAAGTTCTCGTGAGTATAAGGTCGATACACGAAATCCCATGAAATATCCTTTTTTAAAAGCCATCCATTTCCTATTAATTGAATATTATTTTATTTATATTTATTACAGACTTGGCAAGGCGGCTGATTATGATGACAATGATTCGCGCTTCTCGTTCAGCAACTCCAGTTCGCCGACCATGCCAGTGAGTATGTGTTGGAGCTCTACGAGGGCAGTCCGCTGGCCGGAAAAAGCCTTAGAATAAGGAAAACCCATTTTCTCCCCCACAGACGCCGTGCAATGGAATGGAAAGTGAACGATCGCCCGTCTCCCGGCAAATGGAGACCTCATCGCCTCCGCGGGAATCTGTGGATCTGAGCGGAACAGCCCAAAGTTCAGGTCTCAGTGGCGTCCAGGTGATATCCGCGGCGGGGGACAACATCATCGCGGTGGCCAATCCCGCCCTGGCACTCAGTCCCACTTTGAACGAGGTGCTGTCCTTGAAGAGGAACGCCGCTTCACCGGAGGCCTAGTTCTACTTTTAGCTGGAGAAGATCGGATGGATGCCATTCGTAGTGCCAGATTTGGTTTCATCCACCAAATCGTTTTAATACCCGTGCAATTCAATTAGTTTATATTCGTCTAAGAAGAAACCTTGTTTTAAGAGAGTTAAGTCCATGATTAGTTCGTAGTCTCTGTGATCTATACTAAACACTGTAATAAAATCATTATTTATCCATCAATAAAAAATTTCTAATTATGTTTACGAAAATACCGAAATTCTTTTCTATTTATTTTTAGTTTTAAAATATTTTGTACTAAAATGGAAAAAAAAACATTGATTTATTTCCTTAAATTTCTTGGGCGAATTTGATAAAACATTTGGCGCCCAACGTGGGGCTTTTAATTGACGTCAAATCATTTACGATTTCAAGTAAAATTTCAAAAATCCATAAATAAGAGTTTAAATTTGATGGAAACACTAACAGAGCAGTCAATATAAAAAAGTTGACAACATAGCAAAAACACAATGCCACACAATTGCCCTCATGGATCATGGCAAATTGAGAGATCATCGAGATCATAGATCACAATTGCACCCATTGATATTGACGGATCGTGTTTACATTTGCGATTGTGGGCAATTCCTTTGTTCGCTCCTTGACGTCGCAGAAAAAAGGCAATAAGGAAAAGATCCTTGCGAACCCTTGCGAATATTTTTGTAAGGATTGGCGATAAAGACGTCTGATCTCTGGGAATCGGGTAATGAGCAAATTAACACCCTTGTGGCATCATCGGCTTAGGTATGCAAATTTATATGCGCAAAAATTCTGGGGCATGCAAATTTTTTGGGTTGGCATTATTATTGATGATGATGATGATCGCATGAAGATTGCAGATCGGTTTACTTTCGCTGTTGTGATTGAATCTTAATTGTAAGGAAAAAGAATAGTTTGACTGCAGTTTAATGAACTCTCATGCTCACTTTTTATAAGCACTAAATCATCTGCCAGATGCGATTTGAATCTCAAAGATACAAAGATACAGAGAACATGTGGTCACAAATGCGCGGGAGGCGTTCTGTTCTGACTTCCCAAAAAGGATTCGTCTTGCTTTGTACTTTTGGTATTTGTTTTTGATTTGTTCATCTGCTGTTTAGAGAAAAGAAAGCGTTTTGGGGAAGGTTACCCTTTTCTTCCTTTCTTTAGGAGATGGCGCCCATGAGATACTTTGAAGATCGTACTGGGTTATTCATTCCATTCCCCTGCTTCTCTCTTTCCTGAGTTATGCAAATCCGCTTGTGGCTGCCGGAGCAATTACAATGCAGTTCATGTCCGAGAACGCAGGCTGCCTTCTTACCCCGCATTTACATATGCGGTATGCATACCCCTAACCCTTTTTTTTCTGGCTTCAGTTCACCCAAGACGCGATCATTACTAGAATGATTGATGGGCGTCTTGCGCTTGATTTGCATAAGATGCTGTTGGATGTAACCTTAAAAGGGATCCTTCCCTCTGCCTTTGGGCATCGGACGCAGGGATTAGACGTTCTGAGAACAAAGCAAGGAGTGTCAATATTTGCACTCAAGGAATTCTAAATATAATAGAGTTTAGTAAGAGAATTAGGTAAGTAAAAGTACTGCGTTCACTGGTCAAATTTATTAGTCGAATAGATTAAAATAAAGGATTTTTATATTTGCGATGGCATTTCAAGGTGTTTGCTGCACCTGTTGGATAAATCCAGTCCATGATCATCCTGGTCGGGCACACCCGGCGATGCCGTAGGCCACCACGCCGATCAGATGGAACCGAAAGGTACCATCCTTATAGGAGTCGGAGTCGAACCGGCACATAGGCGACTTGCGAGTTCCAAGGATTCTGTGTAGCCGGTTGGCTATAACTGGGTTGTGAGCAGCATACCTACGTGGGAGAGGAAGGGCAAGGATGAGTGGATAGATAGATAGATCGAGGATATGTCCCTACCACCGGAACTCCGTTGACGCTGGGATTGATACAGTTGCTCTTCAGGTCGAGCACAAGCCGAGTGACTTCTGCTGTGCTCATAACCGATGAGATTTTGGACAACGGCTTACAGTTGGTCACGGGCACACAAGTTCCAAACATTCTATCCCGGGTGATGCAGTTATGAGGATCTAATCAGGATAAACAAAGGTATCACCAATTCGTTGGATTCCTAAGATGTTGTACTATTCTACTTTTAAGGATTTCCCCAAATTCGTTATAGTTAAAAGGAGCCAGTTCTAGGAATTATGTTCCATTTCCATGAATTATAAAGCACTTGTATTGGCATTAAGGAAATAAAGAATGTTGTTAAGGAATGTTTTTTTCGATGCGTTGTTAATGGAACTAATAAAGTGACTTTGACTACCTTGTATGCGCTGATTGATCTGCGGATTGAACTGCGGATTTAACTGCGGATATAACTGCGGATTATACTGGGCGGCAGAGGGCGGTGGGAGGAGTACGAGGGACAGGAGTGTAATCACAACACTGGCACAGCACTTCCACTTCATGTTTAATACTCGATTATATCCGTGGTAAAGAGCGACAAAGCAAGAAAACTGTTCAAAATATACTATATTCTTCAAAAAAAGGCTCTTCGGAGATCCCCGTGTGTTTTTCCAAGCTAGCGTGACCAAAGTGATCGCCTCTTCTATTCGAATGAGCGATCGACCCCCGGAGCCCAGCTTTATATCGGAAATTCTCATGTCGTTAAATACTTAGTTGCCGATGCTTAATGAACTTTACACTTTTATGTTCAGATACTCTTAATGATATAATCACGCAATCCGCTGGCCAATCTATAAATTCTTCAGAAGTGTTTGAAGAAAGCTCCATCTACACAAACACTTCTTTTAATTACCACTACTTTACTATTCACTTGCTATTCACTATTACATTACAATGTATCAAGCAAGTACATATGTGATAAAATTATCTTTAAATTAGCTTAAAACAAGAAATCGCATTATTTTGATCTAATTTTTTCTATCCTTCCTAAGGCAGCTTTATACTATAGTCGTCCGATTTTTGTTAAATTTAATTCGAAATTCGGAAATATAAAAAAAAGTCATACACCAGAGTAAAAGATTGTACAATAAAAACCAAATAGGCTACAGTATATTTCCTATTATTTTTCCATTCATTTTCCGATCATTCCTATGGCAGCTAGATGATATAGTTGTCCGATTTATTTGTAATTTTATCCGAAATTGAGAAATATATAAAAATAATGTACACCGAAGCTATATTTCTCTTCAATTATTTTTCCGATTATACCTATGGGAGCTATAGAACATAGTTGTCCAAGAAGAAGACTTTTGGAAAAATTGCATCCTGATAGCTTAAAAACTGAAAGACTAGTATGCGTAGAAACGGACGGACAGACAGACGGACGAACGGACATGACTAGATCGTCTAGTTGCTGATCAGGAATATATATACTTTATGGGGTCGGAAACGTCTCCTTCACTGCGTTGCAAACTTCTGACTTAAATCATAATACCCTCTGCAAAGTTATAAACAGTTGCAAAAAGCTTTGGAGATTAATGTATTTTTAAGTAGTTCCATATTATATTTTTTCTGAACTGAATATTTTCCTCTTTTAAGATAAAGAAAAAATTTTAAATCTTTAATAAATATTTTTATTTGTAATCCAAGTTATACAACAGTTATTATAATAGTGGTTTAGTTTTGAGTTCGGGATCTAATGATTTAGGTGCCACATGTAGGCGATGTCAAATCATGGCGTGTTCTGAACCTGTTGGATGATCCAGTCCATGAAGTACTGTGTGCTGGTGTAAACGCCGGGAGTCTCTGCTCGGGCACAGCCTTTGATGCCGTAGGACACCACGCCGATCAGATGGTACCGAAAGGTGTCCTTATAGGGTTCCGGCATCATCAGCGGACCACCGGAGTCGCCCTGACACGAATCCTTGCCTCCGGACAGATCTCCGGCGCAGATGACGGCTTTATCGAACTGATCGGCGGTTTGTATAAAACTATGATGATTCACGAAACTCTGGGCGCAAATAACATTCTCTATGATGGGAACTTGGAGCTCGTTTAGAACGGTAGCCGACTGACCGTTCTCCATTGTATTTCCCCATCCGGCGACAAAGGGATTGTATCGCAAGTAGGATTTCTGGCGAAGATCGGGCGAGTGTGGCAGACAGATGGGCGTGATCTTGGTGGTAAACTCCACATTTCGCACCAGATACAGGATGGCCAAATCACTGCGTCCATTTCGGCGATTGTAGCCTGGATGAATTACGTACTAGAAGGATAAATCGGAGGTATAAGTACGCAAAGGTAAGGAACGATTATAATATCGCAAACTTACTCTTGCAATTCTAAGGTCCACATGGCGAGTCTCCGTATCTCTGGTGAGATCATGTTCTCCCAAGCGCACAAACGACCTAGGAAAAGCGGGTAGGTCAAAATAAAACAAAGATTATTTCTAGATGAGAGATTTGAACCCACAGATTCGAAGTGATGCAATGGGCCGCTGTGATCACGTGTCTGGCGGTGATCAGGGTTCCTCCGCACTGGAACGGTAATCTGGGATCCTTGTATCCCAGCAGTGCGATCCAGGGCCACGCCCCAATGTGGCTTACCAGACCGCCCACGATCTTATTTTTCGGTACACTCGTATAGCCACATCCATCCTCCATATTTAGCAGCCGACGAGGCACTTCGTCTGTATTCCTGGGAATAAGGGAAGCCGAAGTGGTGATCATCTGTTCATTGGGACAGCACACCTGGTAACCCTGGTTGTTACAAGCCCTTCTGGAGGAACGCAAAAAACCTAGGAAAATCTCGTCCTTAGATTTATCCAGCAGCTTACTGAGCAGGGAATTACACTGATTGAGTTCTAAATGAGGTAGGTTTAATAATAAATTTAATTGTATGATTTTTATCTAAATTACCTATACAATTTCCGGGATTGGTGTCTGGTCCTCGGCACCAAGGACCCCGTTGATCAATCAAGGGCACGGATGAGGTAACTGGAATCGGAGCTATAGTTCTAGTTGTTGTGGTTGTCGTGGTCGAAGTGGTCGTTGTCCTCCTGGTGGTGGGGATCACGAAGGGATGTTCGGGGTCCTGCGGCGGAAACTGAGGACCAATGAACGGGCGTTCCGTGGTGATGAAGGGGTTCGGAGGTCGCTCTGTGACCGGTTGGTTATACTTGCAGCAGATCTATGTAGGAGAAGCAGAGCAAAGCTTAGTTGCAAAGTATAAGGATGGATCGAAAATATATCCCTACCACCGGATCTCCGTTGATGCTGGGGGTGTCACAGCTGTGCCTCAGTCCGATCACATATTGCGTGGCCCGATCCGCACTAGTGGTTTCGAAAATTTTCACCGCCTGGGTACAGGAGCTCAGGGGTACACAACTCCCAGAATACTCATCCGGTGTGCGACAGCTTTTGGGAACTGATCAGAAGTATACGTTTTAAACGTTTTTAAAAAGTTGTATTTTCTTAAAATTTTTAAAGCTTAAAATTGTTATTCAATATCATTTTTTTTTTTCTTTTTTTTTCCCAAAAATTTTCCACACATAAACACCAAAAATAAACCAACCATTTTAATTTACTTTTTTTTTATGTATGAAATGAAATTTTCAAGTTAATGACACTATAGTTAATTTCTATTGTACATATATTTTATAAAAAGCTTTAGTTAAAGTTGTAGTAATATGTATATAGTATATATATAAGTATAGTATATGATTAAATGTTGATATTTTTAAAAGTCAATGGCAAATCGAAAGAACTTATATTGACATCGGGGTAATAAAACATGTTCTAAGGTCTTAATTCTACCTATTGATGATGTAAATCGTGTAAAGCTTTGTAAGGCTTTCTCATAATAATAAAAATCGTAGAGTTACTGGTAAAGCCAGTTACAGGCGTAAACATCTCTGTC
Organism: Drosophila prostipennis; assembly: GCA_037075205.1. Classification (NCBI taxonomy): domain Eukaryota; kingdom Metazoa; phylum Arthropoda; class Insecta; order Diptera; family Drosophilidae; genus Drosophila; species Drosophila prostipennis. The sequence goes on along the minus strand of JBAMCJ010001224.1, from coordinate 79,526 downwards.
TAAGTATCCGAATACCACTAACGCCACACGTGTAATAAACACCGGAAAATCTGAATTGAAATCGAACGCTATGAGTCAAACATTTCAATCAGTGGCGGATCTAGGATTTTGTTGTGGGGGGTGATATCAGAGAAATTTTTTTGTTGCATACTTTTTGAATATCAAAATTCCTTGCATTTTTTACCCGAGTGGGGGGTGATATATATATATATATCCGCGCATGATTTCAATACTAATGGCTGCATTTGTTTTGCTCTCAAAACAAATGACTTAGGCAACGAACTTGCCATCGAACTTGAAGATATCGGCAAATTTTACACAAGTTAGAGGTATCTGCGAATCACTAAGCCTGCGATAAACTCTATTTAATTACTTTCAATTTAATTAAGAGATGCGTTGGGAATATAACTGGTTTGATGTTTGCTTAGGTCAGTCTTAAAAGTTCTAAAGATATTAGATATAAATAGCTCTCAGCTAAGCAAGTGACTACAACTACCTTGCCAGCGCTGATTGAATTGCTGATTGAATCGCGGATTAAATCGCGGATTGAATCGCTGATTGAACTGGGTGGCAGAGGGCGAGGGGAGTAGCACGAGGGGTAGGAGTGTAATCACAGCACTAGCACAGCACATCCGTTTCATGGCGAGATCGATTTATTTTATAATAGTTTTTTAATATATTTTATTATATCCGTGACGCGACTTGCAATGAATGTTTCAAAAAAAGGATCTTCGAAGAATGCTTTTTGTTTTTCCGAACCAGCGTGACTTAAGCGATCGCGTCTTCTATCGATCGACCCCCAAAGCCCAGCTTTATATACGGGGTTCTCATGAAAACTGCACTTCTCTCAATCTAACGACCGCTCTCAGAAGCTTTCTCGGTGGGAAATTGCACCGTGAAAAGCACTTAATATGGGGTTCACATACTTATAGCAAAACAAGTCGGAAAATAATGTTATTGTTGTTTAGCATGTTTAAAAAAATATTGATAACTGCAGAAGATTATAAATATTTCTAAACCTTTTTTAATATCTTTAAAGAGAAATTTCTCTCTTTTTCGGTTTCCACTCAATATATGTATCTATTTAATTAACCAAGATATTCTAAGTGACATAAGCTCCCAATTTTATGGCCAATCATTAACTTCCATATAATGGTTTAAAGAAAGCTACTCCTCCACAAACACGTTTTATAATTGGCTTTAATACGTAAGGTATTTTACATGATAATAATGAAAATACGTTTTGTAGTCGATCGTATTGCTTTTAAAATAGATTGGACATGTGCTGTATATGGAAATCAAGCAAATGATCCTAAATATAAACAACAAATCTTAATCAAACTGAGATTAAGTTTCAACCTTCTATTGGTAATTAGTTTTTAACAGTAGGCTGTTTATCAATGCAATAAAAAGGTATTAATGAAAAACATTCTATTCGAAATTTTGGAACGAGAGAAAGAATGATTTTTTAAGGATTAATTTAAATCCATTATAAATATATTTAACACTATTAAGACAAAGACAAAAGATGAAATCTGTAATAAATATTTGTATTTATAATATAATCAAAGGTTTATGAGATATCAGATCTCAAATCAATCGTTTTATTCTGGGGTTGTAAGGGGTTTAGTTTAAGTTAGGGATCTTAAGACCTAGGTGCAACATGTAGGTGATGGCAACTCATGGTGTGTTCTGAACCTGTTCGATGATCCAGTCCATGAAGTACTGTGTGCTGGAGTAAACCCCAGGGACATTGGGTCGGGCACACCCTATGCCGTAGGACACCACGCCGATGAGGTAGAACCTCAGGCCAGTGGTTCCACTACTGATCTGTTCCGGCACCATCAACGGACCACCGGAGTCGCCCTGGCACGTATCCTTTCCTCCGGACAGAACTCCGGCACACAGGACGGCACTATCGAACTGATCGGCGGTGAAGTATCGCTTCTCCTTCGCGTAACTCTGGACGCACACTCCATTCTCGTAGATGGGAATCTGGAGTTCATTCAGCACGGTGGCCGATTCACCGCCCTCCATTGTCTTTCCCCATCCCGCGACAAAGGGCATGTAGCCCACATAGGATTTCTGGCGAAGACTGGGGGTGTGTGGCAGGCAGATGGGCGCTATCTTGGACGTGAACTCCACATTTCGCTCCAGGTAAAGGATGGCCAAGTCACTGCGTCCATTTCGGCGATTGTACTCCGGATGGGCAACGTACTAGAAAGAACCGAAATTTAAATTAATGTTATTTGACACCGAGAAAAAGACTAAAATAATTAACTATTAATCCCATTAATGTTTGCTTTATTTACCCTTACGGAAGCTTCAAGTACTAAAGATATCTAAATAATTTAGGAACTGACCCACGGGAATTTTTTTAGGACAAATCCGAAATCAGGAAAAAAAACCACTCTGTTCACAAGTGTAAAAAAATGTGGTATTCAAAAAGTGGGCAAGAAAAAAAGTGTTTTAAAAATATATAATTATTCTTTTTTCTTAACATATGAGAAGTTATTACTTATTTTCAAAAAATAGTATTATCATTTAAATATTATACTATTATTTATTTCTGAACTTGCACTTACCCTTGCAATATTAATGTCCACATGAGGAGTCTCCGTATCCGTGGAAAGATCATGTTCTCCAACGCGCACAAATTGCCTAAAAAAACATTAATTAATATTTGAAATCAATTGATGAGATTTAAACTCACAGATCAACTCTGATGCAGTGGGCCGCCGTGATCACATGTCTGGCGGTGATCAGGGTTCCTCCGCACTTAAACGGCGATCCGGAGGGATCATCATATCCCAGCAGTGCGATCCAGGGCCACGCCCCCTTGCGGCTCACCTCACCGCCCACGATCTTCTTGTAATAGCCGACCGTAGCGCCACATCCATCCTCCACATTGGGCAGCCGACGAGGTATTTCTCCAGTATTCTTGGGGATAACGGGCGCCGGGGTGGTGACCGTCAGTCCGTTGGGACAGCACACCTGGTTGCCCTGGTTGCCACAAACCAATCGGGAGGCACGCAGAAAATTGGCAAAGGTCTCGTCCCGCTGCTTCACGCGCAGCTCATTTAGCAGTGCTGCACAATCCTTGATTTCTAAACAATAACAAAATAATATTTAATTAATTAATTATTAGTTGAAATTCCTGATTTCTTTAAAGATAGAAATAATGAAATGTTTTGTTCCATTTAAAAAATATCTTTAAAACATGTATCCGTAATAATTTTGTTTTATAGAAATACCTATTTTATTAATTATACACAAATTCATAAAATTTATCAAAAATGTAGAAAAATTTCTTTTTATTATTAATTTAAAAATCTATCTCTAAATATTTTTTTTTAGGGATCACAGGTATTTAATGACTTTCCTAAAATGTATTCCCCCCACTTAAGAAAAAATAAAATATATTCAATTTCAATAAAAACACTTGATTAAAACACGTGTATCCATTTTACTTTCCTTACACTTTTTAATTGCAAACCGGTTTACATTTATTATGCCTTGGTCATGAAGGTAATCTCTAACATAAAGTCATATGTAAATTAATCCAAAATATGTCAAAAGCTTCTCAAATTTAAAACGTAAAAATTATAACAAAAACGTGGAAATATATTGATCCCAAATATCAGGTATAACCCGCTATAATTTTAACACACACTCACCCATACAATTTCCGGGTTTGGTATCTGGTCCTCGGCATGAAGGACCCCGTTGATCAATGAAGGGTTCCGATGGGGTAACTGGAATGGGAGCTATAGTTCTAATCGTTGTGGTAGAAGTCGTAGTCGTGGTCCTTGGAGTAGTAGGGATCGGGATCAGGAAGGGATTATCGGGTACCTCCGGCGGGGGCTGAGGTCCGATAAACGAGGGTTCTGTGGGGAAGAAGGGGTTCCGAGGTCGCTCTGTGACCGGAGTGTTATATCTGGGTTCTGTACAGCAGATCTGCGTAGGAGAAGCAGGGCAAAGCTTAGCAAGGATGGAAGGATAGATAGATAGATCGAAGATATGTCCCTACCACCGGATCCCCGTTGATGCTGCGGGTGCCACAGCTGCGCTGCAGGGCGATCAGATAGCGCTGGGCCCGGTCCCTGTTTGTGGTTTGGAAGATGTTCGCCACCTGGGGACAGTAGGTCAGGGCCACGCAACTCCCATAATAGTTCTCGGGGGTAATGCAGTTCTGGCGAACTGGTTAGAAAAAAAGTGGGACATCAATTCATTAGCTTTCCTTATAAAATTTGGGAACTTTAAGTAAGGGATTTCTTTTTAGGTTTTTATTATTAGTTAAAAGGTTTGTTTTACAAAAACAATTTCCCGAATCTACGCTAATTATTATTTATTTTATTTTTTTTTAGTAAATTAATTTTTTTTATTTGTTATTATTATTATTACTTTATTTGAAAACAATTTTAACTCACCCATTAGAAAATTCATGGCGATGGTTTTTAATGCATGAGGAACTTTAGTTATGGAGTTGGATGATCCAGTGATTATATGATTTAATTATTTTAATTTGTAAAATAAAAAAAGATTTTATGGTTATAAATATGATTTGGTTAATTTGTGATGGACGCGTTAAACGGTTTAGCCTTCACCACGAGATGACTCAGTTTTTGGGAATGGGGGATTTAGTTATGTTTTTTCTCACACCTCTAAACAAGTCAACATTCTGTCGTTAGCAAGAACAAAAAACTTCCAACAAAAATTTGCATTGTCCAGTCTCTAAAGCTCTATAATTATATATACTTCACAACCTCAAAAAATAAAACAAAAATAATATTTAGCCATTTTAAATGATTTATTTAAATTTCCCAGTTGTTCTTTCTCTTTGCTTTGCTTATTATTATATTGATTTCCGAACTTAAGCGCTTTCAAATTTAAGTTTTAGAAAAGAGAATAAAAACCTTTTTAAAAATCAATGCTGATGTCTATCAAATATATATTTTTCTGAAGGTTTACTCTTTGTAAAATGAACTTTATCTCAAGAAAACTTGCATTCGACTTTCTCGTAATCTTAAAAATCTTAGATCGTCGTAAGGGCGTTTGCCGGTCAAGCCACTTATAGACGTCTATATATCTCAATCAAACTTTACGAGTACCGGTCACAAAAAGCGATACGTGCTCTAAGGGAACGCCCCTTGGGTAATAAACACCTGTTTAAGTCGGTGTCCGAGTCGAAAATGCGACCTTGGTGACCGGTTTCGTGAACTGGAATTGAACTCTCAAACACAATGGCCAAAATTTCATTATGAATAACTTGCGATGATTGTTTTTGTTTATTTTGCATTTAATACAAATTGCCGCATTTGTCCGGCTGTCAAATCGAAAGACTTGAACAACGAACTTGCCATTGAACTTGAAGATGTTAGATGTTAGAGGTCTCTGCGAATCGATATGTAGACCATCTGGGTTAAACTCATTTAAATGCGTTGATTTATTTATGGTTTTTGGATTAGATTTCGAGATGCGTTAATGGAACTGGTTTGTTGTTTGCTTAGATCAGTCGTAAAAGTTCTACTGATTTTAGATATTAGATATAGATAGATAGATATGGCGAAGCGGAAAGCTCTCGACGACTAATTAAGTGACTTTGACTACCTTGCCTGCGCTGATTGAACTGCTGATTGAACTGGGCGGCAGTGGGCGGGGGGAGGAGCACGAGGGGCAGGAGGAGTGTAATCACAGCACTGGCACAGCACAACCACTTCATGGCGATATTGATTTATTTTATATATACTATACGATCGATCATATATATAGGTGGTATCGAGGGGCAACGCGATGTTCACTGTCCGAATAACGTTATCAAACTAATTTTTGGAGAACCGAACCGGACAACCGGAGACTGTAGACGCGTCTTCACCCGCGGAAGCTTCTTCGGAGATTGCCGTGTGTGTTTCTTTGCGTGGCCAGCGTGACCAAAGCGATCGCGTCTTCGATTCGGCTGAGCGATCGGCCCGCATAGCCGAGCTTTATATGCAGGCTTCTCACGGGATCTCCTCATTCCGCCGATCTCCCAAATCTACCGATCTGGATCTCTCAATCTACCGATCTCCCTCTCTCTCGTGTAAGCTCTCTCTTGCCGGGAAAACGGCTGCACTTTTGAGAGCAATTCGCATGGTGAACCCCATTCGCATTCGCCGAGCACGCAATTTGCTTTCTAAGCAAATTAATCAAGGTGGAAAAGTATTCACACATACGAATTATTAAGTGATTTTCCCAAGTTAAACCTAAAATGGAAACAAATATTTATTGTTTTCTTTTGTATGCAACCTAATAATATGGTTCAATGGTTAATGGTAGGTAATGATATAGGATATAACCCATCAAAGTTCTAAATTGGGAATTTTCAATTGAGGCGTGTGAGTCAAATGAGGCGCCAAATTGTTGACCTTGTGCTGCGCTGCTCTCAATTTGTCATTCGATCTGGTCCCGAGAATTCTGTGACTCAAATAGACGTTCGTCTAACTGAAAGAATGATAAAATGCCATTAATCAAGGTAAATTAAAACGGATCCCGTTGACATGTCAATTGGGAATCACTTGGAAAACTGACCAAAGCCACTCGGCGACATTCTAGCTCGAATTCTATTTTAGCTCATGATTAGCAATCAATGGGAATATATTCTCATACTTTTGAATTGTTTTTGTATGCGAGTACCGTAAAAAGCTTTCGCTGATTATTTAGATAGGCAGCCTCCCATTAAGAATACGTAATTGCTGGATTTACAGTGAGGATGCTCTTCAATGTCGTATTTCAATATAAATGAATACACATTTTAAATTATATGAAATCATAATATATTATTATAAGAAATCATTTTGTTAAAATTTTTAATGTATCTGAATTTCATATTCTTAAAAGTTACATTTTCTATTTTTGCGCTCCAAAACTATTTTTTGAACTTCAATTAAATACATGCCATAAAATTTAAAGTATTGTATTTTAGCATTTTAATAATTGCAATTTTTATACTACGATCTTGAACTTAAAAACATTCTTTACAAATAAATGGGAAAATATCAAAATTAATATATAATCATAAGGTATTTTTATTTTTAGTTTGTTTTTAAATTTATAAAACTTGACGTTCGACTGTAAATACCTTTTTTTAACACATTGCTAAATTATATTTTATTATATTTGATTTGAACTGTCGACAAGTGACGTCACCTGTTTGCATTATGCATCTGATGTGCGATCACAGTTAGCACACGCTTAATTCACCCCACTAAATCTCCACCGATTCGGAATATACATCACAATACTTGGGGGCACTCAACCTGATTAGAATTCCGTGAAGCCGTCGCCGAAAGTCAATTGGCATGCGATCGATGCAACCGCAGAGGCATAATAACACCGATCGTTCTACTATAATGACTAATCCGGATTACTTGGCCATGCAGTGCAGGTAGAAACAGCGGGGGCCGAAGTGAATGGAGGGAAATTCCAGACCCTGTCTTTAGTCTTTTAAGAATTTCTCATTTTCGGTTCCGGCTTAAAAGTTTCATCTATTTCATTGTACATTATATCGCACAATATGTTCAATAAACTTGACTTCTTTATTTTCAGAGAGATTTTTGGTGATACAATCACGTAATCGGATCGATAATACCATATGATATAATATATATAGAAAGAAACCTTCAGAGTATCCCTAAAATATTTCACTTGATAAATACCTAGCTAACACATCTGATGACATATAATCAGAATAAAGCAAACACGTTTCGTAATTAATCGAAAATTTTTTTAAAAATGCTTTAAGAACACAATAAATAATGAGAAGTATATGCAAATCAAACACACAAGATTTTCAAGTGTTTACATACAAATTTATTGCGTAATTTAAACAATACATTTTAATCAAGCTATAATCAAAGTTAACTATATTACATTGTTAATTATTTTTAAATGCCAATAAATGGTATCAATTTTGTAAGAAACATTCAACATTCAACAGTTTCAAAATAAGATAAGATGATTGGCGCAAAACAAGACTTACAAAAAATTCCCTTTCCCCGGGATTTAAAACCGAAATGAATGTAAGATCAATTAGGCTTAAATCAAAACAAGAACATAAAAACATGAAATTTATTGCGGAAATTCCGGTGGGTAAGTGTGTGTTTGGGATTTAGAATTTGAATGCAAGTATTTGTTAAGTGCTCTGGATTGCGATGACACACCAAAGATGGGTGACCAATTTGGGATGTGTCATATTCTAAGCCGATGAGAGGTGTTTCCTGATCCAAGGAATGTAGGAGGCGACCCTCGTATAAACGCCGGGAAAATTGGGACGAGCACATTCATAGCCAAAGGAAACCAGGCCGAGTAAGTAGAACCTATAACCATTGGTTTCCAGCTGCAAAATTCCAATAAGGAGTTTTAAGAAATATACCATAAATTCCGAAATTCTTTTCTGCAAGTCACCGACATTTTCGCTGACCAACGAAATCATATCTGCGTCACGAATATTAACAATTAGCGGGCGGTATTCAGTAAACCACCTTGGCGACAGAGCTGAAGACTCAAGAAACATGGCCAAAACAGGTTGGATGACTCACAGAAGAAGAAAACCGATTGTAACTTACGAAAAAAACTGACCTGGGGCATCATGAGTGGTCCACCGGAATCCCCTTGACAGGCATCCACACTCGAGCTGCCGGCACACAGCACCTGCAAAAGGATTTATTAGCCAGGGGGAATCCCCTTTCGATCAGGATGGATGGGTAGGTTACCTTGTCGCTAAACTGGACGAACTGGAAAACCGACTTGTAACTCTGCTCGCAGCTCTGGCGGGACACAATCGGCACCTGGGCATCTCGCAGCACCTGTGAGGTGGCTCCCTGGTGCTTCACTGCCCCCCAGCCGGCCACAAAGGGATTCATGCCCACAAAGTCCTGCTGCAGAAACTTGGCAGCCTCGGGCAGGCAAATGGGGGATATGTTACCTAGTGGTTAAACAAATATTAACTTGGTAGTATATGATATTTAACTTATTAAGTGAATAACTTTGTGTGAAAACAATGTTGTATTTATTCAAGAAATATATTATATGAATTAAAGATTTTCACAAAATGGTTTATAATATTGCTTAATATTTTTTGAAATTAGATTTCCAGAATTTTATGGATATTCTCATCCTATCAATGTGATTGTAATATATAATTTTCTTACCTGGCAACGTACCCACTCCATTCAGTTCAATCAAAGCTATATCATTCGATATGGAGTTGAGATCAAAATGTTCGTGGACCACAGTTCTTCGGATACGGAAATCCATGGCACCCGGTTCAGCTGGCTTGGAGAGATCATGGGCTCCTAGTCGCACCAACGTCAACATCGGATTGATGCAGTGCGCCGAGGTGACCACGTAGTGCGAATGGATTAAACTGCCACCGCAAAGAAACTTAAGGGCGTTCCGATTGGACTCCTCGAAGTAGCCAAGGGCAGCTATCCAGGGATATGCTCCTGGAGAGGATTTAAGATCGGAATAATTGGAGGAAGATACAAAAAATAAATGAAAATGGATTTAAGAAAAGTCGGTAGTTAAATTTATAGAAAGATAAGAAATGATAAAAAACATTTTTTACCTTTGCGAGCTTCCATTCCACCCACAACTCGATTTGAAGTGGCACCACTTATTCCACAAATGGTACCCGAGCGTGGAGCATTTGGAGGAGGTGGAGGAGGAGGAGGTGGCTGTGGATTAAAGCTGGGACTCACCACCTGATTCAGAGGCGGAGTGGGCTGGAAGACCATCGGAGTGGCAGTGGATCCTCCACTTAACGGGGAGAAATGAAAAAAGCCAAATGGTGCAGCGGTGGTCACAAATATATCCTTCCTGCTTCTGGCATTTTCACTTCTATCCGATGCACAGCAAACCTAAACGAACAAACTTTCCTAACTATAAAAATCGTATAATACATATAAAATAGACATTCTAATATATCCTATTTCCATATTTAACTGTTATATATGATATATCTATAGGGATGAAAGTCATGAGTTATTTATATTATTGTATTAAACCTTGTCTTTAAGTTAAATGTGAAATGGAAAAAAAATAAATTTTTAGAACCTACTTTTATATCCAAAACAGTCTACCTAAATTTTCGAATTACCTACGTAGGTATTAAATAAACAATAAGCTAAAAATAAATGCAATTTAATGCGTTGTTTGAGATAATAATTTCAAATAATTTTTTAATTAGCAAAAAAAATATTAAATTCAGTTAAAGAGTTCAAATAAATCATGTGAATGAATAAACCCGAAATATATCTGTGGGATTACCATGAAAGTGGAGCCATCGAAGCCGCAGATGGACTGGCCCAGAAAGGTGTGGAACTCCTGACCCTGTCCCTGATACTCCTCCATGAGCTGCGGGCAGGAGGTCAGGGGCAGGCAGCTTCCTGGCCGGGATCGGGCATCTTGACAGGATTGGGCTGTAGAGAGAAGTAGGTGATTGGGAGGGGCGTGGCAGAGGAAGCTCTAATATTTAATTGGCCAATTCGGTTTTTCTTTTTTTTTCAATTTTGTGATCGTTTTTATTTTGACTAATTTTGCGGTGTGTATGCAAGGGTTTTTTCTTTTTTTTCAGTGTGTGTTTTTGGGGTTAGGTGAATGCTATTTTTTGGTGGTTAGTATGTGATCTTAGTAGATTATCCGACGTCTCCGGCGACGACGCCGCCTACGTCCGGAATTGAGCGGCATGAAAACCATCATATCCGAACCGATCTGTGGTCCCGTTGGCGGCGACGAGAGCAGCGGCGAGTTCTGCTGCTGGCGAGGATCGATGCACGGGCAATTGGGCAGCGGACGTGAGCCGCCGGGCAGGCAGACGAGCGGCTGGGAGGGACACGTGGGCACCGGAAGGGGCAGAGTGGTGCCAGCGGTGGTGCTCGTGGTGGTCAAACCCGTCGTGGAGGTGGTGGAAATGGTGGTGCTACTGGTGGTACTGCTACTCGTGGTGATCAGCGGCGGGGTCACCGGCGTCTGGGGATTCGGAGGCGTCGGTTGGAACGTCGGAATCCCTGCAGGAGGAGCAGGTTGGGGCGGTATTAGTGGACCAATCGGCTGGTAGGGAGGCGGCGGAGGAGGAGGAAATTGCGGCGGTGGCAGTCCGTAGATGGGATAGTAACCTGGCGGGTACAGCGGACACCAGCCCTTGATGCTGGCCAAATACGAGAGGAATGGCCAGAAGTACACCTTCACACAGAACTCGTCCAGGATAACCATTTCCAATGGGTTATCTTTATCCGTATACGTTTATCCGTTTATCCGTGCTCGCAGCTCGGCCACCAGGTGGCAACTAACCCACCGAATTCTTCTATTTTGCCCATTTTCAGTGGAGCAAGTGGAGCATGGCGTCCATAATGATTATAATTCAATTGTACTTTAGTGGGGCACAATTATCCAAAGAGTCGTCTGGAATGGCCACACTCAGGAGCGGATCAGGGGTAAACTAAAGTCTTAAAACAGTATTACAATTTTTCTAAACTTACAAGACTTTCTTTTTCTATAAATTTTAAACACAGAAAAGATTTTTTAGCATTACAAATATTTTAAATGTTATATATTTACAAGATACTTTTTTCAATAAAAATTTTAAATACAACACAATTTTTTCTAAAAATATTATATTTTTAAAAATTTCTTCTAAATTTAGAAAATGTCTCAATTTTTGTTAACTTTTAAATACATTAAATATTTCAGTTCACAAAATTTGAGAACTAAATAACCTTATCATAATACACAAAACGAATATAATATCATCACAAAATAAAAACTTTGAATTATTTTCTAAGCCATTACTCATTTCATAAAGGGTATTTATTCCGAGTATTTAATGACGACCGGGAAATGCACATTTTTAAAAACTTAATTCCGAGCATTATTCAACCCTTTAATTGCAGTTCCAACAAATTCACACCGAAATGCATCGTTAATTCTGGGGGAATTAAAATAACTGGGCCAGTGGCGCTTGAAATCCGATTGAAATCATTTTCAGGGGAGGTCTGTTCAAATCATTTGCTTGTGCTGGGTGTTTTATGATGATGATGATGTGCTATGTGTGGGGGATTTGTTTATGTTGACACATTAAATCACATAACTCAAACAGATCTATTGGCACGATCTGGGATGGTATTTTTAAACCGAATTCGGGATTAAAAATAGGAAAAGAATTCACACAACTTACATTTGATAGGCCGAGAAAATGGAGGCAACCAAATAAATTATAAGAAATTTATGACCAGAGATCGCACACATTCTGAATCCTATAAACCTCACCGACGAACTGAACCCGTGGGCCACTGACACACCGGAACTTAAGTGCCAAATGGAGTGGCTGCCATTCAAATGATTTAATTGTGGCAATTTTCGAAATCACATTTAATTTAATCGACAGGTATTGTTTTTTGTTTTGTTTTTTATGTGATGAACTTGAAAAGTTGAAGGATGGTTAAAGGTAAAGCACCCGAAATTCCCCCTTATTTGATAGCCAATCTCAAATACATTTTGGATGCGCTTATTTATTGTTTGGTTTGGGAAAGGAAAGTTCCATTAAATCTAAATGCCGACTACGACTACCTTGATAAAGTGCTGTGTTTATAAGGGTATTTTGTATATAGATAGTGTATGTGTGTGCGTGCTAGACATCGTCCGAGATCCGAATTTAGGATCTGGCAAGGATAAGGCCACCTACTCGCGGTGCTTGCAGTCCAGGAAAAGTTGGGCCTGGGATTGCACAAACCGGAAGATCTCGAGCAGCATTTCGTTGGAGGTCTTGCAGTTGCCTTGCTGGGACTCGAAAAAGGATCCAGGACCAGCTCCGCCCACCGAACGTTTGCCCCAATCCGGCGAGAAAGTCAGCTACATAAAATAAACCATATATTAGAAGGGTTTATAGAGCATCTTTATAGGCTATATACTCACTTGACACTGGACGCAGGCCAGGAGCAGGAAAAGCACGGCTGCAATGAGGACTTCGCCCTTGGGATTCATTTTGAGTTCTATGCTGCTTTAGACCGAGTTCAGCCTGCTTTTATACTGGCATTCTGGACCCAAAAGAAGCCAGCTGCCAGTTAATTAGCCCAACACTTGCAAGGATTCCAGCTATAATTGGTTCCTCTGCCTTCTTCTTTTTCCATTTCTATCCTATCGTCATTGAAACATTCTTCTATGTGGAAGCGTTTGTGATTCTCCATGTGTTTATTAGAATTGCGCATATGTTTAATATTAAATATAATTATATATTTATTTATATACCATTAAATAAGTTCGTTAAATTAAGCAGTGTGTGTATAAGAGTTAAACGAGATTGCGGCTTAAGCAACTGGTTGCAATACAATTTGGCGAACAATAAACCATATAGAAATCCGGCTGGGGGACATGTACAAAAATATTATGTTAAGTGAGTTTTTGTGCGCCTGGCAGCCTGGCGGATGTATAGTACAAAAATGTAGTGCGCGTGTGTGGGAAATACAGAATTTGATGTTTTAGCTTTCTACGCGCGAGAACGAGGCACTCAATTTGTTACAACAAAATCGGATTGTAAGCAGTTTACATATATGTATACGTATATATATTAGTAGTAAATAACAATACAAATTACAATAACACATTATTACGTTTTGGCTTAATCGAAACAAACGTTCTGGGTTTTAGTTATTGCATTATAAAAACAAATGGCCTGCGTTTAGCCACGATTGGTAATAATTATATAGAAAACATTCGTCCTTAATTGTTGTCGTTGATCAACAAATAATATTACAAAAATATATGTAGAAATATATATATATGTTATTCGTGTGAATCTGTTGTATATATCTAACTATGTTTCGTGTTTCATGTTTCTGTTGCTGTTTGCATTAGTTATTAGTTCTCAGTTGTAAGTTTCTTCGTAGCTATTTGAAGGTGGCGAAGCATTTATTCGATTCGTTCGTTGAATGCGACATGGGCACCTGGGCAGGCAGGTAAGAAATGCACTTCGTTTGGGCTCGTTGATTACTGGTTTCGGTTTCGGTTGCGGGTTACTGGTTTATCGTCTTCTCGGAACGGAATTCAAAGCTCAGTCGACGCGTGTTTTTCAATTTCAAAAAATTTGGTGTTATACTCGTTAAATGTTTTTGGCTCCTGCTTCCGCTGCGGCATTCAGGAGATTCTCTACGCCGCCCCCGCCACCTCTTACATCAGGCAGCACTTCCTCTTGCCCTTCTTCTTGTAACTCTGCTCGATGAAGGGGCGCTCGGCGATCTGGAATTTCCGCACGATCCTCACCAGCTCGTGGAAGGCCTGATCGACGTTCACGCGCAGCTTGGCACTGCACTCGATGTACGGGATCATCAGGCTGCGGCTGGTGTTCTGCGCCTCCTCCAAGGAAACCTGCTGCTGGTGCTTCAAATCGCACTTGTTGCCCACCATCAGCATGGGGAACTCGTCGCGATCCTTGACGCGCAGTATTTGGCGCTGGAACTTGGGGATCTCATCGAAGCTGGAATGATCGTTGAGGGCGAAGACGAGCAGGAAGCCCTCGCCGGAGCGCATGTACTGCTCCCGCATGGCACTGAACTCCTCCTGGCCAGCCGTGTCCAAAACTGGGTGGTAAATTGGAGATTAATAGGGATAAGGATGGAATAGGACTATACTTACTGTCCAATTTGGCTGGCACATCGTCGATGTTGCACTGCTTCGTGTACGAGTCTTCGATGGTGGGATCGTAGTCCGTGACGAAGTAGCTCTGCAAAAGATTAGGAATGGTATATTATTATGATAAGATGACTATATAAACACATTTCATAGCACAGGACTGGGTTTATCATTCTGTTTCTGTTTCTGATTTGTTTACACACGTCACTTTTATCATCATCCACTATGCTCTATATATCTTCGGGAAAAGCTACAGCATATATGTATGCATGTAGTTTGTAGACGAAAGATGTGCAGATGACGCAAATGACTAAAAATAAATGGAGGCGGGCGGGCATTGTGGTCGTGACCATGGCACACACTATGGATATGGATCGTTTCGGCACACCCAGAAAGCTGGTGGCTACTTTTTGGCTACCACAGCTCCCTGGGTTGTTTTTGGCTTAAGCTCTGACCACTTGGATTCCGGATCCCCGAAATGGAGATACACACGGGGGTGTGGCCCACGGCGATGATGGTGATGATCTCTGCCCGAAACTATGCACACACGCATGTCCGAATCCAAACACAGACGCACATATCGCAAGTCGCTTGTTGCTTGTTTGTTGCTCTGGCCAAAACAAGGGCCGCCCCGCCCCTCCTCCTCCGACTTCCCCTCTCTCACTGACTCCCACAGCCCCTGTGTGAAAGCGACGTCACCTGCGGGTGTCTGGGGTGCTCGGGGGCTCTCCTGGCGCCTCACCTGGATGAACTGTATCGTGATCGCCGACTTTCCCACGCCGCCGCCGCCGACGACCACCAGTTTGTACGTTTGCATCTGCATTTTCCCGTTTATTTCGACCAGTTGGCCAGCGAGATTTTTTTATTTTCCGCGACAACTAGTACAACAGTGTTGCCAGATGAACATTTGGCTTTCCCCCTAAAAAATCTCAAAAATTCGATTTTGCGGTCTAGAAAATCAGTTGGCAACTCCGCACCGCCTTAGAAAAGTGGTTGGCAACTTTGGCTTGTTGAAAAACGAAGTCAATTTCCAAACCATGTTCAAGTACCGACTATTTGAACCATAAAAAAAACCAGTTTTCCCCCTAAATTCAAAAAATCAGTTGATTTCGAACATGTACAATAAAATAAGAAATATCTCAATATGACGTGTAGAAATGTTAGGATTGGAAAAATCTGTGAACTCGGAAGGAAAGACGTATGCAGTTTTATTTTAAACATTTGGGTAATAAAATGACTGAAAAAAACCCCTAACCTTTCCCCCTAAAAATTTCCCGCCCCTAAAATTCCCCCTAGCACGTCAAAAACCCCTAAATCTAGGGGGAAACCCCGTCGCGACGTAAGGGCCAACGTAATCAAAACGTATCGGCAGAGAGCGACAACCCTGTACTCTGTTAACTTAACAGCGGTGGAAAAATACCGTCTTATTGGAAAATGGTATATTTGACCTAGCAGCGACTGGTATTAGTCATACAAAAAAAATACAGAAAAAAAATACAGAAAATTGGCCAAGGAGTAGATAAAATTCTTTAAGCCAAGCAAAGGCAGCAAAAAACACAACAAGAGCCCTAAAAACAGATAGATAAACCCAAATCCTAGTGTGTTCATTAACCGCGACCAATAAAACGCAGTGAAAATGGCCTTGAAAGTGCTGGTGGGCCAGAAGCTGATGAACGAGGTGGTGAAGTACAAGCCTCCAGCCCCCAAAAAGCAGGGCGTTACGTCGGCGGCCGCCGCGGGGGCGGGTGGCATGGAATGGCGGGTGCTGGTCGTGGACAAGCTGGGTATGCGCATGGTCTCGGCCTGCACCAAGATGCACGAGATCAGCGCCGAGGGCATCACCCTGGTGGAGGATATCAACAAGAAGCGCGAGCCGCTGCCCACAATGGATGCGATCTACCTGATTACCCCGTCGGATGAGTCAGTGCGTGGGTTGATTCGAGACTTCGAGAACCCCGCGCGGCCCATGTATCGCTATGCGCACGTCTTCTTCACGGAGGTCTGCCCCGAGGAGCTGTTCAACGATCTGTGCAAGTCCTGTGCCGCCGGGAAGATCAAGACCCTGAAGGAGATCAACATTGCATTTTTGCCCTACGAATGCCAGGTTTTCTCGCTGGACTCGCCGGACACCTTCCAGTGCCTGTACTCCCCGGCCTTCGCCTCCATCAGGAGCAAGCACATCGAGCGGATTGCCGAGCAGATTGCCACCTTGTGCGCCACCCTGGGGGAATACCCCAATGTGCGCTACCGCAGCGACTGGGACAGGAACATCGATCTGGCCGCCTCGGTGCAGCAGAAGCTGGACGCCTACAAGGCCGACGATGCCACCATGGGCGAAGGACCCGAGAAGGCCCGCTCCCAGCTGCTGATCCTGGATCGCGGCTTCGACTGTGTGTCGCCACTGCTGCACGAGTTGACCCTGCAGGCCATGGCCTACGATTTGTTGCCCATCGTCAACGATGTCTATCGCTATACCCCGGGGCCCAATCAGCCGGATAAGGAGGTGCTGCTCGACGAGAACGACGACTTGTGGGTGGAGCTGCGTCACGAGCATATTGCCGTGGTCTCCACCCAGGTGACTCAGAACCTCAAGAAGTTCACCGACTCGAAGCGCATGGGCTCGGCCGACAAGTCGTCGATGAGGGATCTCTCGCAGATGATCAAGAAGATGCCGCAGTATCAAAAGGAGCTGTCCAAGTACTCGACCCACTTGCATTTGGCCGAGGACTGCATGAAGTCGTATCAGAACTATGTGGATAAACTGTGTCGCGTGGAGCAGGACCTGGCCATGGGCACGGACGCCGAGGGCGAGAAGATCAAGGATCATATGCGCAACATTGTGCCCATTTTGCTGGATGCCAATGTCTCGAACTACGACAAGGTTCGCATTATTGCCCTCTATGTGATGATTAAGAATGGCATTTCGGAGGAGAACCTGACCAAGCTGTTCACGCATGCCCAGCTGTCGCCGAAGGATCAGGATATGGTGCGTAATCTTAGTTGCTTGGGCATCAATGTCATTGCAGATTCGCGCAAGAAGGTGTACTCGGTGCCGCGCAAGGAGCGAACCACCGAGAGCACCTACCAGATGTCCCGCTGGACCCCGGTGATCAAGGACATCATGGAGGATTGCATAGAGGACAAACTGGATCTGCGCCACTTCCCCTTCTTGGAGGGCAGGGCCCAGAATACCAACTATCATGCCCCGACCAGTGCCCGCTATGGTCACTGGCACAAGGACAAGGGGCAGGCGCAGGTGAAGAATGTGCCCAGGCTCATCGTCTTCATTGTGGGCGGCGTCAGCATGTCCGAGATGCGGTGCGCCTACGAGGTGACCAATGCCGTTCGCAATTGGGAGGTCCTCGTCGGCTCTTCGCACGTCCTCTCGCCCGAGATCTTCCTCAGCGACTTGGGCAGTCTCTCCAAGGAGGACTAAATTACTTATTGGATCATTATCTTGTTAACGATTTTGTCACATTTATCGTGTTTAAAAATAGTTTGTTATTCCTTACCAGAAGGTTCAAAATGATTCCTTAAGAAATTATTATACTAATTACATATTGCAATATATAAACATAAAAAAATACAATACATAAATTATATACGCATTACATAATATATATTAAAATTATATAGTATTTTATTCCTAGCCGAATATAAATAAATATTAACGTCAATAATACGAGTAGTATTATTTCAATTAAGCCCCTATACTGGCTCTTATACTGTAGTATGAAAAATATTTAGCGAACGGGACACGGATTTCACAGCACCATAAAATATTCACCTCGGATTAACAAATAAAATTAAATGTGTTTCCGAAATTAGTCAAATTGAAAGAAATTGTGGATGAGCCTGTGTAATAAATGCATATTCGGCAAAATGACATCAAAAAATATTTAAATGTTAACATTATAGATAAAATATTGAACCAAATATTCCAAAACCTATGATATTTTGAAATTGGTTCAATGATTGTATGTACTTGATATAATTCGAACTATATTAAAATGCAAGTTCAAATTTTTCGCACCCGATGCATCTAAATGTATTGTAATTTCTTCAATACCCAATAAAGCTTACAAAAAAATTAAACAAATTGTTTATAAATTATATTTTAATTTTTTCTAATAAACCAGAAACTTTTTAGGAACAGTATAGACTAAAAAAAATATTTTAAAATATATATTAAATTTTTGAAAAATACCAATTTGCCAAAAAAAATTGTTTCTAAATCATATTTTTTCTTGCATATTATTGAAAAACAAAGTAGAAATTTCTAAAAAATCAGTTTTTAAAAAAATTCAATAAAATCTAAAAAATCGATAGAAAGTTTGCAAATATACCAAACAAAAATACCAAAGATTCGTATTTTGGCGCCCAAGCAACGGTCATACTGCAGCCCCACGCCAAACAATTGTTTGCTTTGCCTTGCTAAATTTATAAAATTGCTCACACAAAATGCCGGAAGAGATTACTGCGGACGATAAGAAGAGTCACTTGCCTTGGATCGAGAAGTACCGACCGGCGAAGTTCAAGGAGATTGTGGGCAATGAGGACACAGTAGCCAGACTTTCCGTCTTTGCCACCCAGGGAAATGCGCCCAATATCATAATTGCGGTGAGTTTTTACAGATGAAAACTATAGTAAAAGGTTACTTATTCTGATTTATAGGGTCCTCCTGGCGTGGGCAAGACCACCACCATCCAGTGCCTGGCGAGGATCCTCCTGGGAGACAGCTATAAGGAGGCAGTCCTCGAGCTAAACGCCTCCAATGAGCGAGGAATCGATGTGGTGCGCAACAAGATCAAGATGTTTGCCCAGCAAAAGGTGACACTGCCACGGGGCAGGCACAAGATTGTGATCCTCGACGAGGCGGACAGCATGACGGAGGGCGCCCAGCAGGCCCTGCGCCGCACCATGGAGATCTACAGCAGCACCACGCGATTCGCCTTGGCCTGCAACACCAGCGAGAAGATCATCGAACCCATTCAATCGCGTTGCGCCATGCTTCGATTCACCAAACTGTCGGATTCGCAGGTTCTGGCCAAGCTCCTCGAAGTGGCCAAGTGGGAGAAGCTGAACTACACGGAGGACGGGCTGGAGGCCATCGTTTTCACCGCCCAAGGCGATATGCGGCAGGGCCTGAACAACCTGCAGTCCACCGCCCAGGGATTCGGTGATATTAATGCGGAGAACGTCTTCAAGGTCTGCGATGAGCCGCATCCCAAGCTCCTCGAAGAGATGATCCATCACTGTGCCGCCAATGACATACACAAGGCCTACAAGATCCTGGCCAAGCTGTGGAAGCTGGGTTATTCGCCGGAGGACATCATTGGGAACATATTCCGCGTCTGCAAGCGCATCAACATCGATGAGCACCTGAAGCTGGACTTTATCCGCGAGATAGGGATCACCCACATGAAGATCGTCGACGGAATTAACTCTTTGCTGCAGCTGACCGCCCTGCTGGCCAAACTATGCATAGCCGCCGAGAAGCACTAGCTTTTATGAAAAATTATTTGTTATAGGGTTCCGTTAGTTTATGGTCAATATGCAGAATAAAGTTCGAGAATACATTTTACGGGTAAAAAAATTATTATTTATTTATCTAGCTTGAATAGATTCAAATTAGTTGCCAGATATATTTTATTTAGTAAATTCTTGTAACATTCCTACAAAAGAAAAAATTTGTACCTAATAGTTAACAGACTAGTTACCTAGTTGAAAATACCGCTAATAAATAAAATGAACAGTTTTATTGGTCCGAAAAGATAATTCAATGGAGTATACTGTTATTTTAATATATCAGTAATAATAAACATTCATTTAATTAAAGCAAACAACAATTAAATATTCCTAATTTAATCGTATCTGGTATTTTCTTATGGTATTTTTCACGCAACACATTTATCACCGTTTTTAAAAACATCGTGCTATCGAAAGGGACATCGATGCTTTTGCATCTCTAGTTTGCAGCGCTAAAAAAAAGAGCGAAGTGAATATGGCGAGTCTTGGGGTCCAACACGAAAATATTTCGAATAATCCAGAAGGTACGCATTGAAAATAGCCTTCGAGGAGTGCGAAATCGAAGGACGAAGCCCCCCGCGTGGATGGCGATCCAAAATCGGCCAGGACCTACGCGATTTCGGGGCGTTTTCGAGGGCAAGGTGCTGGTCGACTGCGCAGCAAAACGGCACTCACACCACGGGCCAAAAAGCAAAAACGGAGTGAAAAAAGAGAAAAAACGCCAGAGAGACGAGGAAAAGCCAAAACCAAGTGTCTCCCCCTCAAAACGGGTGGATATTTCGAGTTCCCCCGATTTCGATCCGGAGTTTTGAGTTTATAAATAAGTTCTCCAGTCTGCAGGCGAGAGATTATTTTCCCGTATTTTCCTCTATTCTCTCGCTTCGTCATCGCAGCTGCTGCTGCTGCTTTTGTGTTTGTGTGTGTTTTTGTGTTCCCTCCCTCCTCCGCTCTTTCGCCTTCTTTTTCCACCTTTCCTTTTTGGCAAAAACGGAACGGCAATTGATTTTCCCCGCGATGTAAAACTCCCGGAAAATCCACCGCACTCATCCGACTCAATTTTTCCGTACTTCTTTTTGCAGTGGAAAACACATCGTCCAAGCGAGCCGAAAGTCGCGAGGGCAGCGCCGAGCGAAAAGGTAAGCTTTCCAATGGGGATTATCTCCACGGGGGTTACATAAAGTGGGGGCACCTCTATGTCTTTTACTTTTGCACCATATGAAATCGCTTTTAAAAATCACAAAAAACTCACAATTCGAACCTTTAGCCCACGCATTCGCACCTGCCAAGATCACGGGCTGCAGCGCCGGCGCAACCTTGCATTGGTTCGCCCAGGTGGGCGGGCCGATCTCCGCCAGCGAAGACGACTCTCAAGGTAGTTGGCATTCCAGTACCATAGTCACAGTCACAGCCACGTCCCTTACCGCTCCGCTCCGCCTTAAAAATAAAAACGAATGCTCCAAATGCTTGCCGCATGATCTCACTAACAAATCCGCCTTATCGCGATTTTAACACCCGGACTACCTCTGTCATTTGTCTATTACAAGTCTGGAACTCACTGAGAACCACTGTTTTGCTCATAGGAAAATCTTCTTATCTATTCTTCTTCTCTAAAGTGACACGATTCATATCCACAGTGATTTGTTTGATTTCTTTACACTACTACAAACTAATTTATAGAAAAAGTTAATAAATTTTCATCTCAAAAATGTAAAAATACAGTATAAATTTGGGTTAAGGCTTCAATATGAACCTGAGTTTACTTATAAAAACTAGAATTCCTATTAAAAAAAATATTCTAACTCATATAATATTATTTTTAAAACAGAATGAATAACTATGACAAATGAATACATGACAAATACTATTTCAAATAGAGGGTTCTTAAAACTAGAGATATGAGATCCATCAGTTTCTAACAGCTTATAGAATTCATATAAAACCAAGTCACGCCTTATTTGCATTTAGTTATAGTTCTTGTTTCTTTAAACAAAATCAAAGCTTAGATAAAAATGGCTATGCATTAATTAGTAAACATTTCTTTTTCTCTTTGCCATTTGCTATTCCTAACAGACTATGCAAAATCTTTAAGTCAGAAAATTAAACCGAACCCAAATTCTTATAAGATTTATAGGAAAATTATTTATTCTACATTTTTCATTCCCTCAAATAAGAAAGAAAATGCAGAAGCAAGTACAAGAAGTAAATACAAAATTGATTTTCTCAAGCGAAAAATCAATTGGAAAAATTCTTGGCCTTCCAAAATGCATTCGGGGGTTAAAATCCACAAAAATTTGCCTGCGACCTTGGCCGATGATAATATTTAATTTGCCTGGATTTTATTTTTTGCACCTGTAACGAGCGACAAGATTGACTTGCCAGTTGTTCCTTTGTCGTCTCACTTACGTCATGGAATTCCAAAAATATCTTAACCGATAAGGCGATAAGAACCGGTTCCCAGTTCGATTATGCAGACTTTGGCAGCCCAAGCCGCCGCATGTTAACAATATTATTATTATTATTGTTTATTTCTCGCATTTTTCCGCCTCAATGTCATTTCAATAGAACACAAAATGTGCGCTTGCATTAGCTATTTGCTTTTTCTATCGCCCATTTTGCACATAGGCAAATTTTCTAGCGGGGGCGACGGCGGTATTATTGTCTGTGTATTTGTGCTGCTAGTTTGTCAATTGACCCACAAAAAAAGCGAGTGTACATCGTCGATGACGTCAGCGTGCTCGGGGCTCATGTAAATAACTCTCGCCGGCAAAAGTCGAAAAATGTCTGGTACCCCATATACATTATATTAAGCAGAAATTTATTGATTTTTTGATTCGGCCACAGGTAGCAAATTTCCCTCTTTTATTTGCCTGCGAACCGTAACTTGTTTATCCAAAAATTCGATTTATTCCCTTATATGTGCGAAATCTCAACTAATTTGTTACGCTTTTTAGCGTCCAAAGATCGCGAGGAGAAACTGAAATATGCCCGCGATCGACAGAATGAGGAGCGGCACCGGAAGATCGAGGAGCTGCGCGCCCAGGCGGAGGCCGCCCAGCGGTATCGCGAACAAAAGGAGGAGGAGCGCCGGCGACGCATCGAGGAGATCCGCACCCGGGACACAGAGAAGCGCCACCAGGTGGAGGAGCGCAAAAAGGCCATTTACGAGGCCGAAAAGGAACGTCGCGAGTACATTCTCAAAAAGAATCAGGTGCGTAGTTAAACCATATACCTTTAAAATGCAAGCCCCGTATAATAATCCATATAATATCCCTTCACAGGAACGCGAATCCCGGATAGAAGTCAAAAAGCGGGACAGAAACTCCATCGGCTTCGCTTTTGGCTCCTCGACTCCCCGCCTGCTGGATGTGCCCGCGGATTATGGCCTGGTATCGCCCAGTGCCTTTTGGGGTCAGCGGAGGTGAGATCCGAATGAAAGTTATCTCAGCAGCACACGAAGCACAAAAAGCTTTTGGCCATTCATGGCTATCTGGAACTAGTATTTTGGCCGATTTTATCTGGCGCTTTGTGTTTCACATGACTAATTATCGCCGGTCTTTTGATTGACATGCTAAATTAGGGCCTAGAGTTTTCATTATTTAATTTTTAGATCCTGATAACTTAACATTTTTAATGACAAAATTGTTTACCAAATTAATGCCATTGCTTTGTAATTTAAATTTAATAGATGTCGCAAAATTAGTACAAAGCAATGAAGTTTGAGATTATGTATAATATTGATCGATTGGGTATTCATTCTTATCTACTTTTCGCTTTTTAATAATTGGAAATTAACACTAAAAACATTTTATTGAAAGTAATATTGGTTTTCTTATCAAATACCTACGATAATAACCTTTCACCATGATTAAGCAGTATTTTTAATGTATGAAATCGGAACCTTTTAATTTGGATTTATATTTGATAAATCTATTTTTTGATTGCCTACTAATATTACTCCCTTTCCCTCCAGATCCACATCTATATCGAACGTAGCGGGCGCCTCACTCACACGTCGAAGTTCAGAGCGTGAACTTGCCGACAGTGGTGCTAAGAAGCGTGCCTCCTCATCGACGGACCGACAAGATGGTGAGTCCCGATGCCACCGGCGGCACTTCAGTCACCCCCGAAAAACCGAAACAGAAATACACACACACTCTTGAACACTCCACTCGCTGAGACACCAGACACACATAATGAGATTAAATTTTACTTTGCAGTTATATCGTTATCGTTACCCTAGACACACTCGTAACTCTTGTAATTGACAAGTCCCAGTTATTGTTTACAGATTTTGTATAACCCCCTAATACCATGTGTTATCTCCCACTGTGCCCAGTGGTGTACATGTGAATTACTTTTATTATATATATAGAAGATATGTACAAACCCCTAGCACCCACAGACTTCTCACACGGCACGATCACATTTGTTTCCTATTTCTTGTTTTTTTTTTCCTTTTAAATTTATTTTCCAATATGATTTGCACCCAAAAGCAAATACAGCATTCACACCTCTGTAACGTTCACTTCTCTCTCTCTGAAAAAAATCGAAACAAATCGAAAAAACCACCGACTTCACATACAGATCACCGACGCAAGTCTTCCTCCATGTACGAGGTGTTCAATTGGGGCTATTCCAATGACGAGCCGCCCAAGCGGTTCTCGCTCTCCATCGCCGGCAGCGAGATAAATATCGATGGGCCGGCCAATCCCAATCCGCCGCCCACTTCCAAACAAACAGCCAACGCGCACAGACCTACAAATCTCACAACAACCACAGCAACAACAAGCACTACAACTGCAGGCCACAACAACAACTTTAACAACCATAACTCGTATCGTAAGGGTGAGGGTTCTTCTACTCTTCTCAGCTCCTCCTTCTCGTTCTTAACCCCCCGTTCTTGTTCTGACCCCGATTTTTGTTTTGCCGTAACCCCCTAAAACCAACCCTAACTCCGTAATCGTATTCGTAACGCCCGTTGTAAGCTCTTAACTCGTTGTCTCTACCCCTTAACCCAAAATCAAATGGCATGTCTTGCGCCCCCTCAGTTTTGCATGATGTTCTTTACGCCCTCCAGATTGTACAGACTCTAAGAAGAGCTCTCTAAAGCAGCAAAGGTCGTCTATAAAGAATTTAACGTAGACCCCCAACAGCATGGTTATTTTGTACTGAAGGTTTTTACACTGAAAGAGAAACTATTAATATTAAAAGTATATATTTTTTTAAAGTCAATATTAAAGAAAATAAATAAAATTATTTTATATTGAATAATATTATTATAATTTTAATAATTAATATAAAAATGAATTATAAATTTTGTTTATAAATATGGCAAATAAGTGAGCTTAGATTTTTTATAACCTCGTGAAAAATTCCAGTGTAAAAACTTTTAAATTTTTAGCTATTTTCGCTTTTGGTTTCTATCGTTCCTAGTATTTAAGATTTTTTTTAATATAATTTTGAGGCCGAAATCGCTAGTGAATCATTTCGGCAGTTGCATCTAAAAATCCATTATCAAAATCCAAAAACCATGTACAAAACAAACCAACCAACAACCCAAAACCAAATATTGCAGAAGATAGCGTTGACTCATCGCCCATGGTGTTCCGAAGCGTTTACCGCAGGAAAACGGACCTCATGCCGACAATACCCAGCCCCCGAGACGGGCATTATGGTTCGCGAGGCTCCCTGAGCACCACGCCGGCCAGAACCCCAGGTAAGACCCATCCAGCCGATCCCTCTATCCCAACAACAAGCATCCACCACACACTTCTCCAATAGCAATCATATCCAGCGATCAGCTTCATCGTCCAGCTACGCATTATCATCATCTCAGCTCTTCTCATTCGACATCCTTCCATCCAATTAGTTGTGTTTTCTTTTGGTTTAGCCCATTCCGGACCAAGAGTTGCCCTTACTTCAGCCCCTGACTTTATTTCTGTCGATTCCCCGGGTTCTTTGCTGCTTGGGCAGAGAGAAAGTGAGAAAAAGAAAAGGAACACACTCTCTTCTCGAGGCATCTGAAACACACACCTCAAAACACCAAAACTTTATTACACGCACCCAATACACACTGTAAAAAAATACACCAGACACTGGAACACACATATTCTTCTTGAACACAACTCACTTGTAAACACCATTTTGTAGCCAAAGTTTTCCACATCTTGTTGTGACGTCTTCTAGTAACTGCAGTTGCGTTTGAAATAGTATTGCTAGTGGTTTTTTGAATTTAAAAAATATATATATTAAAATATACTATAAATATACTATACTAAATATAATATACTATTTAAAAAAACATTTAAAATAAACCATTTTGATTAATCTGAGATTTTTATTTATTAAAAGGTTTCTTTTTGACTAAATCCTCAAACAAAATTTTTTTTACACAAAATTTGTTTGTTAGTTTTTGTAAATATTTTTTTCGAAATACTTAAAATAGTTGAATAAAAAAAATTTCATAGGACATAGAAAAACTCTAATTGATAATAATACAATGCAAATCCTAAAAATAAAATGGGAAGGTAATAATTATAATTATTATTATATTATTATTATTTCAAGATAGGCCTAGGTTTTTTACATTTTTCCTATCCCACTAGTATTATTTTGAACGCAACTGTGAGTAGATAAGCGTAGCTCCCTAAGGATTCGCAGCCAGAGCGGCAGGCTCGAAAAGTTACACGAAACCAATTACAACCCATTTCAACTGAACTGCAGGACGCGCCTACTCGATGAACCGCTTGGACCAGCTGGCGCAGCCGATACGCCGCAACGGGGAGCACATGCGGGCCATTCTGGAGCGCGAGAGGCGCGAACGGGAGCTGGAGATGCTGGACGAGACAGCCTCGCTGGGCGGAGGAGGGGGGCGACGCGGCGGTGCAGCGGCGGCTAGTGCTCGAGCCCGGCGGGCAGGAAGTGCCGGTAGCGGAAGCTCCAGTGCCGCCGGCATCATGTCCCGCAGCATGACCCACCTGGCCGGAGGAGGAGGAGGTGGCCAGCGGGAACGCGGAAAGTACTCGCTGGGCGGCGGCATCTCGACCAGCTTCCGACCGCTGGCCAGCGGAGCCGGAGGGCAGCGCGAGTCCACCAGTAAGAGCATGACACAGATTAGCAGTTGGTCGGTTTATGGCAGCACTATGGCACCACCACCACCACCCAACCAACAACACCTGCACCACCTGCGCCAGTCCACACTTGGCCTGCAAACTGCGGCAACTAAGAAATACCTCCAGTCATCATTTGCCTCAGCCTCATCCCTCAACTCTGCATCCTTCCGCGCGAACTGGGCGACTGGGCGTGG
Source organism: Drosophila prostipennis (assembly GCA_037075205.1). Taxonomy (NCBI): domain Eukaryota; kingdom Metazoa; phylum Arthropoda; class Insecta; order Diptera; family Drosophilidae; genus Drosophila; species Drosophila prostipennis. Next base: position 52,030 of record JBAMCJ010001224.1, on the reverse strand, counting down.
CAAGCAGCAGCAATATGCGATCTCTACTACTAACCCCTACCACCACCACCGTTTTCTCGATCTCGATCCCAACTCATTGTTGCTCATGAACTCTGCTAGTTTGTTAGTGAATGCAGGTGTGTGCGATTAAACAAAAACAAAACAAATCGAAATCGAAATCAAACATCTCGAAAACAACCACCAATCCAAAAAAACACACTAGCACTACCACACACCACACACTAAATCTAAAATCTAAATCGGATAGCGTTGTAGCCATCTACCCATTTTCTCGAGTACTTAACCGATAGCCACCACTTCGAACCGCGCACCACAATTGGCTAACTTGAACTTTCACCACACTCCGCAAAAAACAACCACACCCAACAACAAGAAACTCACAACCGTACACTCGCATAGGCTTTGGTTCCCCAGTAGATCAATCTCTGTATAGAGGACATACGAAGAACGACCGATCGAGGTTGTCCTTAGTTCATTTGAGCAGCAATTTGTGATCCAATTTTCACCTCATTCGGTGCCAGTTATTAATTATAAATTGATAAGTTCCATCCGCAAGTCCGTTTTTATCCAAGATTCCTATAAAAAAATAATTCATCTTAAAAGTATTTACGAGTATTACAAAATAGTTTGTTCCGTTTAAATTACTTAATTCCTAATTTAAGTTCCATTTTATCGGACATAAAATAATACCTTAAACATATATAGTTTCTATATCAAAAAGCACACCGTAGTTGTCGGAATTCCTCATTCATTTTGAGATTCTCATCATCACATTATCATAATAGATCCTTATTGGGGTTTTCGTGGTCCATATTGTTTGCTGCTGTCGCCATCTGTCGGTCGTTTCGTTCGTATGTATCCATAGTTACACTTATTTAAATCGGTTTTTATCACATGGTGAAGCGAAGCATACATTTATCCCTATTATTATTGGTATTTTCATATTTATTTTAATTTATTTCATATTTTAGCCATAACATAACATTAAAAACACGTATAAACTTAAGTATTTATGGACTCGGTCTTAAAGATTGGGTTTTTTTATCTCACCCTGGTAATAGGTATATGTTATTTGGCCCTTGGTTTTATTTTGTGTCTCCTCATTATGTTCGCTCGCTATGTGTAAGAATTGGAATCTTTCCTGTCTGTTGGTACTTTGGTTAACCTGTGTCCCTCTTTTGATTTTGTGTTCCTCCTCTTGTGTCCTTCCCCCTGCAATAATGGTAAACTCTGGTGACGGTCACTATAACTCACATACGCTTTATTTGGTGCTCCACATAAGCTCATCCATATTGACACCCCCTTTGACACCCTAAATAGCAACTCATCCCGTAATTTCTCTAATCGAATTTGACTTCTTTAGGCTCGCGATCCGGAAATGCCACACCCGGCGGACACTTCAATAGCTCAAGGCCCGGCAGCGCCATGTCCACATCGACAAACATGTCCACATCCGGGATGGTGCCCAGGCGACCGGCAACGGCACCTCGGAAACCCCGTCCAGCCAGCATCGCCGGAACGGGCATGTCCCTCGAGGGTAAGAGCACTTAGGATCAATCCTTAAAAGCAGAAATTATATATTTGGAATCCCCCACAGAGATCAACAAACTAAAGAGGGATCAAAAGCCGCCCGTGAAGACGACAGCCGCCTCGCCATCCGCACAAACGACACCCAAACGAACTGCAAACCTGATGTCCACCTCCCTGATCGTGACCTCCAGCTCATCGCGGCTGAGCAGTGCCGAGAAGAAGACGCCCTCAAAAAGGGTAATATGCCTACCCTCTAGAAAATCCATTAAATATATTATTAAAAGTATGTTGCGAACCCACAGGAACCTCCGGCACCCAAAGCAGCCTCCGCTTCCAAGGCTCTGCCAAGTCGCACGGCCAGTTCGGAGCGCATCAGTCGACTCAGCAAGGAGCCGAAGAGCAAGGATAACTCTGCGATGACCAGGTCCATGATCGTCACCAGCAGCAGTACCACAACCATCACAAAATCGGCTCCTGCCCCGGCAGCAGCACCCGCACCTGTTTCTGCCCCGGCTCCCGAGCAGAATGGCGTAGCCAAGGAGGCTGAGAAGACGCCCGCAGAGGTGCCAGTTCCTGTGGCTGCAGTTCCTACCGAGGAAGCTCCTGTTGCTGCTGCTGCCGCTGTCCCCTCAGTGAGCAAGGCTGAGAAGGAGGCGCTGAACTCGGAGAAAACGGAAGAGCAAGTAGCTCGCCAGGAGGAGGAGCAGCAGCAAACTTTAGTGGTGGAACCTGTGCCCGAGGCCTTGGTTACCTCAGTTAATGTAGAGGAAAAATCCGACGAGGGCACAGAGAAGGAGGTGCCCAAGCCGCAGGAGACCCAGGCTGCGCCCAAGAAACCGTCGCGCAGCAAGGAGAACTCGGAGGTGCGAGAGCTGACCCCGCCGGAGGGCGCAGATCTGATGACCGCATCGATGATGGCCAAGAAGATCACGACCGAGGAGGAGGCCAAGGCCGCTTTGGCCGAGAGACGACGCCTGGCCCGCGAGGAGGCCGAACGACAGGCGGAATTAGAGCGCCAACGACTGGAGGCTGAACGCCTGGCAGAGATTAAGGCGCAGGAGGAGGAGGCCGAGCGGCAGCGCCTCTTTGAGGAGGAGTCCACTCGACTGGCCGAGGAACAGCGCCGCGGCGAGGAGGAGCGCCTGCGCAAGGCAATCGAGGTAAGAGAGAACAAAGGAACAAAGGAATCGAATTTATTACCCACTTTTGCTCACAGGAAGCCCAGCAGCGGGAGGAGGAGGAGAAACGCAAGCGCGAGGATGAGGAGAAACAGCGCGTGGAGCGCGAGGAAGCCGAGAAGAAGGCCAAGGAGGAGGCGGAGAAGCAGCGCGTCGAGGTGGCCGAGCGGCTCAAGCGAGAGGAGAAGGAGCGCGAGGAGCGCCGCAAGCGGGTGGAGGCCATCATGTTGCGCACCCGCAAGGGCGGTGCTGCCACCACACCCTCCAAGGTAGGAATTCTAGTTCCCCTCTATTATCTGCTTACAATAACAACGCGCAACTAATTATTCTCTGATTTCTCAGGAGGCTAACGACAAAGCAGCTCCAGCTGCACCGGCTCCAGAGAACAATGACAGCAGCAACAGCAGCAGCGTCACTGGCAGCAGCAACAACTCGGCCGAGGGCTCACCCAACACTGCAGATTCCACGCCAGCGCCCGTGGCCACGGAAACTGTCCAGCAGGAGCCACCCAACAGCCAGGCGATGTACGAGCAATCGGTGCTAGACAAGGAGAACTCGCTCATCAACAGCTTCTCCACAATGATCATCGATGAGAATGCCAAGAATCTGCAGCAGGTGAGCAACGGCAAGTTGCTGGTGGACTTCGAGGGCACCAACAACACAGTTCCGGCGGTGGCCAATGGCAATGGTCATATCGAGAATGTCAACAACAAGAAGTGAGTGGAAAGGGAAAGCTTCGTTTTGTATTATACTTAATGTACTTATCCATTTCAGTGACATCAATCTGCTGCAGGACGTAGTTGCTCCGGTTGCCAGCCAGCTAATTGACCTGAGCATCGAGTCACAAGATCTACACCTGAACAACAATAACAGCTTGCTGACGAGCACAGCGGCAACCACCACGCTAGTCACTGCTGATAGTCACGAGAATAAAGGTATAAACACTAAATACAAACCCCCTAAGTAGTCCACTAATTATCCCTTACTTATTTATTAATTCTTAGATATATCGCTGCTGTGAATTGGATGAGGAAACCAAACCTGATTGTTTTCTAAACCTAAATCTTGATATAGCTAAATGTGTGTGGAGTTGGAGTATTTATTTATAGGATGAGATCTATATAGGAATGCGAGAGTGTGGAGAGAGTGCGACAAATTATGGTTACTAAAAACAGGAAAACGTAAAAGCTTATAAAAACCTATATATTTAAACGTACACATTATATAGATAGATCTGAATCAGAATCAGAATGACGGGGGTAAGGATGAGACCGATCCGATCCCAGGCGAAGAACGAGGAGAAGGAGTAGCAGCTGCAAGTTAAAATTAGTTAAGAACTAAGACAAAACCCTAAAGGAGATAAAGGAGATCGTCCCACGAGAGTTTGGGGATCGTTTGCGAAGCAATTCAATATCAAAGAAATCTATTTGTGAAGCACTACAACACGACTACAACTAAGCTAAAGAAAATGAACATTTGATGCAATTTTCGATTCGATTCGATGCGATGCGTTTCGATCTAATTTAATTAAAAACTCGCTTCAAAAGTTGAAAGTGCATGCTTACATTGAGTATAACTTGAGCCAGAGAGAAAGAGCTGGAGGAGCGCCAATGCAGCGTATATAATTGAAAATTATATAAAATTAGTAGACAAACCCCTAGTTTAAACAAAACAAGAAAGAAAAAGAAAAACGCGAGATTCTACTACGGGGCACCCAGATCAAATTGTGTGTGTGCCGGGCCCCCGAGCGAGCAATAAACGAAGACGAAGACGCGGTATCCACATACCATTATTAACCAACCAACCAACCACCCGCCCATCCACATTTACAGCGCCTCACTGCTGGGAGGGCATCCGCTCCCTTCTTTAGTTTTTGCCCAACTTTGCACAGTTGTTCTGTAAGTTAAGTTTACTACGTTGAGCCAACGAATCGTGAGGTATTATTTATTAAAAAACAAAAACGAAACAAACGAAAGAAAGAAAAAAATAGAAAAAAGAAAGGAAATTCAATTGAAATTATTTGCTGATACTGTTTGCAGTTAGTCGAGCAGATGATATATAGGTAGCCTGTAAACAATTATATACACTCACTGTAATCACAGATGTCAGTGCTTGATATGCCTAGGTCTAGTGGAAAAAAAGGGGCAGTACCATATGTTGTACTATTTGTAGTAGGAGTCCAAATCTGATTATGCTTATGTCACCTTTTATTATTATAGTAAAGTTCTCTGTATATTATTGCGTCTTTTTTGCGTCTACGTATATATTTTTTGGTAAAACATTTTTTATATATATACACACATTTATATTTGTAATTTGTATTTATCCATGTGCAAAAATAAATTATGATGATTATTTTTTAAAGAGTCGTCGTCGTCGTCCCCCTCGAAGCATGCGCAACAGATTGTAAAAAATGAATCGATTTATATATAAAACCATACCATCCCCCATAGTCTACGAAAACCACATAACACACACACCCACTTGTATCTGAGCGAAAGGGCCTTAACAAAGTTAGTAGGATGCATGATCGATGCTCCAAGATCGATTGTAGAACGATTGTAGGCAGAATCGAAGAGAGAGAATACATTTTCGAGCGTTTCGCATGCGGAAAGCAACCGTTAATAGATTAATATATTATAATGGCAATATGTGTATGCAACTAATAAGCCCTAACTTCTAGTTAATTACTGCTTTCCTATGTTATAAACCTAATGGCGATATAATCAAAACAAAACAAAAAAGACAAGCCCACATAAATCAAATGTGTATGCTACCAAACATAACAAACCTTTGAAGATCAAGCTGAATTATGTATTTTTAATATTAAATATCACACACAACCACACAAAAGAACGAACACGACAAACAGAACAACAAATTATACAAGCAATTCCCCCCTATTTATTTAGAACCACACTGAAACACACTAAAGAAATTCGCTTCTTATCGTAAAACCACAATTGCATAATTTATACGATTAAACAAAATATATATTTATGTGAATAAACTGTAACTAATTCTCAAGGCAAAAAGTACCAATAGCGATTTCCTAACTTGTTGGCTTCCAGAAACTCCCCTTAAAATGTCATGGTCATCTTAATGGAATGCTGCTGCAATACCCACTCGATAAGGCGGAACATGGGAAGTAACGAACGGAATTTTACTCCAGCGGATCTTTATCTTATCGCTTAGTTTGTACACTTTAGAAAATATAACCTGAAATGGGGTTAACTTGCTCTCATTTCTGGCATACCAAATGATTTTAGAAGAAATACAATTGGTCTTTCAAAATATTGATCAAGACTCTTGGAAAACAACAGAAGGGATGGATTCAAAACACTCATTGAAACTGATAAACAATTTTTTACAGAAATGCTGGTTAGTCAAATCCAAATTAAGTTTTTTTGAATATTTGTTAGCTCGATTTTTTGTGCTTTCTTAACAAAAAAAATATTAATTATGAGAAGAGTCCCCATTTCAATCGTCGGAGGATATCAACATTTAAATTTGAAGTTTTTTTTTTCCATTTTCAGCATATTTTTTTGGCAAATTTACTCTCAAGTCCCTCGATTCTTGGTATTCTTAATAGATGTAGTCTAAATAAATACATAAACGATTCGGTAATGAAAACGTACAAATTTTTTGGTAAAAATACCCGAGTTATAAACAAATTCGGCGAAGAAATATAATTATTAAAAAAAATACTCCACGGAAAGTCCAAATGTTATTTCTTTTTACTTTTATTGATAAAGTACAAAATTATAACATGTTCAAATTTTTTGTCGGCTGATTTGATCGTCACTATTGGGGTCTCTCACCCCAGTTTGCGTCGTGGGATGTCACAATTTTTTTTCAGTGTTCGATAGTTTTGCCGATTCACATTTTAAAAGCAACTGCCGTTAAAAAAGCGGTATGACATCATCAACAAATCAGCTGGCGCTGATAAGCGCAGCTTTGAGCTTTCGTACCTAGTTTAGGTACCGAAAGCTTCTAGAGGTTTCTTAGGTCTCCCAAAATCCCAAGCCTTTCAAAACTCACTCAGCTCTCGTTGCGAACGGAACCTCCAATAAACTTGGCTCCAACTTTAACCCTTGCGTTTCCCTCCGTTTAATTCCGCGGCAAAACATTCCAGTGGACAGTGGTGCACTTCAGGCCCAAGACTTAAAAACCAACCTACATTTTAGCTCCCTGCAAACCCGTTTATCCACCAATAACCAATGGCTTCCAACCGTGCAGCAAAGTCTGGTTTCGCCGCCGAGGCCCAGCGCAAAGTAAGTACAAACAAAAATCCAAGACCCCCTCCCAAATGTTATAAGCCCCCAAACAAAACAACACAATAAACAAATTGCCCAAAAAAAAATCCACTTTTGCATAGGTGTGCGAGTGAGTTTGTTACTTTGGAGGCTGCATTGACTTTATTTGGCGCTACGACGCCAAGTTTTTGTTTTTATCTGCTCGCGCCAAATGCCAAAAAATTAGCTAAAAATGGTCTTGAATTTGCCAGTCTAACAAGGAATGACCTCATTTCGTTGATAAGTCGAACAAGTATGTATATGTTAGGTACGTTTTAGTATGTGTGATGCATGCGTAATAAGAAAGCTTGAAGATGATTTAGGTGATTTTGAGGCATTGTCAGTGCAGGTGATTCAGTCTCAAGTTCGAACTATTAGGTGATTAGGTGTCGAGAAAATATGCGAGCTATAGAAATTTCGAGTTTCGGTGAATAATATCATATTTATGACTTTCTGAACAATGAAAGTTTTTTTTTTTGCATTTATTAGCATCATAATTTACGATATTCATTCTAAATTAGAGGGAAAATTTACATTTATGGTTGTCAGTAATAAGTCGTATTGAACAATAAATCTTAAATCTTATATATACATTTTTTCAACCCTACAAAACAATTTTTTTTGCTTGCTTTATTTTAGATAAAATAATTTGCATTTTTCGAATGAGCATTTATTAAACTACAAATGGAACTTCCACTGTATTTTGGAAGATAGACAGTGTTTTCGGATGATCTCAACTGCAATGCAGTATTCTAACAAGGGGAACCCTTGTAAATTGACAACATTAGTTCCGTCCATTAGCAGCACTTTGCATTAAATGCACTCATACAAATGCATCGGGTTTGGTTTTTTGTTTGTTTTTGTGGGGGGCTACTTGTAGTACCACTCGTACCCTTCGACAATTTAGCCCTCGTCAAGTCGGGGTTACGCAATTCAAGCCGCCCCTGGACAAGCCAGAGTGAAATTGTATATGTCGCCCGGCAAAGGGGATTAAGTGCAGTTCGCAGTCGAAACAGAATCAACAGCAAAACAACTATACAGTTACAACATTGCCCCAAACAAAAAACGAAATAAAAATGGATGAAAAATGGGGTAGCCATAGCCGAAGTTTGATATACCCTTGAAGGTTTTTTTTTCCATACACCATGCTGAAATATTTATGTTTTTGTTTTCCCTTTGGCTCGCTTATCTGAAAGTTTGCTACCCGGATTTCATTTTCTTGAGTCAGCCATTTACTAAAAGACCTTGTTTATCGGTATTATCTACACTAGCACATTTTTAAAGCACAGTTGTGGTTAACATTTTAGTATTTCTTATCTGAAAGCTAAATTAAATATGTTTGAACGTGTTTTTTAAATTAATTGATATGATCATCAGATATTATTCTTAATTATTTGTTTGTTTTTTGATTTTATTATTTTTTTTTTTAATTGAAAATTTCTTAAAACGTCATGTATATTTATTGTAATTTTTTTTAAATTTTAAGCTACAAGATGTACTTTTATTTTAACCTTAGCTATAGGCTTCTTGGGAACAGGGATAGGAAGAACCTTGGGATAGGGTATAAGTATACCAAGAAGCGAAAGAGAGGCGAGTGCTATTTCTGTTTTCGCGATGCCTGAAAGCGCAGCTGCTGGCGCGACTTCAAACCCGATCAAATGGCTCCGGCTCCCCAGGAGCTGAAGGCGATGATGTCATCCCTCCAGCTGCCTCTCCTCCTTGCTCCTCCCCGCTTCCTCTCCGATCCATCAAACTACAAAGAGTCGTTAGTTCTGAGCACTTTTTCAAATGAATGCGCGTTGCCGGTCTCTCAGAGAATCGAATCGCTCACTTTGTCTACTTTCGGGTCTTCTTTAAGTTTACGGGTGACAGAAGGAAGAAGCGATAGCAGCACCTTTTCCATACACATAGGCACTTAAAAATGAGTATGTGGCGTGAGCAAACAGCAAAACGAAAGTGAGGTAAAAACGTAAGAAAACAACATTTTTGTTTGCCCCCCTGTGTGTGTGCTTTTTCCGACTTTTAAGGCAGTCGAAACGACAAATGGTTATGGATCTCAAATTTCGGCCAAGGGATCCGTTGCCCCTTTTGGTTTGTCAACCCTTCCGTGGAATCGTACCACCTTAATTACTGAACCACTTTTCCTCAAACCCAAAAACCAGCTGTCAAGTATAAAATGTAAAGGTATCATGTTACTGAAAATATGTTTACCAATTTGTAAACAAAATGTTTCGGGGAAATGTTATCATAAAGTCAATAAGCTCAGGTATTCTAGAAAAATTGTATTATAAACTTATATCAAGGAATTTTAAAGAAATATTTTTAAAATATTTAAAATAGATAAGTTTTTAATATATTTTCTAAAAAGATTTTGAAATACTGAAGAAAAATATAGAAAACCTTTAAAAAATATAAAAAAGAGTACTTGACTGAAGAAAGTCTGACGGTAATTACTTTCTTGTCCGATTCCCTTTATGTTCTTAGCTGTATCTCAGCCATTGGAACTTTGGCCACGTACTAATCACCTGGCCGCTTTTGGAGTCAAGAATCCACACTCAATTAGCAGGGAATAAATATATAAAAAAGACTGTGTAAATTTGTACATCCGCAGCACGCAACGTGTCTGCCTATATCTACTATATAGGTATGGGTATACCTTTACCTTTATCAGTGCGGGCGACACGTAAATGGAACACTTGGCCCACATGAACTAACTCCTAGATGGGGATCGGTAGACCCAAACCCTCTGGAACCCCCGTTGTCGAAGCCGTCCCCCCCCCTGAAAAAAACACTTGTTGGCCGTCAGTCACCGTCATTTTTTAGATAAGCCATAAACAGTCGCGGGAGGAGGTCGGTCGAAAAACCATTTTTATCATAAATCAAATGTTGTTTTGGATTTCCGGTGAAACTACTCTCAGTACCCAAAAACACCTCTACAAATAAAAATGGGGTTCTCTTTGTGTTGTCTCCAAAAAAGGCCTACAACTCACTCAACTGAACTCTGAAACTGAAATACTGGTCATAAACCAGACTTGAAAATCATATAATTGACCTCGTTACATTTTTGCGGATTTTGTTTATGTTTTCGCTGTGGCATTTTTGGTCGTTTTTCCGCATTTATTTATTTTATCCACCCAAAAGATATCGGTCAGCAATTCTCATGGATCATGACACATCACGAAAGAAAGCGGAATCGAATCGGTATACACAAAAAAAAAAAAAAAAAACTTTTTTTTTTTTTTTATATTAAAAAAAAAATTTTTAATTAATTTTTTTTTTTACAATTTAAAAATTTTTTTTTTTTTAAAAAAAACAAAAAAAAAAAAAAAAAAAAAAAAAAAAAAAAAAAATAAATAAAAAAAAAAATTTATTTTTTTTTTTTTGTTGGTATAGTGAATAATCACCCGATCTGCGTGGATTGATTTTTGAAGCCGCGTGCTTACGTAATGGAATTGAGTGGATTGTCTGGCGATGCGTCAACTGCCAGCGATCCCTTTCAAAATATACACACATTTAACTAATCACCACCATCTACGCTAAAATATTGCCAAAGTTCAAATCCAAGCCATAACGATGATGCCATGACATCATCGGCTTCAAAAAGCCATCAGCCAAGCGAAAAACGTGCCCCTGTCTCTGGTCTCTGGGTATCCTACAATGGTTTATTATGCAATGATCATCACAGTTCGGGGTTCCTCGCTGCTTTTCGGGCTAAATTTATACAGATGGGCGGAAACTTCCGTCAAATTCGAGCCTGACCTGGGATTTATTTTAAAGCCAGAAACGTTTTTAGAATTTTAGAACTAATTTTCTTTTAAAACGAGTGCTCTATTGTTTACAAATAATTTTTTTAAATATTTTTAGAAAGATTAAACATCCTTCTACAAAGCCTCAATTTTTTTTTTAAAGAACCATATTTTATACACATTATACTTTAAAACCTAAAACTAAAAATAATACATTTTATTAGAGGCTTGTTTATAAATCTGCTTTAAAATATATCCATTTCCGAAATAGCGAAAACTTCCATCGCTATTTGATCTTTAAGTTTTTGTGAACCAAGAACCACTAATAAAATTCTCGGAACTCTCACTCAATTGTGAAGACTGAATCATGATAAATAAATAAATAGTTATGTGGTACCAAAACATTTTCACTTTTCAAGTGGCGTAGGTGTGAATTAAATTTGATGTTGATGTGGGCAGGCCCTCTCTCAAGAAACTTTTTTTTTTATTTTCGGAGTTAGGGTTTCTGATGACCCACAGTTTTTTTCGTGGTTTTTGGAAAGCTTGCCTCAGCCAGCTTTCAAGTAATTTTAATTTTAATTTCACTAAAAGCCAGCCAGGCTTGGCTTAGCATGTTTGGGCCACTAATGCGCATTGCGTGTGGAATGCCATCCACCCAGAACGTACTTGAAAAACAGACAGAGGCCCAACCCCATGATACCAAACTATACAACATTGTACCTACATCTACATCATAAGCTGGGAAATTAATTAGGTTCTTGAGTCTGCTGAGCATTTCATTGTCACGCCGTTTTGTAATTGCCCGTAATCGTGGTTAATTCATCAACTGACCCATAGACCCAAAAAAAGAACCCAAAATGTCATAATTTTGGTCAGGGAAAACATAAGGAAACCGTTAGACACACCGACGTCATTTCTAACGGCAAGCGATGAGCAATTTTTCAGTTCCGCTTTTGAATTATTGTTTTTCATATTTATTGCTCCTATCAACCGGCAGCTTTCGTCTGGAATTCCTCACTCTCGATAAGGCAGTAAGTTCTAAACAGCTGTACATATGTTTTTTTAGCTAACAAAATATATATATGGGTGTACTCGAAGATCGTCGTTGAATTTCGAGTCGACCTTATAGCGCTAAGCCAAACAAAAAATACAAGCGAATTTCGCTGACTGCTGCTGAGTCATTAAAACAGCGCTAAAAATATTTTAATAAGCGGCGAGAAGAAGACGAAATAACTTGGCTGGCTATTCCTCACCATTTTTCATTTAGTTCCGAACATTGTTTGTCTGCTTTGGGACCACCAACTGTCAAATTTGTTTTGGGAGATTTGCGGTTCGAAAACCTCAAACTAAAGCCAGAAAACGTGTAAGAAACGATCGGAATTCATTAGGCTCTTAACGGCTTTCGGTTTTCTATGGTTTATAGATGGTATATGCATAAACTGGCCGCAGAATCCCATAAACATATTTATTCCTAATCAAAATTTATTCATCTGCCCCGAGGGTGTCAATTTATCTGCCATCATCAGGAGGGGCTCCCTAAGTTATGATCATCAACTTCTGGCTTCGCTTTGGCCAGATTCTTGATTTTTCGAACCGAAGAATGTCAATCAAAAATTGCTTTTATTAATTGTCTCACGCTTCTCGGGGCTTTTCTCTCGGCTTCGATGATGGATGATGCTGTTATTTGGGTTCCATTCTTTTCTCCTTTTTTTCTTCTTTATTTTTGCCCATTGAGGCTCTAATGAACTGACCTCTGCTGTTAAGTGCTTGACCGTTATACCCGAAAATTCGGACAAAGCAATTTGCCCAACGGTCGATTGCAATTATTGATAATCTTTAGTTTTAGCCAGTGAAATTTTGGAGATAAAGCCATTTCCAGGTGATTATCATATTCTGCGCTTCTATTCTGCATATCTCAATGAGGGATCGGTGGTTTTTATTGAGCTCGAACCACGAAAAAGTCGTTCATTTTTATGTTTCGATAACTCTCGACTTCTGTTGATTTGGAGAGTTCCAATTTGATAGAGTACTACACAGAAAGAAAAAGTGTCTGGTTTAATTAGATCTTTTCAGTTCAATTTTAACAATTAAAAATTAAAAACATTTTTTTTTGGTTTTTTTTAAAATTATGAAGTTTTTTATTTCTGAGCATATTTAAGTAATACCCATCAAAACGCGAATAATTCCTTATCAAATTTTGTACCAGTGCATAATAATGTGTTGCAAAGTGCATTCACCTTCATTAAGTACACACAAACACAGGGAAAGCTTCTGGTCTGTATTTCACTTTTTTATTTTTTTACTGCATCGCCAACTTTTCCGCCTCATTCCCCTTCAATTTACGAGTTTGCATTTCCCCACGACTGGGCGATAAGGAGTGGAATACAACTCAATTGGCGACAATCGTTCCATTTGTTTTCTCTGAGATCATTTATTTTAATAGACTTGCCAGTCAGTACGAGAAATCAAACAAATACTAAAAAATATCAGTACAATTGTGGGTAAAGAAATAGTTGTTCTATAAACAGATATTCTATTTGTGGCATAACTGAAATATTATGAAGAAATTGTTTTGCCCACAAATAGAAACCATGGAGATATGAACAAACACAATAGAAAAGATGGATAACCCCTACCCTTATCTATCAGATATGATATCAACTGTTATTTTTAATAGCTTTATAGCGATAAACGAAAATTCCCATGTTTATGAGAACTTGTATTTATTGAGACATATTCTAAAATAACACTTATTTTTTACTTATTACAGATTATTAAAAGTAATTTGTACACTAAATTCTACTCTTATTATAAACGCAATTGTGTTTGTTAGTTGAACTTTCTGATAAAATAGCTAATCTAAAATCTGTTAGCGACAGCAATTCACTTCAATCAAATAAAACTAATAAATACGTGTTAAGTGAGTCCATCCGATAAGTTTGCTAAACATTTTGATTCCGATTTTTATTGGCAAGCCAAATGGAAACGCGACACGCAAACTATTTTGCGGTTTTGGTTTTGGGACTTCGACTTTTGGCTTTTGTGGGTTTTAGGTGCCAATCGTGTTGGAAATGGCAGTAGAATAGAATTGTTGGCTCAACAAGTGGCTGTTTGTCTATGGCCAAAATCGGTGCGAAGGACGCCCAAGCGGCCGGTAAACTTAGGCCCAAATATGGTCAAGACGTTCAGATTTCAAACAGGCTGGTGCTTAGCGCCCAGTTAAAGCTATCGGCATTGGCAAATATGGAATACTTACTATTCAACATATATTGTATGAGAACTTGTGAACGTGACTGACTTTTATAATTTTTTTTGTTATAATGGAATAATGGGGAGTGGCGGTGAAATGAGAACCGGTCGAGTGCAATCTTATCCTTATCGCAACTTGAAATATAACCGCCAAATTGTCACGAGTGCGAGAGAGTCTGCTGTATGTTTATAACCAATTAATGATAAGTCCGCTATCAGCGGCGATATTTCGATGAGATAAGCGTCGGGGGAAATGGCCCACAAATAAAGTAATGGCCTGTACTTGATTTAACCCCCGATTTGGGGACTCAGTCTACCAAGTGCAGCAGCCAGAAAATGTACCAGTCCAAGGTTAATTTCTCCTTAGAATATTAAATTTAAATTAAAATTAACTGATTCGAATTTTCCTATTTTAAAATATTATTTTTAAAATAATCATTAAAATATGGGAAAACAAATTCCTATTTTCTTATTTTCCATACTTGGGAACTTTATCCTTAAGATATTAAACATTAAATACTAAATCTAATCCTTATTTTTTTCCCTTTTTCCAGATCAACTCCAAGTACAGCGAGGAGCTGGCCCAGGAATCCCTCGAGTGGATCAAGGCCGTCACCGCTGAACCCATCAACACATCCGGCGACACCGACAACTTCTTCGAGGTGCTCAAGGATGGCGTTATCCTGTGCAAACTTGCCAATGCCCTGCAGCCCGGTTCCATTAAGAAGGTCAACGAGAGCAAGATGGCCTTCAAGTGCATGGAGAACATCTCGGCCTTCCTTGAGTGCGCCAAGAACTTCGGAGTCCCAAGCCCCGAAACCTTCCAGAGCGTCGATCTGTGGGAGCGACAGAATCTGAACTCGGTGGTTATCTGCCTGCAGTCGCTGGGTCGCAAGGTGAGCTGATTACTCTGCTTTTTACACATGATATTTGGGATTAAAGATCACTTTTATGTGCAAGATGTTGAATTTTTACACTTTAAAGATCAGTGATAATTTTTAATACTTTTTTCTAAATGAAAAAATTTAGTTAATATCTTTACTTCATTTTTAATGATCCAATTGTTAATATTGCTAAAATAAATAAAACTAATTTCTTTCCTATTGAAAAATTAGTAATAAAATAAATAAATTTCAATATTTATCAGTTAATTTTTTAATAATAATAAAACTAAAAATTTTAGGAAAATATTTACCATCTCTGATCTCTTTTGATTATTTCTTTTATAATTATATAATAATAATATAAAATGTTTTTAGCAAAATATTTAATAAGATCCATCTGTGATCTGTACTTACCATTATCCCATAAATAAATATATTCTAAAATATATATACGTTTGAAACCGATAGTAATATTATAATACCCCTCCTTATAGGCCTCGAAATTCAACAAGCCATCGATTGGACCCAAGGAGGCCGACAAGAACGAGCGCAACTTCAGCGATGAGCAGCTTCGCGCCGGCGCCAATGTCATCTCCCTGCAGTACGGATCGAACAAGGGTGCCACCCAGTCCGGCATCAACTTCGGCAACACCCGGCACATGTAGATCATCTGCGTCCTGCATCCAGCATCCAGGATCCTCCGCCCATCCTTCGCTCTCAGACATTCCGCAATAAAAGACCAAAACCAAAGCGCCAACCACTTTGGATTCCACACTTTTCACGATTTTGAGCTAAATTTGGGTAGAAACCCTGAAATGATATGATATACGGATATATGTATTTATGATACCAATTTGTATTTGTATTCCAATTGACCAGGCGTATGCTGTTATGTAATAACATAAACTACTTTAATTTAATATTATTAAGTACTCGTACATACGGATCTTAGGATGATTTATTCTATTTTCAACATTTGCATTTGCGACACGAAATCGTTTTTGAATAGATTTTCGTTCTAATAAATAAAAACCGCACTCAGATTCTGTGCCATCGAAGACAGTTTGGAAATTGTCACCAATGCAAAGTGAGATAATAACTGATCAACGGATCGAAAAAGAAATGAATTGTGTTTGATGAAAGTGTCTTCTATCTCGTAGAGTAACGATTACAATGTTGTTTCGAACTAACCACCTGAATATCAATCAAAAACGCAGAGCATTTAAGATAACGTATTTACAGGCAAAGAAAATATACCTACGTGTTACACACTTTTGAATGATCTATTTTAAATAATGTCCCCTGTTGAAAATAAATAATTATTCTTTTAACATATATTGTTGTTTTTTTGCGATATACTGGGATTTTTAATGGCTTATATTTGGAAAACCAATGGGATTCAGAAAACCACTAAAAAATATATGAAAATATGAATCTTAAAATTCTAATTTTAAATGACGCTCACTACCATTTTCATTTTTTTTCTCTGCCGATAAGCAAAGTCTTAGTTTCGACCCCTCTTGGTACTCCCATGGATTAGTATTTTTTAAAGTATGTTT
Organism: Drosophila prostipennis; assembly: GCA_037075205.1. Classification (NCBI taxonomy): domain Eukaryota; kingdom Metazoa; phylum Arthropoda; class Insecta; order Diptera; family Drosophilidae; genus Drosophila; species Drosophila prostipennis. The sequence continues at coordinate 35,589 of JBAMCJ010001224.1, read as the reverse complement.
GGTATATTTCCTTTAAGCAATCAAGTATATTTTTGTGGTATATTTCTAACCACCCCACATGGCGCCAAATTCAAAAGCGTTCAATTTTTTGTAACAATTACATATCATTTATTTGATTTCAAAACAAATTAATTGTTGCATGCGTTGACATTTTTTTTAGACCTGAACCTTCTCTCGAACGATTCGATTTGTGTTGTAAATAAAATTTCGGGGCATCTTCAATATGCAGGCATCGAATAACAATTATAAAATAATTTTATACGATCGCTTATATAAAATAGAACATATTGTACAGTCGTTGACAATGCGTGTTTGCATGTTCGTGCATACACCTAGGAGTATTTTGATAAAGATTCGAGACATCGTTAGCTAATTATAGACGAATATTCAGCAAGTAAAACTAAAGCAATTATATTCGAGGCGGTAATACATGGTTGTTTGTTTGTTTGTTTTTTTCGACTTAGGGAAGTTTTTATCCCGCATTTGTAGATAGTAAAACTTCAGCTGCCACCTCTAGGCTCCAGTTGGTCTGCTGCAGCGCCTGCTCGCACTGTGGCCGCCCGGCCACCCCCAATCTCGCCAACTGGTCGATCTTGTAGTGCCTCGTGGCCAGGGCCACATCCCCGCTGGCCGCTCGCAGGGCATTGCGCACATCCTGCTCCACCGCCGAGCTGCCCAGTTCCTGCAGCAGCTGCTGGAGTTTCTCCTGCTCGCGTCCGTAATCCGAGGGCACGGGGGCATACAGCTGATGGGCTCCCTCCAGCTGCTGCTGTTGCTGCAGCCGCATCTTCTCCATTCGCCGTTGGATCTGCTGGGCCGAGAGGGGCGGCGGCGCCAGTGGAGCAGGTCGCGTTGGCCGCAGATAGTCATCTTGGGTCACTTCATCGTATCGCACGGCACCGCTGCCATTCGGCACTTGGCCGTAGTATGTAGATCCTGCCGTGCTGGCGGCCACTGCATCGTACAGGGAGGCGGAGGAGGAGTAAACACTGGTCTTGGGTGCCACTACCCTATTGGAAATGGCCACAAACGAATGGTTCGACTCCTGCTGCTGATGATGATTTTGGTAGATCTGCTCATCTGGCTGCTCGGGCGGCGGCTGCGCATAGTACTCGGAGGACGTGGAGGCCACCTGCTCGTACCAAATGCGATTCACCACACTTTGAGTGGTGGCCGCCGCAGCGGCTGCTGCCTCCAGATTGTTTTGCTTTGGCGAGGCGGTCGACGAGGGACTGGAATGATTCGAGTGCCCTGAACCGGGGGCTACTCCGTTCTTGAGAGGCGTGAGATTCTGTTTGTACACCATATCCTTGCTGGAATACATCTGCGTGGAATTGCGCTGATACTCCTCCTGCGCGCGATTCTGCCCGTTGCTGTACATGTCCTTTTCCAGTTCGGCAATAAAGGATTTGTCCAGAAGCACCCCGTCAGCGGGCGGAGGAGGAGGAGGAACAGGCTCCATGGGCTGAATGCTGATCATGGCGTCGTGTCGCTCCAACGCAAGGTTATTCAGATTTAGCTGCATGGCCGCTGACTCCAGGGCAGGTATGTTTTCCTTATTCGCGCTGGGTCCACCAAAGAGACTTTTCCTCACCGAAGGACTGTTGTAAATGGGCGCCGGTGGCGGAGGAGCCGCCGCCTCCAGAGAGTGGTTGAAATTCGAGTAGAGTGCCACTGCTGTTTCCAAGTTTGTGGTATCGAAGGGATCTCGCTCCCTCACGGGCGTCGTTAGCTGCTGCTGCTGTTGGTAATTGTCTCGTTTCTGGACAAACTCCATGGTATTCGAGTAAGTGGGCGGCATCTGGTAGGGCGGCGGTTGTAGGCGCCCGGGAGAAGCTGTCATATTGGCTGGATCAAAGTCAAATTGCGGTTGCTCGTTGTAGTAAGTGGGGGAAACGTTCAGCTCCCCCGAGCCACTGGATTCGGCATAAGTGGGCACATCTATGGGAGCGTCCAGCAGGCAAAAGGAGCTGTCCGCCTGCAGAGATGAACTATCGCCTGCGCCTTCAGCGCCGCTTGCTCCACCTCCTCCTCCCAAGGGCCGCATTTCCGGCGAAATATCAATGAGTATGCCCTCCTGTTGAAACTGCGGCGGTGGAGGACGCTGTGGACCCACCACCTGCCCCTTGTGCTTCACCGCATTGCGTCGCTGGAGACCCGCCGCCGCTGCCTCGTTGACCAGCTTGTTGTAGGCGAACTGCTTGCTGGACGTCGACTTGCGCTCCTTGGCATGCGGCTGATTCGCCAGGGAGGCGGTCTTTCGCTGCCGCTCCTCGCCATTCGCCATGGCAGCCGCTCCGCCCCAGCAGAAGCCGAACGGCGAGGATGACGACCCATTGCCTAAGCTACTGCGCATCACCACATCTCCGGCAGCCGCCACTTTCCGCTGTTCCAGCAGACTCCTGGGAAAGATTCCTATATCGAAAGTTCGCTGGTTCTGGCCCTTGATCAACTTTAGCTCATGACGGCCATCGATAATGGCGATAGTGTCGCCAGGCTCGATCTGCAGTCCCTTGGACTCGTGGTGACTGCGGGAGGCACGCATCACAGGCGGTGACATGCTGGCCAGATATTCTCTGTAAGTCAAGAATACGGATTACTTGGATATCATATTAGGAAATCAATCTGGTAACCTACTTGAGGGCAGCGAAAGTGGGTCGCTCTGCGGGCGTTTTATCCCAGCACTGCAGCATCATGGCGTAGACGTCCGGTGGACAGGCATCCGGCTGATGCAGTCGCTCTCCCTCGCGATCGATCTTGCGCAGGATCTGAGAGCCGTTCAGACCCACCCAGGGATCCTCGCCGAAGCTGAACATCTCCCACAGCGTAACGCCAAACATCCAGGTGTCCGAGGCGTGCGAGAACTGCCGGAAACGCAGCGATTCGGGTGCACACCAGGGGAAGGGCACCTTCTTGTGCTCGGACATCACATAGCAGTCATCCTCTTGCGGCAGGGCGCGCATCAGGCCAAAGTCTCCGATCTTGATCTTGTTTCCGGCGGCTAGGAGGACATTTCGGCAGGCCAAATCGCGATGCAGGAAGCGCTTTTGTTCGAGGTAGGCCATGCCCGTGACAATCTGCACCGACCAGTTCCAGATGATGGTCAGCGATGTGTGGCGGCACTGCTTGCGCAGCGTATCCAGCAGGGATCCCCGTTCCGCCAGCTCCGTGATCATCATCATGGGCTGGGATAGCACCACGCCATAGAGACGCACCAGATTCGCATGATCAAGGGCATGCATGGCCTGAACCTCGCGGAAGAAGTCGTCGATGATGCCCGGCTGGGTGAGGTTGTCCGACTTGAGCACCTTGACGGCCACCGGGATGACTTTGCCAGCCGGCGAGGCACTCCATTCGCCCCGGCGCACCACTCCAAAGGAACCGTCGCCCAGTTTCAGGCCCATGGTGATGTCCTTTTCGTGGATGAGGCAGGTTAGCTGGGTGCCATTGCCCTGACTCGATTCCCGGGCCGAGGAGGATGACTGCTTCTTGGACGAGGGCTGCTTGCCGCCACCAATAAGCTTGGACAGGATGTTCTTGCGCCACTGGTGGGCCTTCTTTTTGCGCACCGCCTCCATCAGGCGACGAATGGCCGGCTTGCCCAGGCCACATCGTTCCAGATCGTCGGGCAGCACGTAGTCAAAGTGCGCCAGCCGCGTCACCTGCAGATCATCGCGTATCCTGTCCAGGAACTGCTCCAGCTGCACCTCGCGCAGCAGATCCTCCAGCCAGGCCGTCTCGCTACTCGGGCCGCCATCCACCGAACTGGAGGTCATGTCCTCCTGAAAGATCGCAGAACAGAACGAAATTAGTTGAAGGCAAAGCAAAAGGCAAACGCATAGTGATCGGTGAATGAACTGCGGTCAAGGGCAGTGGGTCAGTCAGTGGCGCAATCACGTAATCCCCGCGAAAGGCGATAACGATGATGGTGGGGAAACAGCGAAAGTGCGCAACATTTATGGGCTGTGACAGCAATTCCATATGCCAACTGATTTCTGATTTTATTATTTCATTCATAATTATGAACTAACATATGTATGTGTTAAATTGAATGGGAAATCGGATAATGTAACATATAATTAATGAAACTAATCTTATATGACTTAAACCCTATTTATTCATTAAACATTTTACTAGTTTAACTTCTGATTAACATATTTTTTAAAACAATAGGAACTTTGTTGAAATATTAAGAATGGAAAATAATTTAGATTTCCAAGTAAAAGGTTTCTGAGGACGGCTACAAAAAAATGTTTTGTTCATTGTACAAGCGATTATATGTATAAATTAAATATAATTATTAAAGTATTTTTAATTTTTTTAGAAATGAAAGAAAATGTATTTTTGATGATATTCTTGATCATTTATAAAACCATCAATGAAACTAATCATATATGACTGTATACCGTTTTTATTGAATTGAAATATTTACCAAGAAAATTAATTTAAATTTCAAAAAAAAAGTTTCCAAGAAAAACTATAAAGAAATCTTTGATTGATTGTACAAGAAAACAAAATAATATAAAAGTAATAACTTGTTTTCTGTTTTAGAAAGGTCATTGACTATAGATAAGCTTACAAAACTAATTCTTGATTAAATTAAATGAAACACATGTTAAGATTTACCAAACTATCGTCAAACCAAAAAGTCGCCCCCAATTATAAAAAAAAAAATGGTTAGCACACGCTTTAACACTATCTAACTTCTGTTATCACATAACAAAAAATTTATTAAAATATTTGAATCATCTCCTAGGAAGTACAAAATCTCAAAGATTTAATTACCTACTAATTATACCCGTTACTCGTAGAGTAAAAGGGTATATTGTATTCGTGCAAAAGTATGTAACAGCTAGAAGGAAGCGTTTCCGACCCCATAAAGTATATATATTCTTGATCAGGATCACTAGCCGAGTCGATATAGCCATGTCCGTCTGTCCGTCTGTCTGTCTGTCCGTATGAACGCTGAGATCTCGGAAACTATAAAAGCTAGAGGATTGGCATTTTGCATGAAGATTCTTGGAGTTCCTACGCAGCGCAAGTTTATTTCAAGAAGGTGCCACGCCCCCTCTAACGCCCACAATAGTTAATATACGATTTTAAAAATTTAAATATTTCGGAAAAGTAAAAATGCAGTTTTGTTGTGTTTACCAATACCTATCGAAATGTAGAAGAAATTTTTTAAATCGGACCATTCGTTTAAAACTTATGCCTGATCAAAGTTTTTTATATCCCTCGCACTCCCTTTAGCTGAGTTACGTTTATTAAATAGTCGGGACACCAACCCGACTACAGAGTTTGCCCTTCCTTTAGCTGAGTGACGGGTATTAGATAGTCGGGACACCAACCCGACTATAGCGTTCTCTCTTGTTTTCTTTATAAAAACTATTAAAAAGCAATAATAAATTTTAATGCTATATTCCTCGGACTTTTTTCTACGATTTGCTGAATTAAATCAAGGGGACTTTAAAATAACTTAGTTATTTATTTAATTCTATGAATTTCGTCAATCGGCATACTTGTTGAATATGTACATATAATTCTGTTTCCAAGGGGCCAATGCACACAAAAGTGGGTTTGTGTAACTATATGTCCCCACATGACGTCACGTTTTCTTGGCAATCCACGCAAACGCGTTGCGTCACCTTATGAACCCGAATCCCCCCAACCATCCGGAAGTGATATAAAGTCGGGATAAGAGGGGATGGGATCTCAGAAAAAAATAAGCAGCTTGAACTCTGGCGCGTGCTAAAGTGCAGTTTATTTATAGAGCGCGATAAAAGGTGAGCAGATGGAGATTCGAAACGAAAATGATATGGGATTTCCCTGGGGTGCATAAAAGAAAACCTGCCTGTGCTAATGCCTATTGTTAACAAGCGAATAATAGAAATTACACTTTGCGGCGACAGTTTGAGTAATTATTCGGGCGGAAACTGGAATTTAGCGGATGCGAGAGGCGGACAGAGATGTCCGAAGAGACACAACGCCCAGTTGAGAGCAGGTTATCAGCTGTGTAATTTAGATACAGTCGAACGTCCATAACTAAACATCTGTCGTTAAGCAGATATTCAAAAATGGTGACTTCGAGGTACAGAAATACTCGTAACCCAGGTACAAACACTTTCCGGCAGCATTTTGTATTGAATTCTGAATGCAGTCGTACTTCCGTAACTCAAACTTTTTGTAAACCGATTAATTTAAGGCTTTCTAACGATATACAATTGATCATCTCCTCCTAAGTATTTAAAAAAATCCGAAAAAAATAATCTTAATACTATGAAATTTATAAATAAATTTCTATACTAAAATTCTAGTATTTCTTGTTGTAATCTGATAAATTAAAATCAAAAGGTTAAGGCATTTAATTAATTCTTTATTCTATAGTGCCATTTTAATTACATAGGAAATTACTCACTAAGATAGTTAAAGTTATCCGTTTCTCTTTTGAAACCTTATATTTTTGTAAAATTACATGGTTTAACGCTTTTATAGCTAATTATGATTATGATTATGAATGGTAATAATAAATTAAAACAATGGAACGAACTCAAGCTGTTTTCATGCTTTTGGCTCTGATTTTGAAATGAATAAAAAGCTCTTTAATAACGAAAGGATTATTATTTGGTTCAATTTGGAATGTATACATGTTTTAGGATTTTTTTCTCGTCCGCATGTTAAATTTAAAGTAGAGATTAAACCTTAAAAACGTATGGGAATTCAGAGTTTAAAGCGTATTTTAAATGTTATATGCGGACGAGATTACGACCCTTAGTCCGTTTGATTTATAGGGTCTCCACTGTATTGCAACTATCCCACCCCGATATCGCAAAAGGGGCTAGTTCCATTATATGGTTTTTGGGTTCGAGCGTTTGTAACATTTCCATGACGTCTTTCAAAGGGTTTTTGCGCTTTGTTTTCGAAAATACTCACCGAATATTTAAGATCCGCTTGTTTCGTTTACGGCTGCGCAGCTGCTGCGACGCTGGCAGAGGACGTTGACGCCGACGTCGACGTCGCTGCTTCGCTGCACTTGGCTTAACTTGCGAAAATTGGCCAACTCAAACTTCCTGTCTGGAAGCGAACAGGTTGGCCAGACAAAAGATGATGCGGCAGATGGAAGTGCGATATATGGAGATTTTCCTTCTTTTTTCTCTGGCTTAAAGATCCGATGTGAAATTCGATATGCGAGTTGAAGGCAGCGCAGTTGCAGTCGGCGTCGCAGTCGCCGCCAGGTAAACGAGTGTATGTGTGTGTGTGCTGCTTTGTTTACACTCGCCAAATGAGCAGCTGTCTTTTTGGCTGCTGAATTCGCTGGCGGGAGGTAAGCGGTCCCCACATGACGCAGACACTTAAATATGAATTTTGCAGTGCACACACGGAACAAAAACAATGAATATTTTGCTTTCAACACACAGCAAAAGCAAATAGCGCGCCCCTCCACCCCCGCCCCCTCTGTCGTCACAGGTTTTTGCACAATTTCACACACACACGCATTCGCTGCACGGTCGTTTATCCCTCGGTGTGTGTGTGCGAACGGATTGAAAAATGCACGAAAAAACGCAGGTGCCACAAAGCAGCGTTAGAAATGTATCTTTTCACTTTTAAATTCACTCGATTCCTTGGAATCCACAAGATTTGCTTTGTTATTCGAGAACAGCGGTCGTTTAACGAAATTAGCAGCGTTTAATTTGAGATTGAAAATGCGCGACGGGACGGCCAAACCGTTTGGTATTTTTTTTAGCAGCTGATTAGAGGTGGGCAACCCACGGAACTATCGAACTAAGGTAGTTCACCATCGATGTTCGATGGCGACAATCGATGTTTTCACATCCCTAAACGGTTACCAAAAACTCGGGAGGGTGTGCTAGCTAAGCTTAGCCGAGTCACCTTCCCAACATATTGGTGAATATGCAGTTTTAAAAATAAAGTTTGATTAAAAAAAGAAGAATAAAAATATGCAAAAACCAATAGTCTATCTATTTTAATTTAAAGAAACCTCAGTTTTCTTTGGAAACCATTAACATTATTTTTTATTAACATTTTCCTTTTCTTCAAATTTTGCTAATGTGTAGTTAAAAATAGTTTTTACAAAAAACGGGGGAAAATCTTTTTGAAGATGGTTGAATTGCACCTATGTACTTAGATATTATTTAGTATACCACCATATATTTTGGGTATTCCAAGAATATCTTTACCCAGTTTGAGAGTGTTATTGTACTTGTCCAAATAATATGTTTCTTTGTAGAAATGGTAAAATGTATGTCCGTGACTGATCATAAAAAAAAGATGTGATTTATTTATACCTTTTTTTTTATTAATTCTTACAGTTCGTGTTAAAGCAAAGGTTGGAACAATTACATTTCTCCATAAAATGGGACATTATCTTACAGATCCAGTCAGTTATTCACAAACTTTCAACCAGTCAGCATGATGAAATTAAGCCTTCTTTTTATCCTAGGTGAGTTTTTCTTCTTCTTTATATATTCGAAATCATAAATTAGCCCTGCTTCTTTTTAGTTATTTCAATGCTAGGAATCGAGGTAGTTAGTCTATGCTCATCTGTGGTACCGTTAAAGTCTGATCCCCATTGTGGAGTTTTCTTTGGGTGTGTATATACGGGGGTAAATAGAGCTGATGTTCTAAATGAGGCTTGTAGACGTAGGGAACAAGGCAAACCAGGTATGTAAAATAATATTGAAATGAATTATTAATAATAATGCTGACTTTTTTTTATAAATTTACAGCTTTTAGGTTTATCCAAAAAGGAGCATGTAAGCCAGGCTCCACACCTTGTGCTAAATCTTAGATCAGATTTAAAAGTATACGACCATTTTCTGGAAATCTCTACGGAATTTTGAAATGTAATATTTGTTTAATAAAGTCCTACAAAGACAGGCGCAAATGTAAATGTAAATGTGGATAATAATACTACAAATAATTAAAATCACGTATATACAATAAATTTGAGGATTGTATTAATGCATAGACATTTTTAAAAATCGTATAGCATTCTAAAGACTGTCTTCCACAGTGATTAAATTTTATATTCTCAAGGTTCGTGTTATGGCATACGTTAAATATTATTACATTACTTTTTCCCTTTAAATAGATACTAATCCTTTAAGCATCAGTCATTAATTTCCAAACGTTTGACCAGTCACCATGAAGAGTTTCAGCATCCTTTTTATTCTGGGTGAGTTTTTTTGCATTAATTTAAATTAATAAATTATAGGTATTTCCTTTTATTTAGTTATTTTAATCTTGGAAATCAAGGGACAATGCCATAACTATATTCCCTTAATTGAAAACCGTCAATGCGGAATTGCTGCGGAATGTGCCTATAATGCGCGAAATGCAGATGACATTTTAAATGAGTCTTGCAGACGAAGGGAACAAGGAAAAGCGCGTAAGTACAAACAATTTTAAATTGTTAAAAATATTATTATTATTTAAATTTTATTTAAATTCCTCAGCATTCTTGAAGGTACAAAATGGAAAATGTCCCACTGACAGGCCCAACTGCGAAGGCAATGTTTAAATAGTAACTTCACATTTTCTACTACTACTACATCACTGGTAGAATTAAAAATTGGTGGAAAACTATATACAGAATTTAGAAAAGTGTACAAATTAGTAATCATTCTCAATAAAATATTAACTTTGAAATTCACTATTGAATATTATGTTCTTTTAGAGAAATTTTAAAATTTTAGGCCGAAACTGATCATATTAAAAATAATTAGAAATTATATGCATATGGTAGGTAAATTTCACCATAAAACAGAAACTAATCTTACACCTAAAGTCATTAAATCTCAAACTTCTAACAAGTCGACAACATGTTGAAGTTAGGCATTGTTTTTCTTCTGGGTGAGTTTTTCTATAAATGTTCAAATTATGCATTTATTCTGCTTCTTTTTAGCAACTTCAATGTTAGAAACCGAGGGTAGTAAATGTAATCCGGTGATTCCATTGGTTTCGTTGCCTTCATGTGGAATTGCCAAGGACTGTGTCTACCATGCTTCCAATGTTTATGATGCACAACTTGAAGACTGCAGACGTAAAGAAGCAGGAAAGCCACGTAGGTTATATGATATGCTAAAATATTATTAATGCTGAAAAATATTTTTAACAATTTTTTAGCATTCTTGACCATACAAAGCAAAAAATGCCCAACAGACAAGCCACGTTGTCCCCCAGGGAAATACGTGTAAAACAATAATGCAAATTTTAAAATAAACGGTCTTTTTTGTCCATAACTGTTTAATTTTATATGGTAAATTATTAATTTTCCGGTAAATAATCCGCTGAAAACAACAGTTTTGTAGTTAGTTATAAGTGAAAAGTGAAAACTGTAAAAGATGTTGAAGAAAATTTTCGTTACCAATAAAAAATGTAATTGTATATTTGTTCAAAGCAATAGTAAAATGTTAGCCCGTAACTAATCATATTAAAAATAATCAGAACTTTTATGCATATGGGTTGTAAATTTATCCATAAAAAGGAAACTAATCTTACAGCTAAAGTCATTAAATCTCAAACCTTTAACAAGTCAACATGTTGAAGTTAAGCATTGCTTTTATTCTGGGTGAGTTTTTCTTTTTACATTCAAAATCATACACTTATCCTGCTTCTATTTAGTTACTTTAATGCTAGGAACCGAGGGTAGTAAATGTGAAACGTATGTTCCATTAATTGATAGGCCTTCTTGTGGAATTGCTACGGAGTGTGTCTACAGTGCATCGAATAGGTATATCGTTGATATAGAGGATTGCAAACGTAAGGAACAAGGAAAACCACGTAGGTAAAATTATATCTTGAGACTTCATTAATTCTAACACCTTTTAAACATTCTTTAGCATTCTTGGAAATAAAAGGTGGAAAATGTCCGACAGATAAGCCCCGTTGTCCCTTCAGTGAAATATTTAAGTAACACAAATTTTAAAATAAACGGTAATTTTTGCCCAGAGCTGTAGAATTTGTAACGGAAAATTGTTAATTTTCCGGTAATTACTCAGCTAAACAATAAAATTTTTGTCAATAATTTCGTTGACAGTTTCAAACTTTTAACAATATTTTGAAGCTTTTTGGTGTCACCTACATATATTTTAGGTAAGTTTGTGGGCATTTAATATAAAGTGTGTTAATATTGTTGCACCTTTAGTCATTGATAGTTTTAACATTATTGAAAATCAAATGCTTTGATTTTGTTAAGTGCTTCTTTAAAGAAATGTTCGTCAAACACGACAGGGATCTTTGGTGTGGTTTTGGTGTGGTTCTGGTCGTAAAGAATCGGGACATCGTGGTAAGTGTATTAAATTTGTTATTTTAAATGCCTTTAAGTTTATACTTACTTCTAGGTTTTTTAAAAACAATGCAGGGCGATTGTCCTGAACCTAAATGCAAGGTATGAGCATCCTAAAATTTGAAGGTTTTCATTTCCAATAAAAAATAATTGACTTCAAAAGGATATTGAAATATTTATTTATTGAATGATATATTTGTTGAGAGCAATTGTTGAATGTTAACCCGTGGCTAATAATATTAGAAATAAATGTTATGTAAATTTCTGTCATTTATTCACAAACTTTCAAGCAGTCAGCATGATAAATTTAAGCATTGCTTTTATTTTGGGTGAGTATTTCTTCGTATATTTAAAATCATAAACTTAACCTGCTTCTATTTAGTTACTTCAATGTTAGGAACCGAGGGTAGTAAATGTGGAACGATCATGTTCCATATAGTTATTGTCGCCTTCTTGTGGAATTGCTGCGGAGTGTGTCTTCCCATCAAGAAATAGGTTTGCCTTAGATATTGAGGATTGCATACGTAAGGAACAAGGAAAACTACGTAGGTTAAATGTTATCTTAAATATAAACTCTTACAAATTTTAAAAAATTGTTCAGCATTCTTGACCATACAAAGTGGAAAATGTCCGACAGACAAGCCCATTTGTCCCGGCAGTGCACCACCAAGTGTAAAAGTAAAAAACAATATAATAATGCACTTTCCGGTAATTACTTCGCAGAACAATACAAGTTTTGCTGCTAATTGCATCGTGAATTTGAAACCATAAAGTTTTTTGTTGCTACGTATATGCTAAGTAAGTGTTTGGCCATCTAAGCACTATACTTATTTTCAGTAGAAGGCGAATGTGCTGAGCCTAAATTTCAATGATATGCAAAAAAATATTCAATGAAAATATTTAAATTCACTAAAGTTTACCGTTACTTTTAGAACTCATCGATCTTTGAAGTACTATTTAATTGAAAATATTTAGCATAGTTTTATTATAAGTTAAATGGAGTCATTTTAGGAAAAAGCCAAAAGTAGATAATTTAAAATTTCGCGCCAAACAAAAGTGTGGCATCAGATAATCCAGTGTGACACTAACAAATGTCACCAATTTAGAATACCGTTACGTTAGGCGTAACGATTTTTAATGGTATAGCTTACGTAACGGTTCAATTTTAAAATCAACTGACTGCTGAAAATTAATTTCAAACAATTTTTGTATTATTAATATGTGTGTTTAATGGAAAATATGTTTATAATTGGTTTAATTTGTTTATTTATTTTATAGTTGTCATAATTGAAAATTCCGCTCAAATAATATTATACATTTTCTTTTTCCCATTTTTATGGCTTTTTAAACCACAAAGGCGAAATCTAAATTATTTTAATAACAATAAAAAACCTTAAATTTTAGAATTGTTTATAAATTATTCATCTTAATACTTAACGCAAATAGTGATTCAAATTTATAAACAAATTTCGCTTGTTTTTGCGACTTACGCAAAACAACTCTTCTAAGAATGAGTTATTCACTTTTTATTTATACTCGCAAAGTTAATATTTACGCCTGTGACGAATTTTTTAAATGCATTTTCTATTTCAGTATTACAGTGGAACTTAAATAACTTAAAGCATCACCTGCCCTTAAAAAAAACATTTTGAATTATAGATACTTTGAGCTATGAAGGTTTGATCGAACTTTGAATGATATGATAGTTCCCTAAAATGTTTGATCTCTTATAAAAGAAAATAAAATTCCATTGCATTGCAAATTTTTTTTGAAACATGTGTGATAAGACATTTTAAAAACAAATTTTTCTAAAAGCAATTATTCAAGTGATTCTCTTTTTATCACTCGTTATTCATATCCGGCATTTTTGCTTCTTCAAAAATAACCTCATTAAATTAAGTCAAATTGAAGATTTCTCCAGCCATTTGGTGAGAAGTTGCCCCATTCTGAAGCACATATATATATGAATTCCCATTTATATAACTCTCCGACTGGGGTCATCAATCAACGGTAGTGCCCGGAGCTTCCTATAATCTCGAATTCCCATATAACGTCGTCTGCTGAGTCGTGGTGGCTTATCAATCCAATTGAGTGCGCTGTTATTAATAACAATACCCGTGCTTTATATTAAACGCCCGACTGTTGCATCAACGCCCCTTTGGAAGCCATAGCTCGCCATTAAATTCGATGAGTAATCCCCATTGGGCTCGGGTTTCCAACAAACAAACAAACAGGCCGTCGTTTACGATCATTAAAAACATATAAAATAATTTATTCTGCTTATTAATTTGTTTAATAAATATACAATATGTAAAACTGCGGGTTAGTCGCGCACAAGTCCGCACACAAGTAAGGTGGCATAGAAAAAGAGGACTTAAGTAGTGTAACTTTAACGCTGTGTTAGGTGAACAGACAACACAGAGAACACAGGACATTGACTTGGACTTGTTTTGGGTTAAGATTGCTCTGGCGAAGGCACAACATCGTTATCATATAATCGTTATCAGCGTGGTGATTGTTATTAGTCTAGAATTCCACTTCCATTAACACTTATGCACACAACGCTTTCGATTAGGGCGAGTCGACTTCGTGGGTTGATATAAAAAATGGAGGTAATCGTGGGACAATTTCAAGCAACTTTCGTTTTAAAATCAAGTAATGGATTGCCCTAGATAAAGATAACATTTTTACAACGAACAAATCGAAAACTTAAACTTTCTGGTCAAATTAAAAGTAATTATTTTTTAGATAAATGCCGACATAAAGTTTAAAAAAATTAGATAAATTTAAGTTAGTTCTAACAACAAAACTTGTTAAAAATTTGACATTGAGGGCTTTTTAAGCTAATGTTTGCCCTGCTGAGTCCGCAGATTACTTTTCAACCCATAAATCAACGCACCCCACTTTAGGTAAATATATGTATATAAAACTGTAGAACATGCGACGAGTTTTGTGCTTGGCACTCGTAAGACTCCACACTCCAATCCTCCAGACGCCTCCAGCTTATCCGCTTACGACCAGCCGCCCGTCAGCTTGTGGAACATCTCCTCGTTGAGCGTCTGGTTGTTCTCCTTGGAGCGCATGGACATAAATATGTAGCCGCCGATGAACTCGTGCACCACCTTGCAGTCGGCCGACTGGACGGAGAAGATGATGTTCTCGTCCTGCAGCTGGATCATCATGCACTTGATGCCCCAGTTGACGTTCCAGGCCTTCATTGTGTTGTAGCGCCAGGTCTTGATGTGATCCCCCGAGCTGAGGTCCATGCGCATAATGCGGTTGTTGGCCACGCCCAGCAGCTCCTCCTTCTTGTGGCCGTCGAATTTGATTACGAACAGGGTAACGCCGAAGTCGGGCAGCGACTGCCAGGCCTGGATGTACTTCATCTTGGCCTCCATCAGCGGCAGCTGCTTAACGTTGGCATGCGCCTCCAGGATCCTCTGCACCGCCTTGCTCGACAGTTTGCGCATCATCTTGGGCGATAGGTAGTCCATGGGCTCCACACTCCGGGGATTGACGGTGAGTGGGGCTCCCTGGGCGGGCTTCTGCATCTGCAGAAGCGAGCGAATGCTGCTCACTTCGCTGTCGTACGAGCTGTCGGCCAGAGAGCGTCCCTTGGCGGCCAGTCGGCAGGCGGCCATCCACTTGGCATACTGCTCCTCGTTCTCGCACCTCACCCAGACCTCGCTGTTCGGACCATTGCGGCCCTCTGGTGGGACTTCCAGTCGAATGGCAAACTTGCCCTGGGCCAGATTAACATCGGGCGTCACCTCGCAGCCGCGCAAATTGATGCTGATGCTGGGAGCTCCGCGACGCGACTCCTCCTGCGATTTGTACAGGTGCAGATGCAGGTCCCTGTAGGTGAAGAAGTAGCGCTTGTATCCTTTCAGCGTGAACCTCTGCGGCTTGAGGAATTTCAAATAATCCGACAGCTCTGGTATCCTGGTGATATTGCCCTGATCCTTGCCTCCTCCGGGGCCTTCAAGTGTAATCTGCAGCTCATTTAGGGCCGAATCTATGTCGTCCTCGCCGCCAGTCTCCTGACTGGAGGTATCTATGCCCGAATCAATGCCCGGGGGATGCAGATCGACCTGGTGATTCACCTGGAACTGCAGGGCGGCAAACATGAGGGTCTCCTCCTCGGTGGCGTCCAGTTCCTCGTTCAGGATGCTCCATTTGGCCTGCTCGTACAGCTGATTGATCCGCACCTGGTCGTACTTGGGGTTCAGATCGAAGAAGGTGAAGTACTTGAAGCGCAGACAGAGCGTGTCGTACTCCCTGACGCCCTGCTCCATGATGGAGAGCGATGAATCCAACCAGCCCACATTGAGGCGGGCCTTCTCCACCCTGGTCTTGGGTCGCACCAAGCGAGCTCTGACATCCGGACTGGGTGACCTGGGCGAAATGGCCAGATTCTCCTGCAGATCGCCGAAACTGGAATTCGAATCATAGCTGGCATAGCCGGTGGAGTTGTGCTTCCAGGTGCCCGTGGGCGAGCTGATGGGCGTTCCCGGCGCCGTGGCCGCCCTTCTGGGCGTGGTGGCATATGGCGAGGCTGGGGCGCACAGCAGATTGCCATTGTGGGAGCGATCCAGCGAGCCATTGCTGCCATTATAGGCGCCTGTGATGGGTACAAACGAGTTTGTGTCCGCCGCTGGCTTCAAAAAGCCAATGCCATTGGCCTCCGGCACCGGAATCTTGCGCTGCGGCAGCTTGGAGAAGTTCTTCTTGAGGTGCTCCGCTTCCAGGGGTTTGCAGAAGGACAACTCCTCCGGATAGCGTATGTCCAGGTCCTTGCACAGGCTCACCACAGCCCCGAAAGTTTTGGCCGAGAAGTTGACACTATAGTCCAGATAGCGAAGATCGGGCATCTGAACCCTCAGCGTTTTGTGCATGGGCGTGAAGTGCAGAAAGGAATCCGACTGGACGCCAGCCTGATCCAGCGTAGATCTCGTCCTCGTGAGCCAAACGTTCTTGGCGGGCCACCAAAGCGCATGATCGGACCAATCCTTGGGCATCTCCGGATCCACCAAGTTCAGCATGACGCCGCCAATGTGCTGATCGCCCTTCACGCGGAGCGTCTTCTCCACCTGCAGATCGGTGATGAGGATCCGCAGGTTCCACGTACTCTCGCCCACATGAATCATCTTTCTCGGGGTGCGGGTTCGGGTTCGATATTCTAGATCTACAGATGCGCGGGGGCGTCTGTTGTGTCCAAAGGCGAAACTATAACTGAGTGTATATACGCATATATAGAGAGCGATGTATGAGGCGCACAATCAGAGTCTAAAATTGCCCTCGAAACGATGACGTAATCCAACTTACGTTCAGCGCCGTTTTTGCAACTTTTATCTTGTTGTTGTTCTTGTTGTTTCTGCTGGGAGGGGGGCGGTGGTGCAGGAGAGGGGCGCGCGGGAGGGGGGCCCTTATCTCGCCAGATGTTTGCACGGAAACAGAAATGCCAGCGGAATCGGAAAACAGAACAAGTAATCCAGATCCAAATCGGCGCAAGAATGTATGTATGTAGATAGGCGGAGGGGGGAGTACGGATCACTCGATTAATACACGCCCAAGGTTATGATTTTAATGGCTTGTTGCTTGATGTTTTGTTTTCATCTCTAGCTCTCCCTCTCTCTTGCGCAAATTTCAACGCTTTTCCTCGCGCTTGTCAACACACCGACGAATGCTAAGGCACGGAGCACGGTGAAAATGCGATGCAAATTTTCACAAAACAACACGCAAATGAGATAGAGAGAAATTAATTTATAAATAAATCAGCAAGCGAAGGTAGATGGTCACACTTCAGGCAGTATGACCACATGTTGTTACGGCTTTTAAACCAAAAATCGTGAACAACCCTAAAACTCGACTTTACCGCGGAATTTAAAAAATTGAACACTTTTTTTACTTAATTTTAAACCCAATAAAAATTACATTGTGCAAATTAAATTTACACAGAACACGAAGAAATTTAATAAAATCTGGTCACCTAGTGGCTCTTATATTTAATCAAAAATAAGGTAATAGTTAACGCTATTAATTAGTTTGGCTTAAAATATTAATACGAAACCAAAATAAAAGTGCCATGTCTAATACAATTACAATAAATATTACTGGGGTCCATAAGTAAGAGAAAAACTCGAAAAGGAAAACAAAAATGAAGTCGCCGGCACTGCTAGTGGGAATGGCCCATTCCCGTGTGTGGCCCAAGCCGATAAATGGTTATTACACGTTTGGGCCAAGCCAAACTCAAATAGATTTTTTAAAACCAGGTTAAAAAACAGTGACATTTATTCGAGAAGTTTCTATTTAACAAGTTTCTTTTTAACAACTCCAAAAAAATTAAACATTCTCTTTTGTACTTCTATTTAACAATTAACAGCAAATAAATATTTTTTTTTTTTTGTACTACTACTAGGTTACTAAAGGTATTTATTTAAAGTAACCAAGTTAAACGAGGTGTTGCAATTAATTAACATTGATACTATATTAAACCTATTAATACAAAGAACCCATTATTTTTTCAAATTTGTTGAGAGTCTCGTAGTTCCATTCTTGTCAAGCATCCTTAAAGTGCAACTTAACAATCCTAAAACAAAGTTAATTTTATTAAACGAAACTAATTTTATTGGTAACAGATATTAGAACGTAACAAAATTAAACGCATCGTAACTAATACGTTTTCTACAATCTGAAATGGTGTATTTTTTGGATTCTTTAAATAAGAGAAAAACCCGAACAGGAAAACAATAATGAAGTCGCAGGCATTGCTAGTATTGGTCTTCGTTTGTCTGGTGGGAATGGCTTATTCCATTGCCATGGTTCCGTTTACCAAGCCGCCCTTATGGGCTCCTTTAGGACCAGCCAAATTAACAATAAGACATTAAATATCAGTTAAAATAAAAAAGTTTCTTATAATTGACAACTTTCTATTTAGCAATTCCGAAAATATACAAATAAAATTAAATATTTTCTTTTGTGCTCAAGGAATAGTTTTATTTACTACTTACTTATTTAAATTTATTTATTTTAAGTAACCAAGTTAAACGAGAAACCATGTCTCCTTTTAACAACATTTACTTACATCAAAATAAATAAAATGTAAATATCTAAAAAACAAAAATTGTATTGTTTTACTAAACAAATTGGAAAAAATACTTAAGATATTGTCATAAAAAATTATAAAGGTAAATATAATAGAGAAGTTTCTATTGTTAGGTTTAAAAGTTTTTAATAATAGGTACTAAGTAAAATAAGAAGTTAATTGAGTTAGAATGTAACGGAGATTTGCGTGGCATATCTAATTCATTTACATCGCCGCGATAATGCATTATATGGAATCAATAAATAAGGGAAAAACTCAGCTAGAAAATAAATAATGAAGACGCTGTCGGTAATACTATTGGCCCTTGTTTGCGTGGCAGAACCACGCATTCCACCCTGTATTCCAGGACTTATAACAAGGAACTGCTACCTTAAGAGAGGGCGACCGATAAATTAAACAAGTTTATGTCTAATAATTTCATACTTTTCAACATCAAACAAGTTAAATATTTTGTTTTATATTAACAAAAGAAAAATTAAAATAAAATAAATATATAGATAAAGAATAATACCTAAGATTTTCGACAGTTTATTTTTAACAACCATCTGGTCCTTGATTTAATCAAATTTGTTCTTGATTTAATAATGTTTTAGGGAGTAGATTTTATTTCTAAATTTTTTAAAGAAAACAGAATTTCTGGAATTTAACTGAACTATCTAATAATGTTATGGCGGTGAAAAATAGGATAATTTTTAAGAAATTTGTTAATATGGCAATTAATTTAAAGTTGGCGGATTGACACGTAATAGTTTCGATAGTTTCCCTCTCTCAACAAGCACGGTCACACTGCTGGCGAGTGTCATCGATACCACTTTGGAAAGTTAATCGATATCAGGTGTCCACTATATTTTATTAATAATATTTCCACTCGGTAGTAAATCAGTAAGAATATAAATAAAATGTAATGCATATTGCAGTTAATTAATAAACAATGCAAAGCATACTTGCCTTCTATAAAATCAGAACTGGTTTACCGCCCACGCTATCTCGCTCTCTCTCAGTTTCGCTCTCTCCTGCTTTACACCGCATTCGTAAACAAAGACAATGAAAGCTCCAGTTGAACGGCGGCTGAAGGCCCCAAACCAAGAGCCCCCAGATTGTTTCTCGCCGTCGAGCCGAGCGCACGTACTCGAAAAAAATAGTACTAATAATAAATAGTAGTGTATAATAGTGCAGCATTGTGTAAAACACGCGCGGCTCTTCTATCTCGCTCTTGCACACACCCATACACGCACACTCTCGCGTGCCCACACATACATACCTATACCTGTAAGAGAGCGAGAGATACGAAAAAAGGTGCATGGAAAATCGGAAAATCGGAACTGAAAAAGTCTGAATTTCGCTTAAACTTAGTTAGCTTTACGAACGCCTGTCAGTTGGAAATTGAAAGTGTCGGCAAAAAGTGTTTAAATTAGTCAAACTCTAAACAAATCGAACAAACAGTACTAAACCTCGTAATCGTAACGGTAAACGAGAAACATCTGGGCGCGAAAAAATCGATCCAGACGATGTGAAAATTGGCCAAAATTTCCCGTACCTCCCCCTCGAATGAAAGCAACAATTTTTGGCAAAAATAAAGCACCACAGGGAGCGTGAAATTAAGATACGGATAGAGTGTGGATATAGTGGTAGTTGGGTAGTTAAACGGCCTGTTACGTTACGATATCATCGTAGTAAACATAAAAATAAAAGCGCGGCGCAACAACCCGAGCGGCTTAGTCATCCGTGCAAGAGATTCACTACAGCGCTGCAGATACTGAGATACAAAAACACCAGATACAATAGACAATATAAACTGAAGACTTTACTTTAACCGGTTGCAAAAACGAACTAAATTCCAATCTTGAGATCCCCAACCTGAAGGAACTTGGAAAACTGAAGGTCTATGCAATTGCAATAAAAAGCAGCTGAAAATAGGCGATATAATATACAAAATTCCAATTATTGAGATCCCCACCTTCAAGCGGTTGATAAACCCGAACCCAAAGGAACTTAAAAACCGGCAGACCTACGTAATTACAAAAAATTGCAGCAACAACAGGGCAACGCCTACGACACGCCAGTGATTACAACAACAACATTATTATTTACCTAGCCAGCGTAACCTGTTGTTGTAGGTCTTTTTTTGTATATTGCATTGTTGCTCACCTCTCTCGGCATCTAAAATTGGGCATTCACAAGCGGCTTAAATACGTGGTTAACCATCGACGGTATATACACATATAGCCGGAGTCTGCAAGTGGCACACCTGTGGCCACGGGTCAGTTGAACAGCAATTGGACGACCAGTTGGAGCAACAGCATCACCATCGCAACTGCAATTACAATCGCACAAAATGTCGAGACTCACCGAGGAAATGGTGATTGCGCGGGCCAAGCAGTCCGATCTGTCCCTGATCAAAAAGCTTAATTGCTGGTAAGTAGCCAGTTCAGAATACTGGAAATAATTATAAGAAATATACTCTTACCTTTAAGACAGCTAAAAACAACAATGGTTGCAAAACTAGACTCCAAGATAGTTAATAGTTTTGATAAATTCATATTATTATTGTTAGTCAGCGATGGTATTATCATTTGAAGAACAAATTCAAATGAGACATGCGAAATATTTTAGTTTTCAAATTTATAAACAAATGTGAGTAGCACAATAAATATTTGGATTTCTATTTTCCAAATAAGGAATATTATAATATGGAAATTAAATATTAACATGATTAATCAACTTGATTTGTAAAAATATTTTTAATTAAATGTGTTATTGTTAATTTATAACTATGAATTAATAATGTAAGTTTTATAAAAATATTTAAGGAAAGATTCACATTAATTAATTACATTTAATTTTATAGGAATTTTATAGTAATATTATTTAGGTTCTAGCCCCACTGTTCATTAAATCGATTTTCGATCTAATTTCCGCCTGTGCATTGATCTATTGCTAATCGTGCCGGGGCAGGTGCAGCCGTAGTGAAAGCTTCGATCTGGGTTGTATGGGTCTGCGATCTTGGGTCTGGGGTCTGGGGGATCTGCCCACTTCGGCTGCTTTGCCGCCTGCTTTCACTCGACCCAAATCCGGGGGCAATCTTCTAACCAGTTTAGAAGTGTCCACTTTGGAGCGAGTCACGATTCCCTGGGCTGGAAAAACACGCGGGCCCCTCAAAGAGAGGAAAACGCTTGGAAAAGCGTGAAAAGCAGTTGAGCTACACTCAAAAAAAAAAATGCCTAAAATCGCCTTTGATTTTAGAAAATCGCCTATGGATTTGCGTCACTGGCGATTTTGTCTATATTAAAGAAAGTAGGTTTTTAAAATCAATGGCGTTTTTTTTCTAAAATACAAAAAAAAATCTGCAATTTAGAAATTTTTTACTAGAAAGTAAAAAAGTTATGTCTTACAATTTAGAAATAAAGGTTTTCTAAGAAATACAAATACTGTTTTTTTTTAATATAGAAAATTTTTTTTCTAAATACAAGAAAAAATTTCTCAAATCCAGAAAATACAAAAATGATGTGTTGTTGTTCTCCGTTCTTGTTTGTCATCTTATTTTAATTTCCTTATATTGTGCACGTGGTGTAGGTGATGTATATGTTTATTATGCACATGCACTTTAAGTTTCAAATCGGACCTGTAATTATAACTGAAATGAGTATACAAATTACAAATTATAAATATAAAAACCCAACAACTTACACTTTTGAGAAAAACATCTCGGGTCGCCCCACGCGGGAATCGAACCGCTTCCCTCGGAGTTTGCAGTCAAGCACTCTAACCGCTGCGCCACGGATGCATCGCGTGAGGCGCTGTCCAAAGTCTATTCACATTTTGTTCTCTTATTTTTAGTCAAATCGATCTGGCTCGCTTCTAGTTATTCTTTTTGTTTATTTAATTTTGTTCGTAAATATTTATTGATTAATATTAATATTTATACACAAATATATTTTACTATGGTTCAATAGTAACAGTATTTGAATTTCAAATTTGAAAAACATAAAAATCATTTTTAACAAAATATAACTATTAAAAAAATTTTAAAAAATGCAACACATTTTTTTTTATTAATATGTAAATATTAAAGATTAAAAAAAAAATAAAAAGACGCCATGCATTTTTCGTCTCGACGTGGGATTGAACTCACACTTGCGGCGATTAGCATGTATAACATATTCATGCACGCACGCGTTAGACCCCTAGGCTACCAAATTTTCTTCGATTAAAGGCGATTTTTTCTGAATGTTAGAAAAATTTTAAACATTTTTTCTGTTTTTTAGAAAAACAATATTTCTATTATATAAGAATTTTTTCTAATTTGAATGGCGATTTTTTTTTATTTTTAGAAATGTTTAGTCTTTTTTTTTCTAAAAGCAATGGCGATTTTAACCCTCAAATATAGAAAGGCAGATTAGAAAAAACACCTTATAATTTAGAAAAAAAAAGGATTTTTCTCATTTTGAGAAAAAAATTTCTAAAAAATATCGTTTAACAGATAAATTTTCTGAAGTTTAGAAATTTTTTTCTCTTTATAGAAAATTTTTCCTTTTTATAGAAATTTTTTTCTAGAGCACAAAAAAATTTTTTTTTCTATATTTCAAAAAAAAAAATTTTTTGAGTGTACTTTTCGACTCTTGACCCAACATCTGCGATACGAGCGAGTGATGACTTTTTAAAGGGGGCTCCACTGTACACACACTCTTATTTATCTTTATTAAAATACCATCTATTCTCTTGTTTATTTTCAGGGGCAGTGATCTCAGCGATGTGTCCATCATCAAGCGAATGCGTGGAGTGGAAGTTTTGGCTCTGAGGTAAGTCGCCCCATAAGTCGTGTGGAATAAATCACATATAAGGATCATTTTGATTATGATTTCCTCAAAGTCGGATGAGCATTTGCCGCCCCAAGAAGAAAGCGGGATAGATATACATATGAGTATATTAAATTATCTGAGATATTTGCTTTCAAGTGATGTCATCGCCCCGTCATTAGGCAAGCTGAAATACGAGAAATACTTTGGCACGCTCAGGCGCGTAATTAATGCAAAAGGCAGCAAAAAGTAGCGGCCGCAGAAAACTACACACAAAAGTCGTGGGAGCTCCAAAATTGGCAATACCAACTGGTCGCGTAGCGTAGGCCTCTTTGCGTAGGGGGCCAGAGATACTATAGTTATGACTCGGTATCTGCGAGATACATTTCTCTGGAAGAGGGGGGAGGGGCCTGGTACTTCATCTCGTACTTGTTACCCGTTTGTATGTACTTGTTTGTACTTGGCGTACTACTTGCATGTCGCTCGATAACTTTGCATGTGCTGCTGCTGCTGCTTTTGCCACTTTTGCCTTAAAAGGCGACAATCATTTTGACTGCCAAGGTCGCCGAAATCGATTCGTCCGCCAAACTTCTTCGTCATCTGCTGGCAATATGCTGACAACAACTCTCGACTCTCGATTCTGACGATTCGTTTAATTATTCATATATAGCAGATATATAGAAGGAGGTGTACATATACCAGGGTTCGTGGCCTTATAGGGAGTATTTGGCATTGAACTTGTGATTGGGGGAAAAGAACCGTGAGAATAGCAGTTCCGAACAGGAAATAATCATGTGGGTATGGGCGAATCACATTTTTCAACAGGAATTATCAGATGGAGCGAAACAGGAAACTATAATTATGGTATGGGAGTAGCAGATATCATACCTTAAGCAGAAATCAGTTTTAGCAGAGAATTCTTATATTTCTGTGATCAAAACAAGAGATTATTATGAAGGTTGGACCATAGAAAGCTATCTGATATATCCAAAAAAGAACTGCATAAAGAGTAACCTTAAAAAAAGTGACAACCAATCTTGATTAAAAGCAAAAGTCTTCCTTTTTTGACAGCTTGTTTTTTGTTTGCTTCAAAATAAGATGACTCACTTAAATAAATTTTAAAATAAAAAGTTTATTGAAGTAAAATAAAGGAAAAATTAAAAGAACCAAAGAAACATTTAATTTTTGTTTTGTCAAATTGAGAACATAAGTTTCTTTGCTTACTAGGGGCAAATATTAAGTTAATTTTAGACCACAAGAGATAAATATTGGCTCAAGAGTTCTTGGGCTTTCCAGACTATACCTCTTAGTAACTCTATTAACAGATACTTGATTGCTTTTAAGAATGGTTCTTATGACATTCCTGTTATCAGGAAGCTATTACCGCAATCGAGAGCTTTATCAGTCTGTAGATAATGGAAGGCCATTCCTATGTAATTCCTATATAAACGTGAATAAATAAATTGATATGAAAGGCGTGTAAGCCAGAGGGCAATAACTTCTCATTGAGGTCTACTCTGTTTGCCTTATATTACTTGGTTAAACATTATACAACGAAAACCTTTCAGTCTCAACTCGTTGGGCATTGGGTTAGTTAAGTTAGCGTGGGGTTCTTAACTTGGTTTGGCTTATATGTAGGAACGTTGTGCTAGGCCAGGAGTAGTGTACGCAATAAATGAGCCATAAATCAGTTTGGTTTACTATGCTTCAGGTAAAATGCGTTGGCGTAGTCTCCATTTTCCGCCCCTCACTCATTACCATTCTAATTTTCCATTTCCCCCGGGGTTATGAGTGTGCATATTGATTTGACTTGCGTGTGGCTAGCACTTTTCTTTTTATTTCCACAGACGACCTATCAATGGTATTTCCACTTGGTAGCATTTAAGTGCTAGGTAACCTTGACTCTTCAGGCGAAACATTGATTATGCATATTTAAGGAGGTACACTTATTCTTGGACCCCACTTCCAATTGGCCTGATTTATTTGCCCGAACTATTAATATAGTGGAAGCGGTGCTACGAATTCCAGATACCAGATACCAGACATTCACTGAGGCAATGCACTCGTGTGCCATTTAGCGATCTTCCTGGCTAAGTTTAGACAGTTGCTTCTGTTTCTGTCGTACCTGCCCGCCCTGCTGAGGGAAAAATGTTTTAAGTATCTGCACAGGGAGAAAAAAACATAAAATGTGTCATTAGGAAAATAATTAAATACATATACATAATGTAAATTTAAAAAATACATTATTTTTTAAATCATTTTTTGAAATAAAGACATTTTTTCTGAAATATAAAAAAATAGTGTTTGACACCAAATTCAAAGCAAATAATTGTACTATTTTATAAAATAATTATAAATAATAATTTATTAAACTTATTTATTACATACTTTTTTTTTTAATATGCAAACAATATTTTAAATACATTTAAAATAGTATTTACAAATTTACAGTGTTTAATATAAATATGTAAGATTATTATTATCTAAATA
This sequence comes from Drosophila prostipennis, assembly GCA_037075205.1. Classification (NCBI taxonomy): domain Eukaryota; kingdom Metazoa; phylum Arthropoda; class Insecta; order Diptera; family Drosophilidae; genus Drosophila; species Drosophila prostipennis. The sequence goes on along the minus strand of JBAMCJ010001224.1, from coordinate 9,893 downwards.
TTTAACAAGGTTAATATTTTTTTCAAGATGGAAGTAAATAAGTTTTAATATTATTAATTATTAAATTTATTTCTAATATAATGATCTTCATGGAACTTTTCCTTCAGTGTGGCAACATACCTTTCCCCTACTTATTCAATCAGTCAGGCAGGCAATCAAGGCACGCTTTTGGCCATCGTCAATTGGCCACTTCGGAGAGTAATTAGCATTGTTAGGAGCCCAGGTGCTAAGCGGGGAATCGCCCGGAACACGGGTTAAACCTGACCTAGACGAAGACAAATGATGACAATCAGCATTTCCCCTTGCCGATGTTATTTAACTGTTATTCGTGGGGAATTCTGCGAAGAATCCGACGAGTTAATGACCGCACGCAGCTGCTGGAGAATCTTTTGTCTTGTTTTGAGCATGATTCACGGCAGTTAGTTGGTGGTGTTGCCTTTGTCCCCTTAAAGAGAAAGTTTCTTGAACCTAAAATTGTATGGCTTTTCTCTTGCAGTGTCAACAAGATCAGCACGCTGTCGCCCTTCGAGGAATGCAACAAACTGCAGGAACTGTATCTGCGCAAGAACAACATTTCGGACATTAACGAGATTGCCTACCTGCAAAATCTTCCGGCCCTCAGGTATCTTTGGCTGGAGGAAAATCCCTGCTGCGATCGGGCGGGCCCCAAGTAAGTAACTTCATAGGAAAATAATACAATATTGAAAATGGGCAACAATCTCTTTAGAACTAAAAAATTCAAGTTTTGTATTATCTTTCATTTTTTTTATTGAAAGAAAGATATTATTTAAATGTTATTGGAACAAAACTGGCATAAATCATTGGTATAATCCATGATTTATAACATTTTTAACAAGTAAAAAAAGTTTTGTTTTAAACACTGTTATTGTTTATTTTTTTGTAATACTTTCTTATCTCTGAACCGTGATTTTGTTCTACAAAGCTTTAGGCTGTGAGCAACGTGCCGAATAATGAATTTATTTATAAAAAGCTTTAGTTTTTGGTTTACTAATAACATTTAGAATTTAGTGTCAAATGAAATATCTATTAATTTTGGCATACATATGTATTGCTTTAAACGAAGCACCTGTACATTCCATTAACTAATCACAATTTATGATTATAGCATTAGTTATCTTTTCTATCTGATTAAAAGCCCATCTAGTAAATCTCACAGGAATTTTTTTATCAATGGTAGAACGAAAAAAAAGCCTCTATGAATTCTAATGTTAAACCAGAAACTAACACAATTTATGGATATTAATTTAACCGACTTTGTGGTTAGTTCGCCAGGAAAGAAGCCCCTAATGATCGTTCTCACCTCTGTCTAACCGCAATCACAGCTATCGGGCGGTCGTGTTACGCGCTTTGCCCAACTTGAAGAAGCTTGACAATGTGGAGGTCACCCAGGAGGAGTTGGATGACGCATTGCGTGGAAGCGGTGGCCCCGTGGCGGAGGATGAGGTGTACGAGGATGCCTACCAGCAGCAGCAGCAGACGGCGCGAACGTCGCCGCAGCAGATGCCTCAACAGCAGCAGCACAGCTACCCTCAACACTCTCCTCCGACGCCGCAGCAGCAGCAGCAGCAATATCACCACCAGCAGCAACATCACCAACCGCAGCAGCAGCAGCAGCATCAATCGCAACAGCAGCGACGCAGCTCCAGTCCCATGAAAGAGGTAAATAGCTTCCATTGTCTGGGTGGATTTTCCCACACCACGCCCTGGTTTAGCGGCTATAATCTCTCTCGCCTTTGGTAATGAACTCCGTAATCAACTCTTGGTCTATTTCTGTGTTACTTTTCCCCTTCCCAATGAACCTACTTATTCCCAATTAACATTGAATTTGCTAACAAGCCGCCTCAGTTGGCCAGTCCGCTGGTCAATAACAGCAGCGAGGGAAGCATCAGCCACAGTGCCAGCGATCTCTATCAGGTGCAGGCGGCTCAGCCGCTGAAGGGTTCCCAGCCACCCACGCCCACCAAGGTAAAAGGGAGGTCAGCTGGGCAGCTTAGGAGGTGTTTAGTAGGGATCGTTCTTTGTTAAATTAAACTATTCCGAAATATTCAAATGTTAGCTTTGTTTGATGTTCGTTAAAATTTTTTTTTTAATTTAAGGATTTTGAATTAGAGTTTTGAGATTACTCTTGACATTATTTTGTATAGGTATATAAGGTTTTGAATCCTACTTGGAATTATAACATTAATCTATGCCAAAGTATTCCAATATTATCTATGGAATTAATTTTTTAATTTATTTAAAGTTTTTATTTTAAATGAATTTAACAAGAATTATAATTAATTGATTTTTTGATAAAATTGAACTTTAAGTAAAAGTTTTAACCTGAACTGAATTTAATAAAAATTGTAATCAACAGAAATTTATTAAAATAAAATTATAATTAATCTATTATTTTGTTCAGAAAAAACTAAACTGAAATATTTTAGTAGAATTACAGTATAAATTACGTTGAATTATTAGCTTTCAATTAGCTACTTTATTTATTTAGCTTTATGTTGCGAGTTAGTTTTCCCATGATTTTGTCTGATTTATTTTAATAGGCTACAGCATCATGTACTCGTATTTCAGGCTCTCGTAAGATCTGAGATTACTGTCCCCCTTTTGCTTAACAAAAATCCCCACTAATCTCCTTTCGGCCTTCCCCCAGGAACCCGTGCATCCGCCATCGCCCATGTATAACACCATAACCAAAGAGCAGCGCACCTCCTACCACCAATACGATGTAAGATCCACAATCCCTCCACCGCCAGCAAAAATACTAAATAACACCATATAACAGCCCCACGCATCCGACATGACAGAATTGAGAATTGAGCTTGTTGCCGGGCCCACTTTTGGGGCCCTATTTTTTTTTTGGAGGGTGTGGGCCCGTCACACTCGAGTGGAGAGGGGGGAATGGGGTTAGGAAGGGAACTCAGGGTATAGTCACGCGATAGCAACGATATGGTTAAGGTTCTCTCGTTTCCCGCCGCCGCCTGTCCAACGGGCTATTGTCTGCTTGCCGGCTCTTTTGTGGGTTAAGTCAGTCAGTTGACTTTGGAAGTCAGTCAGAGAGATGGGAACTGGGGGACGAACTATAATTGCCGAAGAAGCCCAAAACAAGAGTCCAAAATGAACCATATAAAAGGGCTCTTTATGTATTCATGCACGTGAGAAAAATACTTAACTAGATTGCTAGGAATAATTGAATTTCAAAGAGATTCGAAAGTTTGATAGGACTAACGAGAAGTTAATTTAAATTTATACCAGAAATAAACATATTTAATATTATAGATATTATCATTTTTTTAAAAGGTGAAATTCATTTTAGAAATGTTTAATTTTTATAAAATGGATAATATTAAATTTTAATTTATCCCAAACAAGTATTTTATTTACCTAAATGTCTAAGTTTTGTTGCTGTGTAGCTTTCTTTACTTCTAATTGTGTTTTAAGTACATTGTGCTAGCATTTAGTTTTTGTGTAGGGAAAGGGCTAGTCCCTCCGAAAAACCACTGAACCAGAGGGAAATTACCCCCTCCTCCGAATGACTTGCTGAACAATTTGTCATGTGTGGATTGCCCTGGGGACTGAGAACTGTGGTGGTGATATCAACTCGAATCTAACGTTTCTAATCTGCTGCCTTTCTCCACCAACCATGCACTCTGATCCCTCAAAACCAAAAATTAAAAACAAAAAACCAACCAAAAAACCCAACTAAAATGCAAACAACAATACTAACGCCGCACTACAAACGGACTCGACGAGCAGCGCTCGCCGGGATCCGACCAGGAGAGTAGTCTGCACACAGCTTACAGGGAGGTGCGGCCCACGCCGCTGCCGCCCAGCATCTCAGCGCAATCGATGAAGGTAAGCCCGATCAAGGCGCCCACATTCACCCGGGGAGCGAGCATGGATCGATGGGATCAATGGAATCGATGGGATCGATTCGGGACGATGGGGATGAAGCTATCTAATTGTGGTATTCCCGCACAGGAATACTATCAGTCGGACAGGCCCGCCTATCCGGCGCACTATCGCCACAGCCAGACGGACCTCACCGAGTGGGAGGAGCACCAGCAGGCGCCCCAGGTGCATCACAATCCCTATGGCAGCCAAATGCAGTTGCATCATCCGCAGCAGCGACGCAGCGCCGGACCGGAGACGACGACGCCGGCCTACCGGAATGGCAGTGCCCGGGAGAATGGCGGCGAATGGGAACCGGAGGACAGGCCCAGGTCGAGGTGAGGTCATCGAACGGGCTAGCCAGTGGTTGTGCCAATTAGCTTATCGTGGTTTCCGCTTATTTTATTATTGGTAAACAATCTGACGTATCACAGATAGCCAGTCGGTTTTGTGTTTACTTTCGGTGTTTACTTTTAAATGGGTCAAAAGAGAGTTTTTTTTCTGGATTTTTGAATAAATAACATAAATTTATGGAATATTAATTATAATTATATTATAGGTAGGTATAATTTATTTTTAACTAAGTCAATAAAATGATTTTTGTAGATAGATTTATAACATGAATTTATAATTTATATTATAAATCAGATCGAAGACTATTTAAGATTTGAAGAAAATTTAAGATAAATAACACGAATTTATACAATTCTAAATATTAATCCATAAACAAAGTCTTGAAAAACGTAAAAATTTTAAAATGTTTGTATTACGCATATAGGTAGAAAATATATAAATTTATTGTAAATTGTTAGAACGAAGAAAATTTAAGCCATATATCTATTTCGTATATTAATCGTCTATTTTACAACTGGAATCTAAATTAATATAGTGTATTATACTATTTATCCAACATGTTTAGCACCTAGTATCTAATTGTCTTAATTGAATTATTAAATACCCACTTAAAAGCTTAAACTAATTTATGTAATCATTTTTCCAGACGGCCCGAGGGCAGATATAGTGACTCGACCACAACTCTTTCGGCCTCTGTGATGAATCACTATTCGGGCTACCATCGCAGGCCTGTTAATAGGGTATGAGTATATATAATCTGACACCGATAAGCTCGATCAATAACTGAATCAATTTTTTTTTTCGCAGAACTCGAATCTACTGTCCGCCACTCTCTGTTTGGTCAAGGAATTGGACTACGCCAGTCTGGAGGTGCTCGAACACGCTGTGCGATGTCGCATCGATGAGTTGGCGGGCGAATGATGAAGACGACTCTCTAATCGCATGTCGATTAGCTAATACAAACACAACACAACAAAAAAATGACCAGAAAAAATCAACACTTAAAAGACAAGCAGCAAAGGCTGCGGAGGAGGAATGGAAATGCTGATATTATACTAACGTCTTAAGCAACAAACAAACAAATCAGATACTTAACGAGGATAACGATTCATACTTGCCAATTGTAAACTGTCATAGTGTAACTAGCAACTTTTGTAACTTTGCTAAAGGAATCAGAAGATGTAAGAAGAGAAACATAGGGTATAATCGCCGATATATGGATTTATTAATGCTTCGATTGATTTCCACCTATTGATCCCAGATTTCCCGTTCAGTTGAACCCCAATCGAGCACTAGCCTTCTTTTGTACTTAACTCGCGAAGATCGAAACTAATGAAAACTAATAAAGACGCCCAAGGCGCCGAGCACAATGTAATGTAAATCCCTGTTTTCCTTTGTTAGATTAGTTAAAATTTATACTCATGACTTTGTTAAATATTTGTACACGAAAGCAATTAACGCTAGACCTTAATTTTAATATATATATTTACCTATAATGCAATGAACAACACGTCCAGTTTATGTTTGCCGTTCTCTATTTAACGATTACGTTGGAAACTACTATGCGAAAACAATAAAACAAATTAACAGTATCTGGGTGATTCTTTATATGATGTTCTGTTTAAGATTTGGCCATTGTAAAGATCCTTTCAGGGATTTAAATATTCTGTATTAATGGCAGGGTTCAAAAATTGACACACATGCTAAAAACATCTAAAATGTGGGCCATGATATCTTATTTGTTAGTTTTAGCCAATTCAAAGCATATACCTATAAATTCATCAACTCTAGAATTTCTGACTCCACAAATCAATAACAACACTTTGACATTTAACATGTTTATTACACAAGTTTTTTTTTTAAGTGTGTGTTATTTTCCGAACCCTGGCCTAAAGCTTAAAGGTAAATGACCAGCCAGTGGAACACTGCTAGAGTCCCTTGCCAGTTGCTGATAAATCCAATCGAGAAACATTTCCACATTTGTGTAGGTAGACGGAACGCTCTCCTGACCACAGCCAATGCCCCAATTGACGATGCCGATCTGTTCAAAGCGAGTTGGATCCTCCTCCAGGGGACAGAATAGGGCAGATCCTCCGTCGCCCAGGCAGGCGTCCTTATCTTTCTCTCCGCCGGCGCAAAGCAGACTGGCGGGCAGCTCGTACTCTGCTCCCAACCTGGTTTTCCTCAACTGATCCTGGCATACTGCTCTGCTTACCATTGGTAAATCGATTTTCTTTTGGATATTTGAATAGGAATTATCCTGGAATCCAACCTTTCCCCATCCGGCCACCCAGCAGCGTCTCTGGTCGAAGGACTTTCCCTGGCTGGGCAAACAGATGGTTCGAATATGGTCCTTCAACACGAATGGAGTGTTTAGAAATATTAGAGCTATGTTGTTGGCTCCAAGCTGATATGAGAAATCCCTGTGTCGCACAATTTTGGCCACTTGGCGTTGCTCAGACATGAAGTGTTGAGTCAGGGATGCCACGTCCCAACCACCAGTTCTGACCACAATATCCGGCTCAGCCATGCTCACTAGGAGATGGGCTGCTGTTAGGACTACTCCCGGAGCAATCAGGGAACCGCCTCCCATGAATTTACCTCTGCCGAACAGGGAAATTACCCAGGGATATTGATCAAGTTTCGAGGGATCCTTAGATACCTTTAGGCCGCACAGTTGATTTGGGTCTGGTTGAAGATTATCCATGGGTGGGAATCCATTATATCTTTCTTGGACCTAAGAATGTTAATAGCATTATATTAGGTTAGTAAAATATGAATAAATATTCAAATTTTCTTACATGTGCAAAATGTTGTCCACCAACGCTATAGAAAATACAGCTTAAAAGAAACCCTCCTATTGCCCAGTTTCGTGACATAATTTGCTCGAGACGAAGAATTTAAAAAGACTGAGATGATAAAGCTGCGGATTGGTTCATATATATTCCCACTTATTCCACTCAAATGCCAGGCTTATCAGCAAATAATATTTATATATTTATTTTGCAATGAGCAAATAAGGTTCCAAGAAAAAGTTACATATTATATTTAACAATTACTTACATTTTTTTTCCTGGAATAACTTATTCGGAAACAAGTAACATGCTATTACGAATCTCTAAAAAATGTTTTAACTTTTTGTAAGGAAATCCTCGTAAAATGTTTTTATTTTATTGTAAAGGGATTTACTATGATGCCCTTGAGGAATTTTGATTTATCGTATAGACGGAAATTATTTATTTTGGAAATAAATGCAGTTTTTTTTTGCCAATTAAATTCCCTAGTCAATAGTACAGATTCTTTAGGGATTTCGAGTATTTCTTGGAACTTGAATAGGAGGTTCGAAGTCAGGCTATAAAACAGCGGTCGGCTGCGTCCTATTAAGTGAGCATAGGGAATTGCTCTGCCCATCCGCTGCCTCTCATGTACACTGTCGAACAGCGGTCTGCCCACACATCGATGAGCTGCCCAGTGCACTGCAGTGCAAATTACTCACAAATATAAAACAAAATGCCATCGTATGTGTGTGCCGACCGCTGCTATAAAACCAGGGTTTGAAAACCATCGAAATTCAGTTTAACAAAGTCTTAGCTCTAAAATGCAGCTGACTCGTGATTTGTTTAGAACATTTTTTATTTTAATTATCGTTAGACAAGCAAAATCGTATGAATCTGATTATGATTCTATTATGAACGATACCGAATTACTCCAGAGCGAGGATGCCATTATGGGAAAAAAAGCAATAGCGGACACATCTGATAATGATTCTATTACTGAGGAAGACCTCATGAACTTATTAAATTTCCTAAAAAGTGAATTTATACTGACGCTACGAAAACAGTCTGTGAAGGTGTGCTGCCTAAGCAAGAATATGGAAAACAATATCTGCAACGATGGCCTGGATGAGAATGGCGTTAAGATCTACCTAAATGTGACGACCTTAATAAGGGAACCGATTGACTTTATGAAGAATATAATATACCTAGGGGAAGATGAGTACTCATTCGAAAAGGTTTGTTTTCCATATTCAATGCGCGCTCTTTACACAGAAAAAATCGATATGAAATAGGGTAAATTCTACCTTATTTCATATCAATAAAAAACCGATATGATAGGTATATGTCAAATTTATGATTCAAACATATAAATTTATATTATCAACATATCAATTCAACCCAAATAAGATAAAGATAATCTTGGTTCATATCAATATGGTATGAATAACTTGCTCATTAAAAAATATAAAAATGTCCAGCACATATCAATCTGATCTTTTGTCAATTGTTTTTCTGTGTAGGACGGAATCTTCATCATGGACCGTGCATATACATCGTATCACTGTCTGTATCCGTATAAGTTCAACTTAGACTCATCAAAGTCAATATGGAGTATTCTGCAACCCGGGCCGCAGAAAGTGATGATAGCGACATTGGAGCGTAGGGCCTATCCCATACAAATTAGTTATCATTTCATTAATACTATTTCGTTTTTTTCAGTTACGGCAATGTCAATGATATTTTACATTATTACCATCGCAGTTTATCTTAACGTAAACAAGCAGCAAAATGTGCTCGGCAATTGCCTTGTCTTTAGCCTTCTGAGTATTTTTATAAAGTCCCTTATCAACATACTGAACTATGAAAACTCATTGGACGATATTTGCTCTCTAAAAGGTTAGTATATCGAAGTGGGGCAACTAAATTAAATAATAATATTATTGTGTCGTTTGCAGGCTACAGTCATTACTTTTTCGGAATCTCTATTTATCTCTGGTTCTGTGTCCTAAGTTTCCACATGTGGCAAACATTGAGATCTGTCAGTGGTGAAGATTCTGGTTATGGCTTTCTTACCTACAATTGCTATGTCTGGGGTACTGCTGCTATTTCGACTGGAATCATCTATACAGTGAATCAAATTTGGGGCAATGATCCCAGTGCATGGGATTGGATACCCGTCATTAATTTAACTAATTGCCATGTAGATAGTGAGTTATAACTAGAGCCATTTTCAAAATCACACAATATCTAATGAATTACAAACCTCGGTCAACAGATAATAGGTGGTCATCCTGGATCTATCTGCATGGACCGAAACTCATTTTAAGCACCTTCAGTGTGATATTGTTCATCTTGACGGCTCTACACATTCGGAAAGCACAAAGCGAAGTGAAGAAGTTTAAGCAACGACAGGAGGAAAATCCGATCTGTCTCCCTTTCGACAACCAGACGTAAGCTCTATTTAGCTTTTACTATATAACGCTTTTCAAGAATAAGAGTCATTATTTATTCCTACATAGCTACCTACTGTTTCTGAGGCTATCTGCAGTAATGGGAGTATTTTTGATTGGTTCTTGTGGCGGTTTTCTCTCTACTGACAATACTTGGAAACCAGTCATTACTGTTTCTTACTATGTACAACAAAGTTATGGTATTTTCGTTTTTGTACTGCTGGTACTTAGCCGAAGCACACCTAAGTTGATAAGGGATAGGTAAGTGTTCTGTCATTAGGAAAAATATTTTTAGTAATCTTTTATCCTTCCAAGTAGATTTCGGAGAAGAAACTAGGGGTCTATTGAGCAAGAAGGAGACATCTAAAGATATTTCAAAATGTACATTCATAAAATTTTCTTTCTA